>OZ020245.1:515532-680942 GCA_963971285.1 Astropecten irregularis | reverse complement strand
AAACTTAAACAAAAGACATTATAAAACTAGATATTGTGTCTGTTGAAAACAGAACACATGGCTTTTCCGTTTTATGATATTAAAATTTTTTCTAAACATTATACACAAAAAACATTTGATTAAGATATTAAACTTTATACTTTTGAAGAGTGCACCTTTAATCTGAAGTCACTTGACTTGGTCATGTTTGTGTCACAGGGAAAGACCTTGCCTAACATTTACTTTTGCTGAAAGAATCATGATCCTAGCTCTTACAACTTTTAAATAAGGAGCTACTTCCTGTTTGACCGGAAGTAGAGGTCACAGAGGTCAAGCAATGTGACACAAATGAAGGAAATTGCCTAACATTCACTTTTGGTGAAAGAATCATGATCATAGCTGTAACCACTTTTAAATGAGGAGCTACTTCCTGTTTGACCGGAAGTAGAGGTCACAGAGGTCAAGCAATGTGTCACAAAGAAAGACCTTGCCTAACATTGATATTTGGTGAAAGAATCATGATCCTAGCTCTTACCACTTTTAAATGAGGAGCTACTTCCTGTTTGCCCTGTACAAGTCAATGGGCTATAGCGTGAAAAATATTGAAAAAATCATAAAAAATAAATAAATGACGCTGTCTTGATGTAACTTCATAATTACAACCCCGAACCTCCAATTCACCAATGTACCAATTTTCAAGGCCATCGGCCGTTCCTACTATGTGTTATAAAAATCGCATTTTTTATGACGTCATGATGACGTCACCGATTTTTTGTCTAAGCTGTGTTCATCTATGGTGCATGCTGAAGAATTATCAAAAAGAAATTCAAAGATATCTTGTTTCGTTTACTATATATCGTTAAAAGAACTTTAATGACCCAAAATTTCAATAAATCATAAAAAATCTGGGAATGACGTCATCATGACGTCATTGCAAATTTTCTATATAACACTTCCCGACTTAGATACATACCAAGTTTCAACTCAATCGGACTTAGGGTTCGTTCATAATTGATGTCTGAATTTTGCCCCTTTAAGACACTGTCACGTGACACCTGATGACGTCATGACGATGAAAAGTTTCGGCAACCAACTACGCTGTAGGGACTTTGTTTTGACCAAGTTTGATTAAAATCGGCAATTTAAAAGTGGCAAAAGTGGCACCGAGAATGCACATGTGCTTTGTCTATAGGAATTCCAACGACAAGAAGAAGAAGAAGAAGAAGAAGAAGGTGGAAGAAAAAAAAAAAATCAGAACAAAAACAATACCTTTTCCGTTGAACACGGAAAAGCCAATAATGCACAACACCAGTGCAATACCACAAAAATGGCAACTAACTTTTCTCCGCCCGTGATTTGCACCTGAAAGAGGGCGCCCTATCAGCAACCGCTGGTATTTGGTACCCTATCTCATTTGCGTGTTGTTAGCGCATTAATAAAGATTGCCACCCGACCACTTGGAAAACTATCACGTACGCCATTTTGTGAGGTCAAGATTTTTACCGGCTTTTTGGAAGGACGCAAATAATTATTAATAACATAAACAACAGACAATGAACAGGGCATTGGTAAGTAAAAATATGTTGTTACATCGGTCAGGAATTAATTTGTCGTGATTTTTTTGACAATTATTTGCAGCAAAGTGTAGAATTTGGTCATTGTTTGTCGCTGGCGCGGCGATTTCTTAATTCTTGTGATTAATTATTTTGTGGATTCTATTCAATCAGTGTGAGGGCGCACTTCCGTCTAGTTTCTGTTGTAAAGAGTGTGAAAGACAACCCTCAAGGCTCCATATTAATTCATACTATTCAGCCAAACCTCCAAGACTCAACTAAACTAATAGTAATAGTCTGGTTCCCTGCCCAAAGATTCCCTGACGACTCTTATTAAAAATCTGGCGATTGTGGGTTAACGGGATCCCAAAACACATTGATTTTTTTGGCTCTGAACTAACTTCTACTCCTCAAAAATGATACTTTTGTCTTTCAGCAAATGTTCCTGGGTCCTTAAAAGCCTACATTGAAGAAATTTGTTAAACATTTCAGGGTTAAAATTCAATTTTCTTACGCGCTTCTTGTAAACTTAAAAACAGGCCGTCTGATCGCGTGAGGCCATTTTGTCTGGTCTGGTTAGTCTAGTGCCCAGACCCAACATGTCAAGAGTCCTCAAAATGTCAGAGTGGAAACCAGACTATTCTCGTGTGCGGCCGTCCGTGCAGCGGTGAAATGTTACAATCTTGGTTACCGTTTTTACCCCATAATTTCCCTCAAAAATCAAAGCCCTGCCCTCTTTCCAAAAAACTAACCTTGGTAATATAGAGGAGAAGACCAACAAAGTATATGTAGGTAAGTTACTTTTCAAAAAGAAGTTTCCTTTCCTTTATAGTTTTAGGACCCGTAAAGCTACAATCCCCAAAAATCTTGGGTCAGGTATCGGCTACGGTTAAAAATACTATAGGCCTAGGCCTACATTACACATGTCTGCGCAGGCACGGAAGCTAGTTGTAGAGTTTAGCGAGATTCCATTTTAGCATTCACTTTTGCACTTTTGTAAGCACATGCAATTTTATCTGGGCAGAATAAGAGTATAGAGTGGAGAAAAAACATACAACAATTAAACAAACTCCTCAAAAGTGCATAGGAAGAGTGCTCTGTTGTATGTGGACAACAAGTATGCTCTAATTAAACATATTTACATGACTTGTCTTTCCCTGATGAACATGATCAAAGATTGACCTCGCGTGACCTGTCGGAAATAGCCGACAGTCTACGTAACTATCCGAAGTTGGACGAAAACGAGTTTGTAATGTTTAGGATTTTTCCGTAAAAAGTCAACAAATTGACTTTTTTGGTCACGTGACCCTCCAGTACATGTAGCCGATACCGGACCCTATATTTGACAGACGATAGTCGGGAGCTTTTTGGGTCCGGCAACCAGACTATTAAACTAATTGTTCCCATCAAAAGTTTACTTTTCTTTAAGTTTAAGTTCAAGTAAAAATTAAGATGTTATTGAATGTTGTATCTGTTTGCATTGATAATATTAATAATAAGGCCAAATAAGAATTTTCTTGCCTCTTTGTATGGTTGGCACTTTTTGAACATGCTGAATCTCCTGTTAGTCCGATTAACTTGGACCCTGGAAAATCACCTTGTTAAACATTTGGTCATTGTCAGGCGGGGCCAAGTACCTTCACTGTGTTTGGAGTGGAAGAGGCTCTTTTACCCTCTAGTACTAGTAGTTAAATCCAAGGTCAAAATCCTGTGATTTCTGAATGTAAATAACAAGCACGCGCACATGAGTGCCGATGAATGTTTACTGAACAGGGTAATGTCTCAAACGTAGACCACTAAACATTATCCCATTCAGTAAATATTTGTCGGCACTCATGTGCGCATGCTTTTTATTTACATTCAGATGTGGGGAATGCTGAAACTTTTGAAAGTGAAAGGTTTCTAACAAAAATGCCATTGTAAGGGTGACAAGAATATTTGCTAACAATAAACAAATGAAAGTTCATGTGTGATGTTAGATTTGTTACAGATTTGCAAAATGAAATGAATGTGAAATGTTAATTTGCGTAGTAAACTTCAATATTTTGCTTCTATTTCCTTGCTTATGTACAGATTCTGAGGTCCCTGTTGCCTCGTGCCAGGGCAAGCTTCTCAACCTCCACGAGGTCGCAAATCTCTAACAAAGTCAAAGAGAACCAGATCAGATTTCAGGTAAATGAATCATCACTACATTGGTTTGTCCGCTCGTAAAGAGGGCAATTAAAGACAATTTGGACAGGCATATAAGCACTGAAGCCTTGTTTTGAATGAGGTGAACAGAATCTGAACTTCTCAAAAGTTACACCAAAATTGTTACATACATGTAGTCTGATGTGGCCCAGATTGCTGCCAAGTGTATAGATTCATGCAAAAGTTAAGTGTGGACAATGCATGTAGACTTCCCAATAGTCTTAAGTATGAAATGTTTTTCATGCAACAACTATCCTATCCCCATCTTTGACAATGGCGTTTCTATGATGTACCTCCTCAGCTGACTCAGCTGACTTTGCATAAGTTCTATTTGTCTGTGAACATAATACATTTGTCTCCATACTGGTATGACTGGATGTACTATAGAAGGGCAGGGCTTATCAGTTTGGTTATCTTACATTATTCAAGTTGTTGGGAACAGACAAGGGCGAGTATGATCACTGCTGCAGTGCATTTTAGTTAGTGGCGGCTTCTTTATATCTCTCACTAAACAGAAAGACGATGGTCTACCGGTTCACCTGAAGGGAGGCTTCTCCGACAAATTCTCCTACACCGCCATCATGTCGCTGACGGTATTCGGAACGGCATGGGTCTGCTATGAATTGTTCGATCTCTCTATGCCCAAGAAGTAGTCCCAGCTGCCACATCTGAACCGTCTCTCTAGTTCCTTACATTTTCTTCTTAGTTTTTTTTCCTGTATTCTGGTTTTTTGTTATTTCATATCTAGAGCAATGATGGGCAGGAAGAGGCTATTAAAGCTGGACGATCTGTTGATCCCAGAGTACGGATAGCCTACAATGCAGCCATGAGTATTGCCGGAGTGTGTTTCGCTTTCCTGGGCTACGGCCTCTATCTCGCCGCCCAGAAAACAGAAGAGCTGCGAGGTCCGGAGGAAACGTGAACTGTTTTCCGATCACACTCAATCTGTCTCCAAGTCTGCTCCAAGCAGCTCACATTCAGTGAAAGAGACATACTCAGAAAAATAACTTTTAAAATGAATATCTGAGTAACATCCACCCATTATGAAAACACTACGGTACTGTCAGTTCCACATGTCGTCATTGTGGGACTTTCAGTCCATGTTTCCTGCCCATTTTTGGTCTGGTCCATTCTTGAATAGCAATTGATTTAAGCATGTTGTGTAAATGGTTCATTAATGAAATGAGAGTTTTAATTTCAAATAGACTTGCATGTACAGAAACCTTTAAAACAGGAAAAAAATATGTTGAAAGAGATGAAACCTCTTAGCAGAACTGATGTTTAATCACACAAGCACAATCTTAATAGAGATAACTTCACTTTATAGGTACAACAGGTTCATATATCATATATCATATAGACAAGTTGATATTGTTTGGTTTTTATCTGCAGTGGAAATGACAAAGAAATGCATTTGATCTTGGTCAGTTAATGTGTGTCGAATACTTAAAGGTTAACATGTACAACTGTAATAGCACAGGAACAATCTTGAAAATTATCAAAAGATCTGCTTTTGCTGAATTTGAGGGCAAAATAGACTACAAAGTAAAATTGTCAAGCTTTCAAACAAAATGCACAGTACACTGTCATAATGAGGTTGCTGGAATTATGCCAATGCAATGCTGCAGTTGTAGATCATGGCCTAGTCGTTTTGCACCTTAAATGCACATGGCTGGGTTTGGTCTGTTGTCAGAATGCTGTTTAATAGATTCTCTAATGCAATCATGTAGAGGTGTGCTAGGATCTCAGAGAGCTATGAAGTATTGATGATTTTGAGGACTTGTACTTTATAATTATCATCTTTGAAAGCTTGTCAATTTTTGGCAATCCAAGATCCAAGAAATGATTCATCTTGTAGTTGTATCGTTTTATTTGCTCTGACATTCAGAGAACGTTTGTGAATGGTGAACAACACGCATGACATCTTTAAACCACAGTTCTGAAGCTACATGAAAAATGACTGGGAATAAATTTGATCCGGTATACCTGACTGGGTATGGGTGCTCTATGTGAATAAAATGTGCTTTAAAAGTATTGCAGGATGGACTGGGGTTTTTTTCTTGAAAGAGAGGCCCCACTTTGCAGAAACTCTGATCTCCATGCAAACCAGAAATCTTGGTGACCAAGCCTTGAAGGCCATGGGAGCTTAGTGGTTGACCACTATAGGATGTAAAGATGAGGGTCACTTTCAGGAAAAATTGACCAATAAGTAATAATGATCATATCCTGCATTCCTTCTGCTATTGTTAGTTACATGTATCAACACAATACTCTGTTGATTTCCAACTACATGTATACTTGTAGTGATATGATGCTCTGAAATGACACTTTAAGGGGATTGCATCCATACTAATTTACAGAAATGATATCATAATGTGTTTTTCTGTGATAGATTTGCAAATGTTATACAAATATGATCCAATAAAATATTGGTTAACCTTTCGAATGAAAGAAATTGTGTCCTTGCTATTACTGTGTGTTGTGCTGTGTCTGTGTTATGGGGCATCATTTCTCTGGGGTTAATATCTTTTAGCCCGTCCGGATTATTTTGAGACAACTAGTACTAGCTTCTACTGTTCTGAAATGAGATTTTTACTTGAAGCAATGTTTCTGGGTCCTGACAACCCTAGATTGAATATATTTTAACAATATTTTAGTGTACAAAAGTTCACTGTAAAAGCTAATAATTGTCTCAAAATAATCCGGGTGTGCTAAAGACACTAACCCCTTTACTCTTTTATATCAAAATAGCTGCAAATTCATATTATTTACTTCATTAGAACGGAATTGGGCAGTAAAGCCCAGCAATACAAAGATAAACACCTTTAAATTAAAAAATTTACTACTAAAGCAGTAGTTGATGAAACTTTCTTTTCTCTGAGCTGGTATGAATTACTGAGGTTGACCTCTTTTTGTCCCCATGAAAAAATTTCCACCAGTTTTAGAAACTTCCACAATTGCCAGATCATGTTTATATTGGCTCAATCGTGTGGTGTTTCCATCTGCCTAAACAGTCACCCTCTCATGAATGATGTAATATTCCATCAATATCATCTACATGTATATTATGCAAGGATACCCCTCCCCCATACCCCCCCCCCCCCTTATCACCCACGCTCAATACTGTTTCATTGAGTTTTGTACCATTTCCATAGACTGATTTATTACACATTTCGTTGTCTCGTGGCAATAAAACAAATCATTTATGATCCATATTGATTAATGCAATGTACACCTTTGGGAAAAATAGTTGTGCATTATTTCTTATGATGAACCTGATTATTATGACAGCAACAAAATACAGGATGCACGCACTTGCCTGCAGAAATATTTCAAGAATTTTCAAGGTCAGCAAAATAACAAAAAGTGGTCATACACTGTCCAACACTGTTTATGCTGGAAAAAAAATTTGATTTTTTTTTTTAAAGAACCATGCTCACAAGAATTACATGTATGTCAATAAGGTACAGTGGAAAAGTAAAAAATGAAGGGAATTTATAATTTGAGGCACTGATATTACATTCAGCTTTTTCAGTTAGTACTTGCAAGTTATAGAACGAGGCTGATTAAACAAAATGGCAGCCTCCATGACTAAATTCACGTTTTCGCAAGCGATCGTCGTTTTGCCGATAAAAAGGCTACTTCTACGGTGCGAAAAATGTTCCCGACAACTACCAAGCGTTCCGAAGAGATGGAGGCACATGAAACCGATTACGAGTATTGATGATACTGAATGCGTGGAAGCAAACATCGGTGACAAGTAAGTCCCTGTACTGTGACTATTTTATGCATGGCCGCGGCCGGCCGGCCGTACAGCACGGTTTCAGGTCAACTCGGTCCGTAACCAACTCGGTCCGAGTCAACTCGGTCCGTGACCAACTCGGTCCGTGACCAACTCGGTCCATGACCAACTCGGTCCCTAACCAACTCGGTCCGAAGCCAACTCGGTCCGTAACCAACTCGGTCCGTGACCAACTCGGTCCGTGACCAACTCGGTCCCTATGGGAAAATGCACGCAAAAACGTCTGGTAATTTTGTTGCAGCAAAATGAGTACGTCGTCTCGCAAATTGCGTGAATTTAACAATTTATTTAGGCCTATTTATTGATTTATTCATTTATTATCTTAAAAACATTATAAGAATGAAAAATACATTGGCAGGTGCTGCCCAGGGATGACAAAAAGTAAAAAAAAAAAAAAAAACCTGTCATCAAAACACGTGCCTTCCCAAACACCTGCCAATTATAAATCTTATATGTTTGTTTAAACACAAATTAATTAAAACAAAGCTAAAAAAAACAAAAAAAAAACCACACAAAACAATCATCATTATTATTCATTAATTGATTTATTAATTTTAAACATAAAAAGCACGTTTTCATAAGGCATTTCACTTCGTGTATAATTTAATTGATATTTTAATTAAAATTGTATTGTGCCATTTTATCAAAAAATTATGGTATCAACATAATAAGACATAATTTATTTCTTCACGGTTTCAGCCACAAGCAAAACATATATCTTATGTTATGATGAGATTAAAAAACATTAATGCAAGCAGCCTACATGTTGTACACTGCTGCTGCAAACTGGATTCTTGTTTGTGTACGTTTTCCCATAGGGACCGAGTTGGTCACGGACCGAGTTGGTTACGGACCGAGTTAGTCACGGACCGAGTTGGCCTCGGACCGAGTTGGCCACGGACCGAGTTGGTCACGGACCGAGTTGGCTTCGGACCGAGTTGGTCTCGGACCGAGTTGGTCACGGACCGAGTTGACTCGGACCGAGTTGGTTACGGACCGAGTTGACTGGCACCCTACAGCACAGACTATGTACCATGTACACCATGATGTATGATGTAGGCCTAATGGGGGATTGTAAAGTTCGCCCCCCCCCCCCCCCCCCCCCCCGTCCGTGTACAATAACGTCGTTCTTGACCGCTCATTTGTTTATGCACAGGGCTTTTGAGTGGTGGGGTATTCTGCAATTACTGAATTAGGCCTTAATTTTGTGGAAAGAGGGCATGGCAGGGTTTTGATTTCAGATTTATGACTGTCTGAGGGAAATTATGGGGTAATTTAAACAATGACGGCGACACAACCCAGTCACTGGTAGATAAACATGGCGACAGTGCCCTAATGTTATAACTGGTTTGTTAGAATGAAACTCGGGTAAAAAGTCGCAATTTTTGTCGCATTTATTGATCTGAATTCTCTCAAAATAGGGAGGGGGAATCATTGACAGCATTCACTGAGGTTTTACACTTTTGTAGGTTGACAACTTTTGTACAAATAATGAAAATCCCTATGTAAGGTATATTATGCTGTACTGATGCTGTGTATCTTTGTATAAATGGAAAGAATTTCACTATAACGGCCATCACTTGTGCACAAACCCTATCATGGGACCAAAAGAGGGCGTTTTGGAAAATTGGCTGCCGATGCATTCAAAGTGTGTAGGTTAAAAAATCCTTTAAAACTCACTTTTTAGATATGCTTTCCCTAGTGTTAAAGCATATGGAGGTCTGTTTTCCTTCCTCCATGGTTGCAGTTCCCTCCATATTGTTCTTGACCTCTCATATGTAAATGCAATGCACAGGGTGTTTTAGTGGCGCCCGGGGTATTCTGTAATTACTCCATTTGTTGTGCTTGTTGTTCACGATCCACGCCCCCCTTTTTTTTTTTAGTTGAAGACTAAAAAAATGGTAACCAGTGTTAAACCTCTGTTTACATTTAGAACTCTTCAGTTGTCAACAGGAAAGTTAGCAAGGTTTGCTGATGGATGTGCTGTGGGTCAGGTATTTATAAATAAAATTTATATTTATAATAATTAATATTTATAAATAAAATGATATGATAATGTGATTGTACATATTAAGCCATATTGTGTGTTGCTCAAATGTCAGCTTGATGGAAGCTATTTTGATTGGCTAAAACATGAAATCACTAACATATTTTTCTTGGGTGTCTTTGTTCTTGAAGCTTGGGGATACATCGGTCCTCGTGACAGCCGTCAGCAGGAAAACACCTACAGCAACAAATTTCCTGCCTTTAACAGTAAGTGTGTTCTTTGATTTACCGCAGTTTCACTATGGTTTCCATTCTGTCCTCTTTATCTGGAGAAATCAAGACTTTGGAAGTAATCTTTTACAGTTAAGCCAAAACAAAAGATAATTTGGAAAATGCACAGAGTTTGTAATGAATGCACCAATGATTATATTCAATTTCTTACATATTTATTTTTTTGTCCAAGGTTGATTACAGACAAAAAGCTGCAGCTGCCGGTAGAATTCCCACCAATCATCTGAGGCGAGAGATGGGAAGCACTGATCTTGAGATTCTAAGAAGCAGAATGATTGGTCAGTTTATGTTATTAACTTTTACCAAATGACCTTATCAAGTAATTGATACTTAAGGTAACTTTGGAAGTACATGTATGGCTGTACGCAGTGCTCCCATTTATTGAATCGATACAGAATCACAGCACATATTATCATTCATCTTAATTAGAAAAATAAGAAGAAGTGATTGCTCATTACTCTAATTGCCCTTCTTGTCTTGATATTAACAGATAGATCACTACGACCGTTGTTTCCTAAAGGTTACTTCTATGATACACAGGTAATGTCTACATAAAATATCATCAAATATTGTAAATTGGAAACTAATGTCACTCCTGATCCTGTCCTGATCAAACGCTGATCATTTCATTGCATGCTGAATTGCTGATACCCAAAATCTATGAAATCAGAGTATATTGCTGATTAAATAGAGCTCAGTAAATTATGATACATTTGGAGAGTTTTAGGAGACTGGAATAGAATAAAAGAAATTGTGTGCATAACGATACAAACTGCTGTTTGTGTGTTGCAGGTTGTTTGCAATCTTTTAGCTGTTGATGGCCTCAATGATCCTGATGTTGTGTGTATAAATACTGGTAAGTAGAATTGATATTACACAGTGTTGGGAATTCAATGTCCCTGTTGTATGTGGAAGAATTCAAAGCTTGTTAGTGACAGTAGCGTGCTGTAAAGTATGTTAATCATTTCAGTCAGGCTGTTGTGTGGAATCAGTATGACAGGTTTCTGAAGATCAGGGATGTGAGACTCAGATTTAAATCTTTTTTGTTTGGATTTTAACTTTTTTGTACATCTACTATGTACAAAAGTATAGGAACTTTTTAATTTCAGCTTTTTCTGTGGTGTTTTCAGATTGTTTGTATGTAGCCACTCACATCCGTCACTCTGTGGAAGAAGTACACTGAGTGCATATGTTCAATGTTCCATATGGAACAGCATCCATTCTTCAGTTTCCCTTCCCATGAAGCATTTGCAGTATAAACGGGTCTTAACTGTGGAGTTGCACCCATCTCTGTCTCTTTTCTCTCTTGAATGCCTACAGCCTCCACTGCCTTGGCACTGTCTGATATCCCCTGGGCGGGTCCTGTGGGTGCCGTGAGGGTGGGGATGGTCGACGATGACATCATCATTAATCCTACCAGGCTGGAGATGAACAAAAGCCGTCTTAACTTGGTGCTCGCTGGTGCAAGGAAGAGCAGCATTGGTAAATAATGTCATGGTTGTTGTGTATCAAAATTGCTACCTTTCCACCCAGTTCCTATCCAGAAGTTCACTGCTGATTGGCCCTTTAAACTGTAAAGCTGTTGTTTATGTACTTGGTACGAAAGAAAAAGACAGACAGAGTGTTGTCTCTAATAATTGACATCCAAACTTTGGGCTCTTGAATGTGTTAGTACTTTTCAAAAGTAAAGAAAGGGTTATGTGTTATCACATTAATATAACAGTGGTGTCTAAATAACATGTGTTTGGTAGATTCACTGTATGATTCTGAGTGAACAGCGCCATCGTGTGTTGGCAATGGGTAAGATTCTGAGAATGTTAATTCTCTACATTGCTATACATGTCTGAAGACCATTTATGATACTTTGAAACTTAATGAAGGCAAATGTGTAGAATATTAAACGAATGTAATTTTTTTGCAATAAAAAGTGGCCAAATGAACTATTCAAAGTTAATTTTTGTGAAATGCAAATTCTTCATTTGAGATTTAAATGTCAATGGTCCACTCATTTTGCGTAGCCGTATTACATGTTATCACTATGAGCATTGCAGTTTGTTTAGTTTGATATGTGATTGTTTGCACACTGTACAGTAATGATAGAAGCCTCAGCAGACAACATTCTACAGAATGACTTTGTTAAGGCCATCCGAGCCGGCTTGAAGGAAACCCAGGTCATAGTCCAGCAGATTGAAAGACTCGTCAAGATGAGTGGTAAAGAGAAGAGGGTACCGGAGCGGCTATTTGTTCCCCCTGAGGAACTTGTGGAGACTATTAGCAGGTATGTCTAGGATGGCAACAAATCTGTTTATTACTCAACATTACTCGGAATACAAATGGCATGAAAACTCCTGTAGTGTCTTACGCTTTAATCAACATCAGAAGGTAGCCTCCACAACCTCTTGCCAAGATTTTTTCTGGCTCATTCAGGTGAAAGTGCTGTCTCTCTTATTTTGTGAATCTGTGGCCTTTATTTATAGTGTCAAGGCTAAGTTCATGTAGATGCACTATTAAGAGGGGGTTTTAGAAAGCTGAAGATGTTTCTTGTTTTTGAGGACAAGTTCCCTATGTGAGCTGTTACCTTTCCTTCTTTTGTTCAGTGAGATAAAATAATGACCCAAGTTTCCTGATGATCCCTTTTCACCAGTTGGTTATATTTCTGCTTTTAATTTTGTTTTTTATACAGATTGACAAGAGATAAGTACTACAAAGTATATACAGATGTCACACATGATAAGGTAAGATTGAAGTTGGTTTCAAAATTGTACTTGAAATGTGCTTGATGTTTTTCCCCTGGTCTTAAATCTTGAAGCCTTCCACCATTTTTTACAAATCTTGTAAGAAATCTTGCATGAATTCTCCATTGTATCTATGCAATAGCAATAGTGTAGGATTAGCCTTCCTACATTTTCATCCTAGGTGGAGAAACGTTCTGTATTTTTATTTCCTTTTTTACCTTGACAGTTTTCAAGAGACACAGCAGCTTCTGCTGTCAGAGAGGAATTCATTGAGCAAGTCAAAGGTGAGTTAATCTGGAAACCTTTAGGAATGCTAGATGGTGTTTGACATTGTAGTATGGTTGAGTGAAAGGGGAGCCACCTTCAAAAGTGCCAAATAAGTAGATTAATTTTATGGTGATATTAGGGCAATTTGCATGTATTAAAGGTATAATACATGATTGGTAAAGGTCACAGAGCAGCACCCACACTTTGTCTGATCCAACATGTACATGAAATGATAAACCTGTGAAAATTTGAGCTCAATTGGACATCTGAGTAATGTGAAAATAGCGAAAATTTGGCTAGTAACCCTCATACATATTCCAAAATGAAACATTTTCCACTATTCCTTATGCATTTGTGTGTTAGAAATTCTATACTTCCTCACTGTGCAGTATCCCTATTGCGCATTAACTGTATTTAGTTGGGCCTAAGATAGCCTAGGAACCTCACGTGATGTTGTAGTGCCTGGGCATTACTGTCCAGAATCTTTCACAATCCTGTGATGCTCTATGTTGCAGATTTTGGATGGTAACTTGGTAAGGATTAATAATTCATCAATTTATTTTCCACCATAAACTTGACTCTTGGATCATTTATCAATGTTTCCTTTGCAGAGTTGTTTCCAACACTGGAGCCATTTCTCATCAATGAAGCTTTCAGCATCGTCGCCAAAGACGTCTTTAGACTTCTGATATTAGAGGAAGATAGAAGGTAAGGCAAGGATTTTACAGTGAAAGAGCAGATCAGATGCTGGCCAAGCTAGTACTTTATCCTATTGATCTGCAAACATAATGGTTGCCTTTCCTAATGTGAGTTAGAACTGTATTGTATACTCACTTACTCAGTCTTTGTGTATACATGAAAATGATTCACGTGGGATTCGAACCCACAACCTCCCACTTGCTAGTGGAGATGATGTACCAACTGGACCACCAAGCTAGCTGTATCAGGGTCACAGGGTGTTAAATTCAAACCCATTATGGTATAGGACCTGTTTATTTCATGCACAAGATCACGGGTGATGCTGATTCAGATCCCAATTTAGCGTATCCTGCATGGGCCATGGATCTGTCATGGGTCATGGATCTGTAGATTTGGGATTCCGTGCGTTAAACAAACAGGCTTGTTGGGTCCTGCAGTATATAAATGCTGTCATGTTTATCCAGTGGGGTGAAAGTAATGCTGCACTAGATAGCGGGAAGTTGGGGATTCGAATCCAACCAGAGTCATCCCATGAATTTGTTTTCTCACTGGTACTCAGGAGCACTGAATAAACAGTAATCCTACACGCTGGTTGAAAGGCAAACCCTGAATAGAAGGCCTATGTGCTCATGGTTTGCCAAATGGGGGCCTCAGTATCTCAGATGTGGTAGTAGTCATCATTTTGTCTGCTTATTTCGTAAGGTGTGATGGTCGAGATCTGAAGCAACTGAGGGACATTCGATGTGAGGTGGATCTTTACAAACCTCTTCATGGCTCAGCACTCTTCCAGAGAGGACAGACACAGGTAAGAAGTACCATGGAAACAAGATGTTTACGTTACCAAATGCAAATAATTTATTTTTTAGGGGGCGACCAAGCAGAGACAATTTGCCTAGTCTTGAATATGAAACCTTTAGAACACTGTCCCTGCTAGCTTGCTACCTTAGTGATCCTTCTTATTGACTGTTTATATTAAAATTCTGGTCAGAATGTAGCCATGACTGCCTGTGTGGCTAGTGGATCTAGCTTCTTTAAATGCATGAACACAAGTTGGAGGATCATAATGGAGGAGTTGGCTTTTAGGTTGGATTTTATAATCAAGGTGGTTCCCCTTATCCAAATGGGCTGCTTTGCTGGCCATACTTGGGGCACTTGATTTTGTGCTCAATGATCGATTCGTTTTTCATTTCATTGCACAGGTTGACATGAAGCATGGTTAGAATATGGTTTACTCACCAACAGAGATTGATTAAAATCTATGATGCAACAATGCAAACCTCCACCTATCTGGAAGCAAACTGTGAAATACATTTCTGCTTAAGCAGAGTATTCTGCCAAAGTAAGGAGGGTGACTTGACTTCTTTGAGCTTCACTATGAAATTGGATGTTGCTCAGGCACAAGCAAGAATTTCAGACTCATCCTTGCACATTCAGGCATTTGATAGTAGCGTGCCTATTCTGTGACCTACATGTATACCGGGTATACATATACATCTATTGATGCTGTGAAAATGGAAATTGCATACTTAGTAGAGAATTTGCCATCAAGCGTTGCTCTGACTATTACTTCACCTCTGTACCCTTAATAAACCTGCCTCACTGGCCCCCATGATAGCTCAAGAAGTGTCCACTTATCCAAACATTAATGAAATACATACCCTTAATTAACTTTATCTCTTCTTGTTTGTTCCCTGTGTGATGTTTAGTGCATGTGTACTGTGACCTTTGACTCCATAGAATCAGCGCTGAGAACAGATCCAATCATGGACATTGCTGGGTGGGTACATTCATGTTCAGTTTATTGTTGACACAGTGGAAAGTATATATTATTCAAATAAACAAATAATGATACAGTCGATCCTTGTTCCTTGGGACTTTGCAGTATAACAGGAACTTTATATTATAAGAAATGAAAACAATAGAGAATAAAGAATTGGAACTTGAAGTTGTCCTCATTATAGGAAAGTGTTGTTTTAATGAGTGCTCTTATTAATACTGTAGTAATGATAATATTTTGGTTTTCAATAAAACTTTTTCACGAAAGTTTATTATCTGGCATAATGTTGAGTCATATCTGAATGTTTCATTGATAGGGGAGTGAAGGACAAGAATTTCATGTTACATTACGAGGTAAGTACTGTACAATGATTTTATAAATAATCTTAATCAATATTTCTTAAGGGTATTTATTTTTTTACAGATTAGATTGATTCTTATGCAATGTTTCATTTTAGGTGAAATCTCTTTCATAGGATCTTTTTTGCTCAATTAGATAAAGTGTAATTTACCTTATTTGCATATTTTCTTTCTCGTTAATTGTTAAATTTACACTTTGATTTGCTTATCTTCTAATTTTCAACTAAAAACGTATTTATCTTTCATATTATCATCTGCCTTATGCACTGTTATATATTTTGTGCAGTTTATCTTGTACTGTAGCGTATAGTTTGCTGTCTACATTACTTTTTAGTTAAACATTTTGTAATTACTTTGTAGTTCAATATCTTGCATACTTTGAAGTGTATATTCAGGATTACCTTGAGTTTAATTTGTATGTAACCTCTTCATTTGTACATCGGGTGGCTCAGTGACTTATGTGTATAATCTATTATCTATTTGAATGTTCAGTTTCCACCGTATGCAACCAATGAAACAGGACGATTAACCACAGGACGGAGAGAGCTGGGTCATGGTAAGGAGTGGTGTAGTCAATGATGAATCTTCAGTTCTTACAACCATATAGGTCCTTTCTCACCACAGTACATTTTACTCATGTTGAGATTACACAGGTCCACCCCGTGTCAACTCTGAAATTTCATCATAGGTCAACCATACTCTGCATTCACACTATACCAGTACTCGTTGCAAACTCCATTTATTGTTAATATACGAGACATTCACAATGCCAAGCACTTTCAACAGACGCCAACATTTTCAATATGGGTCAACCGCTTTGTATTACACGGGCCCACAAAGTCTTAAAATTTTAGTGTGAAAAGGTCAGACCCGTGTATAACCAAGGGATATTTGGTAGTGTGAAAGGGCCACATATCTCATTCTTGCCTGTAAGTAACTTTTGTAATTTGCAACATGTAGCCATTGTCCAGTAGAGACTTACTATTCAATGTTAAGGCCAATAAATGGTACATTTACATGTCTAATAAGGTAAACAGTCACAAAGCTGTTCATTAATATGCTGGTTCTAAACATGTTTTTATAGCTTGCTTGTAATATATGTCATCTGTTTGAGATTATAACCAAGCTGCTTTACGTAGCTAACATACCAGTAAGCTGTTGTATGATATATCTTCCAGGTGCACTAGCTGAGAAATCCTTGAAGCCTGTCATTCCCAGTGACTTTCCCTTCACAATCCGTTTGACCAGTGAAGTACTAGAATCTAATGGTGATTATATACATTTTACATTCTTTTACAATTAACAACTAACAACTACTAGTAATAGATAAGGTTATCACTTGGAATATATCCAGTGCTCAGAGTTTGGAGGGCCTGACATTTCAATTGGGTTTAGACATAAATAAATGGATGAGAGGAGCAGAGCCAAGCTGGAGATGGGGGGGGGGGGGGGGGGGCAGTGTGCAACAGGAAAAACATGCAATTTCAATCAAAAATGCTTTTTTCATCTTGTTTCCCCGACTCTCCTCAGGATCATCATCAATGGCCTCAGCTTGTGGAGGAAGTCTAGCTCTCATGGATGCTGGTAAGATTAGACATGCAACTCTTCCTCGGATCAGCTGATTTCCTCTTTTTTTTCTCATCACGCTCATGCCATTGAAAATAGAAAAGCACTGCACAAAGTCCTGTAAAGATTGGAATTTCCTCGTTTTTTGTTAAGTCTGAGTTGCGTATCTGTAAGATGTTCAGATTATTTCACTCGCAGACTCCAAAAAAATATGACGTTTTATTCTAAATTAAATGGAAAAATTACAAGTTGACTTCATACTCATTTTATATCATTAAGTTGCGGCACCCAATGCAAGTAGCTTTTCCAAGATGGAATATTATTTGCCCACAATCTTTTTCTCCTGTCAGTAGTTTTGAAGTTTATTACATTTTGTTGACTGGTAGGTGTTCCCATTAGCAGTCCAGTGGCTGGAGTAGCCATTGGTCTAATGGCAGCAACTGACGAGGATGATTCACACAGTATTACAGACTACAGACTGCTGACCGATCTCTTGGTGAGTTTTCAATGAATCCATAATGCTCATGCAGTAATATCCCAACAGCTGGTCAATGTAGAGACCTCCTTCAGCAATGGGGATATGCCACTGATGACATTCCTGTGGCGTGATCAGGCTTGAAGAGGGTTTTCAGGCTTAGATATTAGAGCTGTTTGATGGAGGCAAGATCTGAACTTCTGCATGTACTTTTGTTCAACAACAACAACAAAACTTATAACTACAGAAGGCGCTTTTCACTATTGATGAGCCAGCACTCAACAATTCCATACTGCCAATGTGGGATGGAATAAACTGTACGTGGAGCATCTTCTAGATTGTCGTAGACTTAATGGTTCATGCACACTACATTACTTTGAAACCAGGCAAGGCTCTGTGTGCAATACTTGATGGGTGTAGTGTAGCAACTCCGTTACAAGAAAACACAATAATATTTGTTGACCTGTCATAGGTTTGATTCACATTTATTTAGTTTAATCTAGTAGATTTTCCTTTATATTTGATGGTTCATATTGTGTATGACGGTAAAGTTATGCAAACATGTTTTAAAGGATATCTCCTGAGATAATCATACCATTTATCTTGCATTGATATTTATAGGGTATTGAGGATTACATGGGTGATATGGACTTCAAAATGGCTGGCACCAAGAAGGGCGTCACAGCTCTACAGGTAATGCTCTATGCATCATGCAGTTGATTTTAGTATTATACATATTACATAGTGTGACTGAGGTTGATGTGTATTGCAGCCATATCATGAGTGGATGTATCTAGAAGCCCTGACAGGAGGATAAGGCTGCAGCCGAACCTGTTGTCTAGAGCTAGGTCTAGGTCTTCACTCCATTGGAAATACGCGGAGACATCAAGACAATAGACCTAGCCACAGCTCTAGTCTGGAACCCCATTATGGACACGGCCTATGAAATATGTAATAACTTATAACATCAAACCTCCCATCATGCTCTGCTTCTTCCTTTTTGCAATACACTCAGTCCTATGTACTCCGTATATACATACAGTAATGGCAGAGTCTTCAATACATTTTTTCCTGCTAACTGTGTAAAGAATAGTTACAAAGATGGACCCAAGATGTTAAGAAAAGAGCCTCCTCCTATCATGAAGTTGATCGTCAGAGTTAATTCCTTGTGGGATAAGATGTTTCAACAACATTTGCCACATATTGGAGCAATATTTGTCTCTTTTTATAACGTTAGCTGTTGACTAAATGAATGAAATTTCTCTTTACTCAGTCACAGGACTTTGTAAGTCACAGTTGTGCCTATTACATTTCACAGGTCATTTTGAAAAGTAATCAGTGGCTGCTGATTTCTCATGTTGTTGAATGGGTTTAAACGAAGAAGTACTCCTTCTCTCCCTGCTAGACTGATTTGAAACTGCCAGTCCCGATGAAGATCATCGCTGAAGCCATCCAACATGCCACCGCAGGAAAGAATGAGATACTTAGCATCATGGCTATGGCCCTAAAGAAACCACGAGATAGTCATAAGCTAAATAGCCCTGTAACAGGTAATACGACATGTATATTAAGGATACATTGAGTACTCATTGAGCTGGCCAACTAGCTGCATTCATTTACCCTAGCTGTGTATTACCTAGGCATTCATGGAGGTCTGTGCAGGCAGTAGACACTTTTTCGCTGTTTGCATTGCTTTCATCCACAGGTATAGCCAGACCTACTACCTGCATGATACTTGAGCATTAGATGCGACTGTACAGTCATGTGGCTAGATTCCCTGCGAGCAATCCTGCTAGGTGAATTCTCTGTATGAGAGAACCTACTGGTAGGACTCGCCCGGTGGGCCGTTTGTGTGACACGTTGTTGCGTCAGATGGATCGTTATTTTGCTGAGATGGGGATGGGTCGCGTGGCTACTTTGGGGGATGGCTATCAGAAGACCGAGTACCGCTCGAAGGTAGATGCGCCAACGCACTGCCATGGTATATGCTCCCACTGATTGATACAGCCAGGATTTTTGCAGCAAAAGGGGCCAATTGACCTGAAAGGCTGTCATAAAGTCAAGATGCATCTTCTATGATATATTGATTGATATGGGTCATTCCATGTCAGACCAACACACTTTTTTACCTTAGGTCTTCTGATTTTTATAAAAATTGGTATGCAAGTAGGTATCAATGAGTAATGAATGCATGCCAATTTTTAGTGGAATCCCTCCACCCATGTGGCCAGTACGCATGCGCCAAAAATACGGACATTTTCATGTTCTGACACTACCTTGCACAGGATTAAACTATAACTCGGTCATATTTCAACAAAAATATGCAAGTGTGGTATCAAAATGACCGGAATTAGATGCTATAAGTGATGCCATCCTAAAAATAGAGAAAAAGTAAAAGTGGATACCCATGACCTTTGACACAAGAACTTTGACCTTTGACCTAGATTAAAAAAAAAGTATCATTCTAAAATTTCACGAAACAACGTTTGCTTGATAGAACAGGTCTTTCTCTACAAGATTCCATTGAAATTTCGCTGGGCACTTGAAAATTGACGATTTTATGGCAGTTTTTCTGATTAATGCATGAGTAGTTTTGTCCCCTTTAATAACATTAGGCCACATAACTTTCTCTGTGCGGTTCCCTTTAATGTAATTTAAAATTTCCCAATTGATGTCTCATTGTCCTTTATCCTGCAGTACCTCAGAGACTGTATAAAACACTCCCAATTACACCTGTGTTCTGTATTGAGGACCTTTATGGTGCATGCGCAGTTTTGTCCCCTTTAATAACAATAGGCCACACAACTTTCTCTGTGCGGTTCCCTTTAATGTAATTTAAATTTTCCCAATTGATGTCTCATTGTCCTTTATCCTGCAGTACCTCAGAGACTGTATAAAACACTCCCAGTTACACATTTGTTCTGTATTGAGGACATTAATGGATCTAGTATCTGACTCCAATGGAATATGTTTCTCCATTATTGTATTTGTTGCGCAGGGTTCGGATAGATAGCATGCAATTGCTCGGTGTCCATAATAGTCTTTGCTGCAGATAACTGAACCTGAATGAATTCAGTACAATGAAGGGATTATGTGAATGTTGTCTTTTCAAGATGTCCTCACAGGGCCTCTGAAGACTTGCTTCGGCAGCTATGTTCCAGTTGCACCGACCCATCACATTGGCCCTAATAAATACGTATTTCATGAAAATTGGATTATTTATTGCTTGAGTTATTTGCACAGGCACTACAGCTAAACAAGAAAATTCGCATATTAGTTTGGTCCAATATAATGTCACATTGTTATGTACAGTATTTTCAACTGGTTATTGTTAATGGATGCATGACTCTTGATGCATGTCACTCGAATAACATCCAGAAACCCTTCGACACTTATGATGCTTACCCTATTCCACACTTAAACTCTGCAAAGGCCAGGGAATTCTGCAACGTATTTTTATTTTCAGGACAAATCATCTGCCCAGTGCCAGAACAGAAAGAACTGGGGCTAAGTGGATCTTTTTTGCCACGGGTCATGTGCAGGCGCGGTTCTATTTGGGGGGGGGGTGGGGGTGGCTAGGGGGGTCCAAAATTGTGTCTAGCCCCCCCCCCCCCCCCCCAAAAAAAAAATACAAGTGGAATTTGTTTTTGAAAACACTGGATTTTTTTCAGTTATTAAGCGCCAATTACATAAAAAACTCGTTGTGTGGGCTATACTTTGCATGTTTTTCGACCCCTTATAAGACATAAGCAGAAGCGAGTATTAGAAGAACCCAAAATATTGGGTCTTCTAGCCCCCCAAAAAAATTAATTGCTCTTCTAGCCCCCCAAAAATGTTGGCCCTAGAACCGCGCATGGTCATGTGATCAGATAGGTGACACAATGAAGCACCTTGCTACCAAAGCAAGTCTTCACAGGCCCTATGAGGATCACATATTGAAAAGAAAATTTCAAGGAATCATTTCAGTGTGTTGAATTCCATCAGTTTCAGTTTTCATGGCACCGAACAATTGAATGCATTTTTACTATCATGGTCTTCATGGAGGTCAACATACATCAACCATTAATATACTTGTACGCAGGTTGTCGTCCCATTATTGTTTATACTGAAGATCTAACAATAATGGTTCTGGCCAACATCTTGTTCATTGCTTTATTAGACCATTCCATTTCTTTCTAAGACAAAATAATCAATAATGTTTCTTTCTTCATTTTCCAATTACAATATAAGCAAGGAATTTTAGTATTTCAACTTATTATTTGCCTATGGTTACAAAGCTTATAAACCAAATCCAACATTCTCCACTGTAATATTATGGATCTTGCTCGTTGGCGGCTGATGTTATTTGTTAGTTGTCATTAGTCAGTTAGTATGATCCATTGCATGATTTGTATCTGAAGTTATTCTGAACCCTGCTGGAACAAAAACACAACATGGAGAAACATATTCCATTGGAGTCAAATACTTAAGATCCTTTAAATTGAAGTCCCAACACCATGAACACAGAAAAAGGTGAAAATGTGGGTGTTTTATACATTGCAGAGTAAAGGAGAATGAGATACAATGGGAAATTTAAGATAACATAAGGGGAAATCACAATATATTGCCTAGTGTTGTAAAAGGGGACAAAACTGCGCATGCACCATAAAGGTCCTCAATACAGAACAAAGGTGTGTTTTATACAGTCTCTGAGGTACTGCAGGATAAAGGACAATGAGACATCAATTGGGAAAATTTAAATTACATTAAAGGGAACTGCACAGAGAAAGTTGTGAGGCCTATTGTTATTAAAGGGGACAAAACTACGCATGCATTGATCAGAAAAAATTCCATAAAATCATCAATTTTCAAGTGCCCAGCGAAATTTCAATGGAATCTTGTAGAGAAAGACCTGTTCTATCAGGCAAACGTTGTTTCGTGAAATTTCAGAATGATACTTTTTTTTTAATCTAGGTCAAAGGTCAAAGTTCGCGTGTCAAAGGTCATGGGTATCCACTTTTACTTTTTCTCTATTTTTTCGTGTGACATCACTTAGAGCATCTAATTCCGGTCATTTTAATACCACACTTGCATATTTTTGTTGAAATATGACCGAGTTATAGTTTAATCCAGTGCAAAGGTAGTGTCAGAACATGAAAATGTCCGTATTTTTGGCGCATGCGTACTGGCCACATGGGTGGAGGGATTCCACTAAAAATTGGCATGCATTCATTACTCATTGATACCTACTTGCATACTAATTGTTATAAAAATCGGAAGACCTAAGGTAAAAAAGTGTGTTGGTCTGACATGGAATGACCCATATGTCACTTTGATTTGGTTTGTTTCCAGAAACCATTGAGGTCCCAGCTCCTAGACGATCAAAGTTTGTTGGTCCTGGAGGTTACAACCTGAAGAAACTGCGGGCAGAGACGGGTAAGAACAGTCTGGCAGAATCAGGGGAGCTGAGAGTGGTAACAATTAAATATCTAATAATACTAGAGTGGATCCATCAGTTGAGTCAGAGAGCTTGGATGCTTGTATTTCTGAAGTCTTGCTCTGAACTCTGTGAAACTTCAGAGTATCAGACAGAAGATACTAAATGAATCCACCAGTTATTAGCCACAGTTCATTTTGCAGTAATTTCTGGGTCGTTCATTGTTTTGATGCTCTAGTATTTAGTGAAACTGTCTATTGGTGGCAGACAGGCAAAGAACTAGCTGATGTTGTATATAAGAACTGCATACATCATGAATGTTGTTTGTGTGTCTGGGCAGGAGTGACTATTTCCCAAGTTGATGAGAGCAACTTCTCTGTCTTTGCACCGACACCTGCTGCCATGGAGGAAGCCAGAGAGAAGATGGAGGATCTACTGAAGGAGGATGTAAGTTCCATTCAAGAGGTTGTCAGGGAGTTTCCAAGAAACTAGATGTGTGACGATGCAGCCTCTAGTTCCACAGCATCAGATATTAAAGATGTCTTTTTGTTTTTTCCACAGAGAGAACCCGAGCTTGCATTTGGTGCAATATACGTCGCTACAATCATGGAAATCAGGTGAGGATTCAATTTTAATTCCTGCCGTAAAATCTCTCATTTCTTGGGTGAACTACGTCTTACAGTGCATCAACCAAAAACACAAATCACCATTGATAGACATATTCTTGATATACAAAAATTATACATTGTGTGCTTATAGGGAGATTGGTGTAATGGTGAAGCTATATCCCACAATGCAACCTGCTTTGCTTCATAACTCACAGCTGGACCAGAGGAAGGTACGTGTATGTTTAAATAATCGGGGTCGAGGCAGAGAACTGGAATTTTGTTTTGCAAATATGGCTTTTGCTGAAAAGCATGCTGACCATTTGTTTGAATTGTATCACCTTTACTAGTTCAAACACTTGGGTCCCTATAGAAAATACAATTACATGTACATAAATATGTCATGAACATTGGTTGATATCCATGGAATTGATTGATGATGCCTCAAACAGCCAAGTAATGGGAAACTTTGTTCGTTTGGGATAATTATCACCCAAAATTTGCCCCAAAAGATTAATATGTTTTCTTTTGTACATGTATGGAAGCTAGTATTGGTTAATCATGTATTTGTATGGCAAGTGCTCCTAAGAATGACATCCCACAGACACACTGAATATCTGTACAATATATGTGTCCGTGGACTTGATTAACTTCTTGAATGTTCCACTTGTTCACTCAGTGATGTTAGATCACACATGGGAGACCATCTTGTGTGACATAGGAGATTCTGGTACATGGTGGTTTAGTACAAAGAGGGGTTAGAAGTGTAGACAGGTAGGAAGGCTGTCTGCCTCCAATTACACCTGTTGTTAACACATGTCATGTATTGATTGAATGAGGAAACCCTATAAAGCATTCCCTGTGTCTCTTTGCCTTTTTCTACAGGTGAATCACCCCAGTGCGCTGGGATTTGAGGTAGGCCAGGAGATATCAGTCAAGTACTTTGGGAGGGATCCAGTCAGTGGCAAGATGCGATTATCCAGGAAGGCTCTGCTAGCTCCGGCCTCAGCTGTTATCAGAAACCTGACTGGTGACAAGAATGGCAGCACGACATGATTCAGATCATCTTTAGGGGAATTAATTTTCACTAGGAGGCCTTTCTCTCTGGTAATTATTGGTGTATTCATTCCTTTCTGCTGCAAAGGACAAAACACATCATTGCTGAAGTCCATAGAACAGCATTTACACTTTATCTGATGCAAGTGTGTATTCAAAAAAACGCTCTGATCATTATTGTATTTGATCTTCTCAGTCAAATGTCATCCCATTATATTGATTCAGTATTGCAGCAGTCAGGTTACCAGTCCATTACAAGTTGACCTTCTTCATCTGAATGTTAGGTCGTGTCCCAAATCTTTGGCTGCGACCGCAAATAACACAATAAGTCTATGGAAACGGCTGCAGTCACTGGCTAGAGATTGGGACACGACCGTAACTTCATTCCCAAATGCTGTGATGCATCTATTTATTTCTGACATATCAATGTATTACCAATATCATTTGTATTCTTCAGAAAAGTGCATTCAGGTTACAGATTGGAATGGAATTATGGATTGAGATAAACATGTCAATTTAGAAACATTTTCATCAACTCAAGTACATGTAGGCGATAGAGAGGAATTTGGTGGTCAGTGAGGTTAAATTGGACTTGCAGGTCACAACTTTGCCACAGATTCTCAAAAGACGATAGCTTTTGCAGTTCCACTATTAAAAAAATTCATTACAATAGTAACGACTATTAGTACAACTTCTTCAGCACTAAATGAATGCCATGTTTTAGGATGGACTGGATCAGACACTGTGTGCAGTGTTCAAAATTTATAATAGACCGATTTCATGTCCAATGTTTATATGCCATCACACGACACATATTGGGTATTTTGTCATCTCATTTGTTGCAGAACAGCAGTAGAAACAAGCGAAGAAGACTATTATATCATTCACATTTTTCTTTGCACGTTCCACCGCTGCTCTTTGCCAAATGTCACATGATAACATGTGAACATTAGTCGCACAATCGGTCTTTTCTCAGATCTTGTTCCCTTCTTCATAATGACTTAGCAGATTCTTATAATCACCAGGATGACAAACAAAAATTACCCAATGCTAGAAACATGTTTTTTTTTCACCTTTTGTAATCTTATTATTTTTATTTGCATGACACTGTATTAATATAACTACAGTAAGAATGCTGCAGGGGATCCATATACACAATATTTACATGTTTCTGAAATCAAATTTCACAGGAATATTGAAATTATCTTTCATGGAAACCAAAATAATGATGAATTGAGGCCCCACAACCCTGAACAAACCTGACCCATTCTTTACGTTCTCATCTTGTATTAGGTTATGTAAGAAATTATGAAATTACTATCAGTAAATCAAGTTATGAATTGAATATGTGAAGACTACACAAGCCAAGTCTGTATTTAACAGAGGACGTTTCTTTCTCAAAAAGTAAAATCCTTTGACCAAGATCCTGCTAGGATTGAAATGTCAAACCTTTCTACATGTAATTCTGAGCTTTATAATCTATAATGCCATTATTCCGGTGGATGAGCAATATGAAGCACCTTATTACTTGTATCATATTTCAACCTTTGATTCCTCCAAAATGAATTCATTACAATGCAATGTAAATGCAGTCAATAAGTTAAGAGCAATTGACAAATATCTGGTAGTATGCTATGTACAAATATAAATACAGGTTTGGCTTAGAAGACATGAAATCTGTTGTACTTTTCCTCACAGATCTGGGCTTGGAATAAAAATAGGACGATATTTTATGAAATTAAACCAAAATAGTTTTTGTGATACGAAACAAATGATATTGAGTTGGCTATTTCATTTACAAATGACCAGACAGCATGATAAATTGACTATCTTGTAGAAACCAACATGCATACAAAAACATTACATATAATTAGCATGCTCTTGTTTAGAACACAGATCAAACATGAGACTATGGGGATTTACAAAACTGAGGCTCCATCTCAGGTTCTATTTCATGAATCCATTCTAAAATAACGGATATCAAAATAGAGGCTTTTGGCTGCGGTACTGAAGGAGATTCTCTGGTTTGAAAAGGACAACAGAGCTTCAGCT
The DNA here is from genome assembly GCA_963971285.1 of Astropecten irregularis. NCBI lineage: Eukaryota > Metazoa > Echinodermata > Asteroidea > Paxillosida > Astropectinidae > Astropecten > Astropecten irregularis. The sequence continues at coordinate 654,134 of OZ020245.1, read as the reverse complement.
TTAATGAAAAACCACAAGCTATATTTTCAGCATAAGGATGACAGAACTAAAGCCTGAGCCTCCGTTTCGAAAACCCCATATAGACCCTATGCACGATGATGTCAGATGATTTCATCTAAGTAGAGCGCCCTCGCTTGGATGGGAAAAAATAAGGTAGCTCGGAGCCCCATTCTGTGCACCACCCATACATTATAATCTGAGCAGTTTTTGTGTTCCTTCATCAACTTGACTAGCTCCTGAGCTGCAAGACTTTTACATACTACAGATACTACAGGACTGTGTTGCATTAAGTAGCTTGAAGACTCTACAAATGTCACCTTTATAGAAACTGGCGACTTGACGGACTGATGAGGCTAATTCATGATGGGTGATTGAGCAATGGGTAGTTGAGATACTAGCTGCTGTAATGGTTGAGATGGATGCTGTGGCAATGCCATACACAGATCACATATCCACGAGCCTAGCAGATATACATGAGAGGAATACAAAGAAAAGAAACAAAGAATGGCACAATTAATCCATTTTGTTCACAACTAGTAAGTCATAAATCTCAAACGGGCCAATTTCATAAAGCTGCTTAAGCACCAACATTTGCTTAAGCACTAAAAACCTTGGTAAATAAAATCAGTATGCCAGCAAAAACTCCTTGTGAATGTTATGCTCAGCAAATAATGGCTGAATACAAGTCAAAAGCAGTAAATATCACATGGAAATATTGTTGACAATCCTGTTTGATCAAGGAAGACCTTCCATACTTAGGCAATTTTTGTGCTTAAGCAGCTCTATGAAATTGGCCCCAAGTTGCAAAGAGGTCTCTCTTGATGGTCGTTGCAGTGATGATCAAAACGTTCTCAGTTTCAGCTCACTTTTGTCACAACTCTCCCAATCAACATGGGGCTCAAGACTGCTCCTACAGGCTCAGATGCTTCTTGAATTGTCTCCAGTTTGACCAGAACACCAAAGTAAATTCCTCTAATTCATGCCTCACTCAACGAAACCCAAGCAAGTGGATACAACTGCACACTTTCACGAGATATACAAATAATTCTGGCCTGTTTTTCGGCATGCGATCAGTGATCTTGCAGATCCATATCCCATGCAGGATGCACTAACATGGAATCCGGATCAGCAGGATCACTAATCATATGCCTGAAACAAACAGGCCCTACATCAAAAGTAAAATAGCAGGACAGCATTTATTTGCAGGCAGTGACGTGCACCACATTGCAAGCTGTGCACACTAAGCGCCCCATGCTGGACATAGTGCATCCTACAAATGCAGCATTTCAATTGCTTAGCAAAGAGGGAATATCTGATGGTTACACCTTACCTTCTGGTGGGGCTGACATGGGTGGTTTGAGGCAGTACATGTGGTAGCCTCGATCACAGTCGTCACAAAACAGAAGCTGATCCTACAACACAACAAAAACACGTGGTGAAATCACTGATAAACCCCTCCTTCCCTTTACCCCAGACCCCGCCCTTACTGCCGATCTCTCACATACCAACTCAAACAAGAGGATCTTACAACATGCATAGCTGTTGCGTGGTTAGCACCAACGCTATCAACCTTCAGCAAAAAATAATATACAGCAAGTGAGCGGTTGGCCAATGGAGTTATTATAAAAGCACAAAAACCAGCAACTCGGAATTGAAGGACAGGTGTACAGGGTTTGGGGTCTGCTTGGGACTCCTGGTGAATGCCTCCAACCCTCTCTATCATCCTCAGAATGAGGGTACAAGATCTACTACCAGGAGAATACATGTAATATGCATGTGCATATGCATGGAGGAAGGGCGAATGTGTAAGGACAACAAGGTATGGACAATACAAAGAAGTGAGGCATAAATGAACGCGTACACAACTGCAATTTGCAACCAATGCCCCAGGATAACCCGAAATTCATGATTTTTTTGCCACAATTGAGTTAAGATACTAAATTGGTTGCACTCAAAGCATTTGTTCTTCTTTGTTAAGTCAATATTTTGTGTTTTTTTGTGAATTTCCTACTTCTGTGAAGTCTCAGAAAGTACGGAGCTTGAAATTGGGATCCTGGGCCCAAACTCAAAGTGACCAAGCCTCTTATCAATAAGCTTTATATCACTATGCTACTTCCTTCCAAAAAAAAAGATCATAACAAAAAAAGTGTGAAATTTCCATCACACAAATTCCAGAAACTCTGCTTTTTTTTCTTCTAATCTTCTTATGTATGAAGAGAAATGTGATAGGAACTTACATCATTATCTGAAGTGCCACACAAGCCGCATGACTTGCATTCAATACACTGCCATCGGTAGCTCTTGACTTTGGCCGTGATGTTTTCAGTGAATTGGAGGCACGACGGATGGCCTGCGAAATTAACATCGAGCAACAAGGAAATCCAGAAGGTGATTATAAGCATGTTGTGAGCTTTAATGCAGCTTGAAACCCCTCCCCCCGCCTCCTACCTTCGGGGGAGGGGGCGGGGACGGGGATGACAATGGGGGAGGGGGTGGAGAGATTGGGCATAGGAGTGAGGGAAAGGAGACATTACCATGGTAACAACAATGATTGACAGTGGGAGTTTCCATTATCCAATGAATTTGCTAATTTTTAATGTTGTCTGTTTTCATCTGCGATTTCCGGCCCAGTCAAAAACAAGCATGCACGTCAAGCTGGCAAATTGCCAAGAAGGAATTTGAAAATACTGGTAAGCCCAGCCCTTGGAGATGGTAATATTGAGAGAAACGTTCACTTGATGGCAACAATAACAAGAAAGGGACCCACAAACAAACATGTTGGAGAAATGTCACACTGGAATGGTACACACTACATCATTTCAGAAGCTATCATTTCAAAGGGAAGAAGATTTATTGACGAAAATTGATGGGACTGAGTACTGTATGTACATGAACACATCTGACAGATTCATTGCTCTGTAATGCTCCGTCAGACCAAAGTAATGACTGAGCACCATTTGCAAGGTGAAATAAACTGGGATTTATTACAGAGACAACAGCAGAGAAATGCTGGAATTTACACATGAATCACCATGGAAATCACTGACGTATTTTATACCGCGAGGTTTAAAAGCAAGTCAGACTATTAAGCAACTCATTAAATACAAAAATTCAGAATTCAATAAATCAGAATATTGCGAGGTTACTAATAAAGCAATCTGATGTTTCTTTTCTGGCACGCTGAGCTCCATGCAAAATACAGCTTAAGCTTTTTTCGCGAACACAAATCTGGCAACATAAAAGCCATGCTTACATTCCTGTCCCAATCACATTGCAACAAATGCTTGGATGCTGTGCCACACGGACAGCGATACTGCCTCCGTAAATCATGCACATTCATCTAATCAACAAGATCTATGGGACGTTTCACTGATGATGGATCGTGGAAATTACGGAATGTTAACATTAAGCTTATAAGCAAGAGAACTTGCCAACTGCAATATCTCTTATTAAATCTGATTCCAGATTATGTAAGAGAAAGTCCGTCATGGAACCTACAAGCCTGGCCCTAGGGTGATAGAGCCCAGCTCTTATTTCAAGGAAGGTACACTTTATAGTATTGGGAATGACCAATTTCACAGCCCAGCATAGCACAACAATTAGCAAACTATAAATTTCTGTCTTAACAGGAAAAACAACCAAATGTTCATGTATTGTGTATCACTTGTGATTGTTCTTTGGCTGCTGTTTGCTGACCATGAATATCAAATGGAATTTGTTTGTTTTATTGGGCAAGACATTTTTGTGCTTAGCACTTTTTTGTGCTTAGCAGCTCCATGAAATTGGCCCCTGGGCATTTCTTTCAAATACTACCCACTTCCCAGATGGGTGGTGTACAAAAAAAGAAATAAATAAAATTGAAACTGCTTTGGTTTTGTTTTATATTTTAGCCAATAAATGGCTAAAGCCCCTCCGCAAAAACTTATTTAACTACAAGACTATTAAGATATGATGTGATTGTTGCGAGTGGTTATCTGATCGTGCTTTTGTTCAACATGCCTTGGTACTGGAGATGTATGATGGGTATGACAGGACAAGATTTGGAATGATTTAAGATGTGAGGTACTGTGACTTGGGCCAGCCGTGCAAACGAGTAAGCAATTTGGATGTTCACTATGAATCAAAGCCCATGACACAAAAACCTGCACCATACCACAACCAACATTTTGGAATATAAAGGAGTGCATGACGTATGAAGTACGTAGGGGTTTATTGAGGGACTTTCAGTTGGCAGTATCAGTCACTAGGCTAACCTACCTGATCGTCCACAGTCCGCACAGGATACCAGTTCTTCCTGAGTACCCTCCTTATTCCGGTAAGTATCACCCAGACAGAAGTCACAGTAGTTATTTGGCTCTGCAATCCCTTTGATCATCTTCTTCTTGGCTGGAAAGAAAAAGTACAATAGAATATGAGATGACAATCAGAGATGACAGCAAGTGCCGACAATTCAAGAAAAGAACCAATGTGGCTTCATTAAATGTTTGACATTGAACATCGTTGACATGAATCAATGAAATGGAACACTAGAAAACTGGACTGTTCGTTAGTTGCGACAGCACCAGTTACAACTGTGCAATGGTTATGATATTTTCCTCCGTCAAATAAAATTGGTAATGCTCAATTGTGCTGTGCTTAAAGTGGGAGTGACGTGCATGTGAACGGTTAGGAAATAGTGCATTACGTGCGGAGATTTATTCCAAGCACAATGGCTGACAGCTATGGCTATGCCGACAAATATGCCCAAATATTTGACTACATAAGGCAAATAGGCCGAGTGACAAGGCCTGTGTAATCTGTTTATGCAGGGATTCAGTTTGGGGATTTGCAAAGATGTACTTCATCCATCTAGGGCACCCTTCTTGAGGACCAAACATGAATGATTGATGCATTAGTTAATATGGGCATACAACAGCTGAACCAGCGGCCATTTTTGGTCCAAAATCTAAACATACTTTGCAAACTCTCTTTCTATGGCTCTTGGTCAAATAGCCTTTCTTTCATTTCTTTGCTGGTTTACAATTATAAGCTATGAGATCTAAACTGAATACATTGAAGGGTTAATCATTGCAGTGAGTGGCAATGTTCCTGTGGTACATCAACCCATGCACCATGGAGTCTTGACTCTTGTTCACCAACATGACCAATGGTTTACACAGAGCAGACAGACATATTTCATTTCATACCACATTCTGACCACAATTCACACAGTACACAGTTCATAAATTATCAACATGTACAGCGTTTTGTTTTAAACTAAAGACTGTGAATCAAGCAAGTACGTGTTGACCTAGAAAAATCATGCTCATTAAATATGAAAGAAACCACATTGTGTTCAAATTCCAATCAATTGAATTATATACGTTTCCTTTCCCATCTCCTTATTTCTCATAGCACACTACCATAGATGTGCAATGGACTTTATTTGGATAATTGAAGACCCTATAACTGACTTGTCTGAAACCTGTTTGAATATAATGTGTCAATGTACAGTCTGATGAATAGGTAAGTGTGGTACTGTGGTCTTATCATCGGTATGGGGTATGGGAAAAAAACCATGGAATGTAGTGGAAATGGAATGACAACTTGAATAAATAACTTATGAATGATTCAACAGTGTGTCATTATATAAGTTCCAAATGATCTGATGGTTAGTTTAGTGAGTCTATCTGAATAGAGTAATTTACATTTACCTAACATGTGTCCTAATTCACTCATTTTATGCATACATATGTGTATTTTACTTCCTTTAATATTTTAACCCTACAATTTGTTCCTTCCATTCTCTAAAAATCACATCATGATTTACATCAGTAAATCTGAGATTTTTCATCAAAGTTTGAGATATCTTCAAACAATGCCTGTGTGCAGATGTTTCTTCAGGACTTTCCTGAATTTACTGAGGTAAAAGAAACTTCAGAGTTGCCCTTCAGATTGTCTGTTCATGTTGTATGTCCAATCACCATGACAGCAAACACTGTATGCAAATCATGCATTGGTCAGGAATAGATGCAGACATGTAATATACACAATCTAGTAACTTGAAGTTTGACAGAAAAAGACGAACGTCTTGAACCCAGTAATGCAAGTCACCAGTGCTTTATAAATGTCAGATGTGACTGAAGTTACAATATGATGCAACAGGCTGACTCCACAATTATTTCTGATTGTTTGTCAGGAATAGGTTTCAGGGGATTATATTTTTTCTTGATAGAGTACTTCAGTGCAGAGGCGTAACCTCTTAGAATTAGGGGAGGAGGCTCATCACAAACACTGTTTTAGGAACCACTTGAGTGTATACTATGCAGCTAAATACTTTTCTTGGTTTCTAGTGTTTAGTTTCCTAGTACTGTTCTGCCAACAAAAACAATTAAAGATGGGAGTGTCACAACCATACCACAATTTCCCCCTCCCTCTAGCCACGCCCATGCTTCCACAATAGAAAACTGAAAACATTTGAAGGGGTACAGAGGCAATATACTGGTACCCAGGAACAGGCACCCAGGCAGTATCACGCCTCCATCGTCAAGCTCAAGACAGTAGAGCTTTGGTCCGTTACCAGGCCAGCCAATATATAATGATGCAACAGCACACGTCACCAGACTAGAAGGTGACTTGTTTGCTTGTTACATCACTGCCAAGCTTTAAAACAATGTGCTGCATATCAACCAAACACACTGCAAGGCGGCCAATGAATTGGATTTTTCAGGGAGGCAAATTTACCTGGTCTTGATTGCCAGGCTGGTGTTACATCCGATCCTGCATGAGAGTAGAAGAGGATCAGAAGTTTCAGTAATTGCCCCAGCCCCTCCGTCTCAAAGCACCACTATCCTCCGCCCCCAAAAAACAAAAACATCATTAACAAATATGAAAAAAAACCAAGACTAGAAAATGAGATAAAACAATAATTGGAATAAATAAAATGCATTTTAAATGGTTTGGTGGAGCAGGAATCAAAATGGTTAACAAATATAAACCCCACCAACCAAACTGTAAGTCGGTGGTTATTGAAAGCGGGTTATGTATAGTGTACAGTATATCAATGAACGAAAACAAGATTCAGAAAATGTTGCATTGAAATGGCCATCAAATGTGGACTGGATAATTACCAATATGAAAATGCATGTTACAAACTCAATGTAAAACACAGCATCAATCTTGGTTAGAAATTGTAACAAAGTGCAGGGATGATGCTGTTAATGAAAGAGGAAATAACGCCATTTCTTCTCATCAGAACGGAATGTTGACTAACTTGACTGTTAATAAACCTTTGAATAACTGGTTTAGTTTAGATACAAGTACAATGCTGATCTCCATTACTGCACAGTCAGATATCAAGCCGTCAGACTGCCTCAGGTACCTTGCCTTGCTCAGGGACACAACGTCCCTGGGATCAGGCAATGAAGCTCTGATGCTAAATACTCAGAACAACCTGCTTCTTGCTGAACTAATTCTTGTAGGTCACAACCGCTCACCATCATCCATACAAGCTCTGTTACCCTATTCACAACAACATTGGATCTGATGCCAATTTTATACCAGTTTTTGTTCAACTTATCCAGGGGCTGGAAATGAGCTCATTAATGTATTATGAAGAAGTTTAGACATGAAAAATCAACCTTTCGGAATGATTAATTAGTGACGGATTATATTGCATAGCCTACTTATTATGCTCTGAATACATGAAGTACAGGATGTATGCTGTATACAGGTTGTTCACAAAGTGGAAGCAGAGTAGCAAAGTTTGGTGACATCACGCTGGGAAGGTATAGCGCCCTCTAGAAAATACTTGGCTTTAGAACCACACCCGATTATTATTTATTAAACGTAAGTCCATTTCAGATCTCGATACAAGGCTGTAGTCATAGCAAAAAACAATAATAGTTTGTTCGCGTCAAAAAATTGAAATGTTATCTTGGATAAAAGAAAAAATAACACATGGTAAATAATTAAGTCGAGAAAAGAAGAATGACTTTGACAGATGTAAAATGAAAATTCACAAATTATTAAAACAGAAAGAAACTTTAGACAAAAGTAAAAGAGAAAAAGAATGTTATCTTAGAAAAAAGGCACTTTAGATCTCTTGAAAGAGTGCATGGAGGGAATGTGATAACAGTGCATTTAGGATTAATAGAGAAGAGTTTCTACGAGTGCTTGGAGTAAGACGCCAACATAAATAATACAATTCTATACAAATGATAGAACATTTGAAAAGAAATTATTATACCATGCAAAAAGCACATAAACCTCCTCTCCTTTGTGCTAATATAAAAATGCCATGCAGAAGAACTACCATCAGAGAAAGGAATGAAATCAAATGTAGACTAGTGAATCCAGTGAGTTGCGCTAATTCAGTGAGCTGAGCTAATTCAGTGAGTTGAGCTAATTCAGTGAGTTGAGCTAATTCAGTGAGTTGAGCTAATTCAGTGAGTTGAGCTTATTCAGTGAGTTGAGCTAATTCAGTGAGTTGAGCTAATTCAGTGAGTTGAGCTAATTCAGTGAGTTGAGCTAATTCAGTGAGTTGAGCTAATTCAGTGAGTTGAGCTAATTCAGTGAGTTGAGCTAATTCAGTGAGTTGAGCTAATTCAGTGAGTTGAGCTAATTCAGCGAGTTGAGCTAATTCAGTGAGTTGAGCTAATTCAGTGAGTTGAGCTAATTCAGTGAGTTGAGCTAATTCAGTGAGTTGAGCTAATTCAGCGAGTTGAGCTAATTCAGCGAGTTGAGCTAATTCAGTGAGTTGAGCTAATTCAGTGAGTTGAGCTAATTCAGTGAGTTGAGCTAATTCAGCGAGTTGAGCTAATTCAGCGAGTTGAGCTAATTCAGTGAGTTGAGCTAATTCAGCGAGTTGAGCTAATTCAGCGAGTTGAGCTAATTCAGCGAGTTGAGCTAATTCAGCGAGTTGAGCTAATTCAGCGAGTTGAGCTAATTCAGCGAGTTGAGCTAATTCAGTGAGTTGAGCTAATTCAGTGAGTTGAGCTAATTCAGTGAGTTGAGCTAATTCAGCGAGTTGAGCTAATTCAGCGAGTTGAGCTAATTCAGCGAGTTGAGCTAATTCAGCGAGTTGAGCTAATTCAGTGAGTTGAGCTAATTCAGTGAGTTGAGCTAATTCAGTGAGTTGAGCTTATTCAGCGAGTTGAGCTAATTCAGTGAGTTGAGCTAATTCAGTGAGTTGAGCTAATTCAGTGAGTTGAGCTAATTCAGCGAGTTGAGCTAATTCAGTGAGTTGAGCTAATTCAGTGAGTTGAGCTAATTCAGCGAGTTGAGCTAATTCAGTGAGTTGAGCTAATTCAGTGAGTTGAGCTAATTCAGCGAGTTGAGCTAATTCAGTGAGTTGAGCTAATTCAGTGAGTTGAGCTATTTCAGTGAGTTGAGCTAATTCAGTGAGTTGAGCTAATTCAGTGAGTTGAGCTAATTCAGTGAGTTGAGCTAATTCCGTGAGTTGAGCTAATTCCGTGAGTTGAGCTAATTCAGTGAGTTGAGCTTATTCAGCGAGTTGAGCTAATTCAGCGAGTTGAGCTAATTCAGCGAGTTGAGCTAATTCAGCGAGTTGAGCTAATTCAGTGAGTTGAGCTAATTCAGTGAGCTGAGCTAATTCAGTGAGTTGAGCTAATTCAGTGAGCTGAGCTAATTCAGTGAGTTGAGCTAATTCCGTGAGTTGAGCTAATTCCGTGAGTTGAGCTAATTCCGTGAGTTGAGCTAATTCCGTGAGTTGAGCTAATTCAGTGAGTTGAGCTAATTCAGTGAGTTGAGCTTATTCAGCGAGTTGAGCTAATTCAGTGAGTTGAGCTAATTCAGTGAGTTGAGCTAATTCAGTGAGTTGAGCTAATTCAGTGAGTTGAGCTAATTCAGTGAGTTGAGCTAATTCAGTGAGTTGAGCTAATTCAGTGAGTTGAGCTAATTCAGTGAGTTGAGCTAATTCAGTGAGTTGAGCTAATTCAGTGAGTTGAGCTAATTCAGTGAGTTGAGCTAATTCAGTGAGTTGAGCTAATTCCGTGAGTTGAGCTAATTCCGTGAGTTGAGCTAATTCAGTGAGTTGAGCTAATTCAGTGAGTTGAGCTAACTCAGTGAGTTGAGCTAATTCAGTGAGTTGAGCTTATTCAGTGAGTTGAGCTAATTCAGTGAGTTGAGCTAATTCAGTGAGTTGAGCTAATTCAGTGAGTTGAGCAATAAGTGAGTTAAGTTCTGTTAGTGCCCAATGTGCCATTCCAAGACGTGTATTTGACATCCATGCAACTGTCAATAATAAGTGATACCATTTATTACCATAGCTTGCGCACACACACACACACAGAAAACGTACATATACAGCTGCTAGCTATCTTGTACAGAATATCATGCCATTAGTTGAACAAAGCAAAAATCCCAAACCATTCAGGTTTTTCTGAATGTCGATCAACAAAAAGGAACAGAAATAACAGTGGATGTGACAAGACCATAAAAGCTGTAGTGAAGTGACTGCCAGTAACCATGGTAATAGAAATTGTGAGCAGTGATGCACCCCCCCCCCCAATAATAATTAAAAAAAACCTTCCCCAGCCTCCCACAACCAGCCCCGCAAAACAAGAAAAAAAAGTGCACTTTTAACAATTAGTGGTTATTAAAGCATTTGGAGACTCTTCTCTTGATTGGTATGGTGAGGGTGGTCAGTGGTAGTTGAGTTGAGGGACGAGGCACTTACGTTGATCAGTCAGTTCCAGAGGGGAGGGTTGGGAGTGTTCGTCTGAGCCCGCTTCTATTTCCTGATGGTAGTGGCTCATGTGATAATTCAAGCCAGGTCGATTCTTGTAGCGTTTTCCACACACTAACGTTATAGAGAAGGGGGGGACATGTACATACTGTCAGACTCCCACCAACCATTCTAGAGCAGGCGTAATATCATCACCCACAACCTATGGACAATTTCTATTTCCTTTTATTCGTGTTTGGAAAGAGGGTATTAATTTCTATGAAGCAATAATAACGGAACCATTTCATTGGAGTATCTCAATGAAACACTTGTCTCATTTTATGAATCCTACCTTTCCAGTATCCACCAAAATCACCCTTCAAGGTTAAGAGGAATTTAAGAGAATTGTGGTTGGAAACTTATAACAACACCTGCATTACATCATGTAGTATTGAGTAATTGAATCTTATGACAACAAAACATACTTTTCATTTTAACTTTCCACAGGAATAAAATGCCTGTCAAGTGGTTCATTTAGGGTCTGAGAATTCCAGAAAGATTGAGGCAGAAAGTCAACCTGTCACTCCAACAAAAAGCACAAAACGTAGGATGACTTTGGAGTTTAATTGATGAGTATTGGTTGATCATGAATGTTTAAGAATGCACAAAATGACTGACTACACAGTTAATAAAGTAAAGTTATTATAAGACTGATCCATGGACAAAACTTGACTACAAATGACTGTGACAAGCATTCAATAATGTACAATGTGGAAAAAAAGAAAAATGCGCATAAAATGCCATTGATTACCACACATGTTAATGTTCTTGGAATGAAATATCCTACAACAAAAGACAAAATCTAGACACAACAAATTGTTTATCCTTGTCTGCATCACAGTATGCTTCACAGTGTGTTTTGTGTGATTTGAATTTAAGTGTGTAGTTTTCCATTGCAAGCCACTTAATAAGGAGAACAGTCCTGTCAGCCAACATGCTGCACTCATGAGAGGTAGAATTCATTTTGTTATCAACCAAATATATTGAACTATGAATTCTCAACCGGCCCTGGCATGTACAGGTGTATAGGGCCTGAGAAACAATTGTTGAAGGAGTCTTACGTGTATAATGAACAATTTAAATCTCTCCAGTGAACACACAAATATTACTGATTTGCTTCCAATGGCTTCAAAAGGGTCAAAATAACAACCAATAGTCAGCATCACTCTTTTCTCTCAGCAGTTTGGTGACTCCTTTCATGTGATGTGAACAGATGTAAACGCAGTCTTGAATGAAGGACCAAGACACCAAACAAGATGCACAGCTTTCTTACTCAATTCTTTTGCTCCAAGTCCTTGATATTTAACCAAAGCAATACAGTGTATACAAACCTCCATTGAATGTACTGCATGTATGTTAACGAGCTATGCCAAGTTATTTGGACCGAACTATTGCAGATGCGGAGGCACAAACTTCTCAGAAGCAGACACTCTTTGCCCATCTCTCTTGATCATACACATTTTGGTCTTCCTCAGAGGATGTTGGCATTTGTTATGGTCTTGATTGAGGTGTCAGGGTTGGAATCTCCCCTGGCATGTCATCTATGTTAACTACGCAATCAGAGGTGATTGAGAGACTCTATACAGTCTTATTGTATGAGTGTGTACACTACCTAAGCTTCTTCTGTCTAAGTACTGCAAGTTACTGGCTTGATGTAGATTCTAAAGAAGTCAAAACCGACTAGCACAGTGCTGGATTCCACCAAGCACTGAGATTCATCTTAAGATGAGTTATTAGTATCGCCATAGTGACATCACACTTTGCCTAGCAATTAAGATTGATTTGATTCACATTTCAGATCAGTCTTAGTGTTTTGTGAAATTGACCCTTGATGACAGGAGTCACTGGACCTCATGTTTAACTTACACAAACGATATTGTACAGGTATGAAAACTACACCTGACAGTCTCTTCAACTGAACAAACTACCAGTGCCTCATCATGTGAGGTCCTTGCTGTGAGTGGACAGCAAAATCAATAAAAACACAGAGGAGAGAAAGACTTTGGACATGTTGCAGTTTGGATTTTAACTTGTAACAGTGTGTTGATGGAAAGGAGCTCCATTCATGGACAGGGGAGTGTATGATCGGCAGACTGGCAGATTCCCATCCAACCACTCTCTTGTTAAATTTCACAACAATCGTTCATCAAACCATGACAAGAATTTAGGATCAGATGAAGACAAACCAAGAAGGTACAATTCAGGACATGAGGTAGTGGTGAAGGGAACGAGAATGCTCCAGTGTGTTTGTGGTTCATGTTAACAAGTGAACATGATTTACCTTTACAGCCAAATGGCTTCTCTTTATCTTCTGGTTGAAGGGTGGGCATGTCGGTGTCTACTGGAGCTGTCTTCTTCCTGCCTCCTCCTCGTCCCTGGGAAAGTAACAAGATTGCTATTAAAGTAGCTTAATAGCAGTCATACACAAGTAACAAAGTGCTGCAAACTGCTCATCAAACAAAAAAATGACCTGGCTGAAATACATATATGTAAAAATGATTTCCCGAAGGCTAACAATTTGGGGCCTTTGAGCAAGATCCTTCTAGGATTTTTTTCTAGATAATTGGGATTTTGGGTTATGGATGACAGCAAATCAATCTTCTGAAGTTTGTGAAACACAGACATGTAGATTTGCTTTATGTGAATACAAGAAGTAAATTCTGTATACCAGTTTCATGTTATATTTAACTATATGGCTGGTTAATCATGGAGCTAACAGCTACAAACTGACAAACAAAGGTGCCCTGCATCATTTCCTTGGTGCCCTTTCCAAATGTTTCTTGTTATAAGTGCCCTTTGCTTCAGTAAATTGCTTTGTTTCTTGCAAAAGTGCATGCCTTGGACTTTGTTTTCCACATTCTTTATGAGCCTGTTAGCGTCATGAACATTCTTTTGTGATCTACTACCTTGCGACCTCGTCTCTTGCGAGTGGAGACTTCAAAGTCTTCATCACTCTCGTCTGAGTGGGCTCGTTCAATCTCTCCAGCATCAGGAATGTCATCAACTGCTTCCATTTCTCTGAATAGTTCCTCTTGCTCTTTGTCAACCAGGGACAAGGCTGAAGCCTCTAAGACCTGCTGATCCTGCTCAATAAAGGTCCCTGTAGATTCTGGTAAGTCTATGCTTTCTGGGTTTCCGATCAAGTGGGATAAAGAAAATATGAGGTGTTTTATTAAAAAATGACAAATTTTACTCAGTTACAACGGTAACAAAATTACCCTGTTTCACATTTTACTTTAGTCATCTTGGCGTAACCACTGCGACCCAAAATGTCAAAGCATTTTGTTTTTGAACAAGTATAGACCTGTACCAGGGATGTGAGAGGCGGTAGCCACACGCAAAAATCTGAAACCACCACGTAAAAAGCTGAAATTCAGAATTTCGTATAATTTTGTAGAGAGCAGGTGTACCAAAAAACTGAAATTTTGAGTTAAAATCTAAACATAAAAAACACAGCATCCACTGCATCATCAGCATCCCTGCTGTACAAACAGAGTGTCCAGAATAGATAACAATATGATGCACAAAGGTGCCATAACATATTGAGACCCACACTCAGATGCCATGGGACTATTTTTTACCTGTATTAACACCTTGTTGGAGATGGTCGTAAAGGTTACTGGAGTCGGACAGCGGCACATGCTGTGGTTTCCGTTTCTTGCGCCATCTGCGTGATGGGTACGTATACAGCTGACCTGCGTTCAGTCCTGGCCCACGGTGGCGTTTCTGCATCCAAATGAAGCAGTTGTTTTGTGCTACACCGGTCTGTGAGTCCAGAAAGGGCAAGCGCATTTTCCTCTCAGCCACCAAACGTGTGTTGAATGAGGCTGCATTCTCAGTTGCTTCACGGTAGAATTGTTCATAGTCACTGGAGAGGTAGTGTCACAAGATTAACAAATAATTAGGCTATGCTTCTGTCCATATTTTGTTTTTAAGCAAAATGAACGACCTTTCATCAGTTCATAGTTTCATTTATTTCACAGGTTGGGATAAAAAAGAACAAATTGGTTAAAAAACAAGTTAAATTATATTTGGGATCATTTATCATCATTTTTATTAATCATTCATATCAAAGACATAAGACAAAAAAGATGAAAAAGAACGTTTAAAAGTCAGCATCATCGCGAATACAAGCTACCACAAAGGATTATGGGATTAAAAAGGGAGAAATGGTGCCATCACATGGCCATGGAAAACGTCCTAAACAAATACAATTCCTTTTTATTCAATGGCATTGTGATATGGCACCATTGCTCCCTTTTTAATCCCTTTTTAGTGGAAAGACAATACGACATTGTAATGTTAGCAACCTAAGAAGCGATATTATTACATGTATTAACAATCATCAGATGAACATTGAGAAAAAACATGACAAAGAAAGTCATGAAAGTTGGCCGCTAATGATGGCGATTGTTAAGGTCGGGACACTCCTGTGTTTTTATCACACGCCGAAACGACCGCATATGCTATATCATTAAAATAATGTCACGAACTTTAGAATCGCCAAAGCAGCTCTGCCCCCCCCCCCAAAAAAAACCCCTCCCCTCTTTCATGCCACGCCTGCCAAACACTGAAAGTGAAACCAATGCCCATTGCTACAGTACAGTTCTGCACTGCACATTATGTCCACACGGCCAGCCGTTTTTTCAACGAGGGAATAAACACGATTTGTTCACGTCTGGCTGGTCTTTGTACTCTCAAATTAACCGCAGCTAATCTTCAATTAATGTTGATCCGTTCTTGAGAGTTAATTACTTCGTTGAATGAGTTAATTCAATGTAAATACAAGGAATATTTTACCTGTTTCTCCGTGACTGACTCGACATCTTGAGGATCTTTTGTTTGGATTATAATAGACTGGTGCCATCATCTTATCGTCGACGATCAGGTAGTCATGCACTAGACGGGCTACTAGGTACCAGACCAGTATCGTAGTGCGCATGCGCACATAATTTTAACTCATTTTTAAAAATCACCGCGAATTTTGAGGACGTGTCCTTCGCGATTTCATCCTAACTTGCAGTCTTACACTCACTAGGTTATTGTTCGTCAGTGGAATTCTTCCCGTATTGACGTTACAATGAATTCCTCAGAGTGGGAACTCAGTAAAGAGAATGTTCAGCCGCTGAAACATGGCCGGAAAGTGACGAGTTTGACGGCGGCATTGCAGCCACACAATGTTGATCAACACCAACAACTGATCCTGCAACGACAGTAAGTTTCATCTCAATTCTTTCTAAGTTCTATCAATCATGATGATTTAAAAAAAAAAACTATAATGTGCATCATTTAATTTATTACACTACTTGTACGCTACTTAACTTCACGTTGTTTCACCTTGGCATTTGATTTTTCAACGTTTAAAAACTTTCTTAAATTTTAAAAATCAAAATGTAAGGCCTAATTTAAATTGTTTTAATTAGGCCCTATAGGGGCCTACATGCTATACTACTTACTTAGACAGTTCTTTTCCACCATCACTCACTCAGTCAGTGCAGTCCACTCAAACTTCAAAGTCGAAGCAGGTCAACTCCGACCTACGTGTACGCTGACCAACTCGTAAGGCCTAACGTTAATCCGAGTTTTGTTTTCGAGGGATTTCGTTTGAGAATGAGGGGGAATTGGCATTTTTCAGAATTGTAAAATAAAAAAATATCTTAATGGATTTTATTTCAATTCAAGGTAACGTTAGGCCTATTCGTGGTTTCTTTTTTCCAGGGATATATTTTTTCAGGGGATTGGTGTTTTTTAGGGGAGAAAACCCTGAAATTTCCGTTATCCTTCAAAAATTCAATATATCCTTCAAATGCTGAAGAAAAGTCATTTCATAAATTCATTACAAATGCAAACGGTGGACATACGACTTTTACGAGTTGGTCGGCGTACGAGTTGGGGCACTAGTTAGTTGGTCCACGTTCGAGTTGGACACTGGTGTACAAGTTGGTCTGCGCAAGTGGGACTTACGAGTTGGGGTGTACGACAGTACTAGTTGGTCGGCGTATGAGTTGGTCGGCCTATGCATGGTTGATTGCCGTACAGTTTTTCGGCCTACGAGTTGACCAGCATTTAGTCCACTCCCTGTTTCACTCTCAGTGTGTAATTCAAGAATTAATAACTCATCTCAAATGATATGGGATTATCTGGGATAGTACGACTGTCAACCTCCCAAAATAGAAAAAGGGAGTTCAGTGCCCCAGTTACTGGGTCTATGGCTGGCCAAAGGCTGTGGCTGACTGGCTTTACAATATTCATTATTAAACACAATTTACTATGTATCAGGTCAATGGAAGCCAAACTGCGTAGTTACACCGGGGATGACCCATTAGCACCATGGGATGAGTATATCAGATGGACGGAGCAAGCTTATCCTAGTGGTGGTAAGGACAGCAATATGCAGGTACTACTGGAGAAATGCCTGGCGCAGTTTAAGAAGGATGCACGCTACAAGAATGACGCCAGATATGTCAGCTGTTGGATCAAACTGGTAATTCATGTTGCCTCCCTTGCGTTACCAGTTACTCATCATTTTTAGACATCAAACAATACACGGACACAAACCAAACTGTACACAAGCTATTCCTCCTAAAAAGTTACAGTTCAACCCTGTATCATAGCATTTGAAATATCTGGTGGAGAAATTGAAGAAGCGTTGACCAGGGAATGGTATGTGCATGGAGGAAGGAACTATCTTCCTCCATGGTATGTGTAAGGGATATTGGTAATCTGTGTCCATTTTCATCCATGAAATCAATTGATGTCTTGATTACAGTTTCATTATGATTTGCTAAGAATGCTGTTTTATTACCGGTACTTTCTTCCCTTCTTCCCTTCAATAGGCCAATAACTTCCTGAATGATCCCCTTGAGATCTTCCAGTTCATGCGAGACCAGGCCATCGGCACAGCTCTGAGTATATTCTACGAAGCCTGGTCGTGGGAATTGGAGCAACATGGCAACACTAAGAAGGCTGATGCTGTGTTCAGGGAAGGACTTGCCTGCCACGCCCAACCTAAGGAACGTCTAGAGGCAGCACACAGGTACAAGTTACAGTCAGCTACTGCTGAGCTGCACTTGTGTTTTGTCTAATAGGGCAAATTATTTAAGCACTAAACAGTTTCCCAATGCAAAGGTAATTTCACTTTAAGAAATCAAGGCTGCACCTTGCTCATAATGGACGTGCAAGGTTACAGGTGTAACAAATTGTGCCCCAACCTGGTGGAATGACCTGAGCATTATCAATTGAACAATTGAAAATGTGAAATGTACTTTGCAGAATCTTACTCATTGTGCACTCTGTGCTGTTTTTTCAAAGTACACATTGCCTTGCACTCGATTTCAGAATCTGAGCGCAAGTCTCTTTTTTCCCTTGTTCAGCACATTTTAATCATTTAAACATTTTCTACCTACATGTACATGATCTTGTAATGAAATCCCATCTGTCATGGCTACTGGTGTAGTTTATCTAATAACAGTGAAAAGAAAACACCACCAAATAATTGAAAGTCCTTGGCAAAAACTTTTTCATTTTTAAATTGGTGATTCAATATGTCGATGTGCACAAAAACCCACCGATAATTTGGACACTGATTCAATTAACTGTACATAATCTCATCTGTTGGTTTCAGGGATTTTCAGCTACGTGTTGCCAGGGTAACCATGAGCCAAATGCAAGATGGAGTGGACGGTCCTGAGAGCCAGACTGACCAACGTGAACACCTCGGTGACCTGAGGGCCAGAGGTCAGCGTCAGAAGGTCAGCAGCCAGAGAGTGGGTGCGGCTAAACAAAGTAAGAAAGTAGTAAATAAAAAAACCAGCTGCAAGCAGGAATCATTATTATGGAATTTAGGTTGGTCTTTGGCAGCAGGTCTTTGAAAATGGTGCCAGGCTGGGCTGTTTACTCAATGCAGATTTTGGAGTTCAGTGGAACGCTGCTATATAACGAACACACCAGGATGTACAGAACTTGCTTGTTATAGTGTTCGCTGGATAGCTCAGTTAGTATAGTGCCTGTACAGTATTCAGGATGTTGCCGGTTCGAATCCCACTCTTGTCAATTTTTCTTTGTTCACCTTTCAATGACTAATGATTGTTATACTTTTGTTTCTGCTGCCAAACCGTAGGTAGCAAAGGAGGTATGAGCATGACAGCACCCAAGCAGCAAGTTGGCCAGTCTTTCTCTGTTTTCTGTGACAATCAACCATCAGGTGCCAGCCAGACATCATTACCTGCTCCTACTGGAGAGTGGGAACACATGCCAGTTGGGAAGGAATCACAGAAGGAGAATAGGCAAGCTGCTGGCCCATGGGCCGGTCAGAAGGTGGGTGAATGGATTCTACACTAATGCTAAATGATCTTGTCAAAATCTGTAGCCTTGTAACTTCAGTTTGGCAAGTTTATATTACACTCTGATTTGGCCTGTGAACATTGTAGTTTGACAGCACTGAGGACGTACATGTAGTCATGTACGACTCATTCTGTTGGCTTGAATTGCTGTCAACATTTTCTTGTCATTGATAGGTACGCCAGCATCGGAGTGGAGGGATTGGCATCAGTGACGTAGCTACTCATGCTGAACCTGCCTTTAAGGTTCATGTTGATGAGTCAGCAGCTGCACCTGACATGTGAGTTTAATATCCTCAGATTCAGTCTTGATTTTTATACAGATGGAAAAACTCTCCCCACTATGCCAGTTCTAGCACTCTAATTCTTTTTTACTACAGTCCAGAATTCCTAGTCCAAGTTTCTGTTTCACTTGATTCCCCTGGAAATATTGTGACTTGATTCATTTCTGAAATCAGTTTTGACTCTCCTGTCATATCTAGGTGAGAGTCTCGTACTCAACCATTGCAAACTATGAACAATCTTGATACTATAGTAAAGATACTATCATACTTTGGTAGGAAACCAAAACAGAAATCTTCACAGATTTACCTATAACTTACAGGGTATAAAGAAACATACTGTTAACATTTTTCTTCGTAGAATGCTGTATTTATCCAGATAAGTGTAAAATCAAAGACTGAAACTGCCAAAACACAGTTTTGATCTCGGAGATCATAACTCTTGTATGTGAACAAATTTGAAAAGACCCTCAGTGCTTTTCACTATTCTCTAAAAAAGTGGGCACCCTATGGGACTAGAAATTTCACAGATGACTGTTACTGTATCTTCCTTGATATTTTTGTCAATGAATCTGAATTTCTTTGACAAAAACCAAAGCATGATATTTATTTAATCAAAGTACCATGCCTTAATATTTAATTTTTTGTGGACCCAATTTGTGACCTTAGGACACCCAGGAAGATGCCAGAGATTGGAGGTCAGGTGCTGAGTGTTCGTAAGCCGGACAAACCCTCTAACTTGCTTCAGAATATGGTCCAGGTAGGTTCCTAATGTCTGGTTATTGTCTATAGAAAGGGCATGCGAAAGAGTAGGATGGGTAGAGTTTAGTGCGTGTTTTATGTGTATCTCATTTTACAGAGAATTTGATCTGTCTAAAAGAAACAGACTCTCCTGACATGATGACAGAGATTGAACACTAGAGAAGTCAGACAGTACAGACAATTGGCTGTTAGTCTTAGATATCACTGTATGTGCTAACTTAAGTGCAAAACCCCTGTGCTCCTGTGATCCTATATCAATAAATGTATACCATTTTGCCATTTGTAGAAAGTGGAAATAGAACAAAGTTGCACCAAAAGTGTTGTTTCATAGGACTGTGGTATCAAGTGTTTGACCTGACTGCCATAATAAGAGGATACACATTGTGTATTAAATTGTAACTGTCAAAGCGGCTTAGACAGAATATTCGCCATAAATCATGGTCAATATGAGTAACTTCTGCAAACTGCTCATCAACCAAAATAATGTCCTGGAATATATGAAATGCTTGGAGTTGTAAGTGCCTGACGTTTCGATCCAGCAAGATCTTTCTTTAAGGCTAAAAGAAAAATCCTGCTAGGATCAAAATATTCAGGCTCTCCTAACTCTAAGCGTAAATCATAGTTATTTTGAGTACCGGTAGGTTTAAAACATGTAATGTCAGTTGGCTATAGCCACTTTTTCTTGAGCTTTTTTACTCAGACTTTTTCCTCCTGTTCTGACCTCTGCAGCAACCTGTTCTGGATGACAAGACTAAAGCCATGTACTGTAAGCATCTCATCTACAATGGCGCCAATGAGATGTCCTTTGAGGAACTCAGAGCCATCAAGTACAATGCTAAAAAAGAGGCTCAGAGAATAGAAGGTGAGTCTGGTGAATATCAGGAACTGAGTTTGTCAAGAGCTGGATTTCATTTTACAATCATTTTCATGTTCATAATCTTTTTCTTTTAGAATTCCTTGCATGGTGAATGGGATACTTTTGAGAATCGGTCTTCAAGTCAATAGCGCACGCGCAGGCAATTGTGAGCATGCGCGCGTTGTTTTGCGCGTGCGTGCACGTGCGCTGTTGACTTGAAGACCGATTCTCAAAAGTCTCCCATTGTGTTCCCCTTCATCCTTGTAATCTATAGTAACCGATTCCAGTAACAATCTCAATCGGAATTAAAAGACTCTCTAATTGTCACTGTTTGCTTACTAAAGAAGATTCCCAAACCTTCTTAAGAATGTTTGAAACACCTGCCAAAGATAAAGCCATAATTTGAATCAATTTAGGATAATTTGGATCAGCCAAATATATGTCAAGTATTGGTGAATGTCACGTCAGTTAGCCTGCACACAAACTCTATCCAAGATACCAGGCATTTGTGTCGCCCAGTTGTTTAATAACAAATTGTCACTGGCAAAACTTTTGTTTTCGTTTTTTGAGCAGAGGATCGACTGGCTCTTGAGAAGCAACGTGCAGAGTACCAGGCAATGGTTAAACATCAGGAAACAATGGAGCAACAACTGCAACAACAAAGGTACACCAGTTAGTCTTTGGAGTCTTTGATGATTTATATCATCTCTCTCAGTCTGTGGACCTGCCCGCTCAATTTGCCTCCAATATTCCATCAGATGCTTATTGATTCTCAGCCATTGTTTGCTGATGATTCAAGTTTGCCAGGCCATTGCCAGGTATAAGTAGACTATTCTATGCCCCTTAAAGGGCGGCTGCAGTGCTTTTTTCAGTCAGGTTATTTTATTGCCTTCATACATAGAATATACTGACAAATAATGAATGGCAAGTCTTATTTTGGTTTCATACCAGCATTTTGTTTTCCTTTGAATGGCTTTGTAAAATGGGGGATTTTCACGCATAATCATGTAGGGAACCAACAGCCAAAATATAATGAAAAAACATAAGAAATGAAGAGGCAAACTTGACCTACAGAAATGGTTTGGTAAAAAAATACACCACCAGTTGAGTGAAAGGAACATATTTGGCAAAATAAAACCATTGAGGAGGAAAAGGTCTGTCAGAAAACCTATAAAACAACTGCAACTTGTTTGTGCACAAATCAATTGGGTTACTGCTCTCAGTTCCCCAGATGACATCACAGTTATGCTCAAGAATATGGAAATGCTAATTAGCATACAAACCTAAAAACCTGTTTTTAACCCTGAATCAGTGTGAGGAAGTGGGTAAAATTACAATCCCCATGTACAGTTTTTTTATTGGCACATGTTCAAGCCATAATATTCCCATTGCAGAGACCCTTTAAACATACTGCTTTTGAATTCAGATCTCTTGAACTCCATATTCTGCTGAAACGATTATTCTGTAGGTTGCAGGTTCAAATCCAGCCTTGATCACTTTACTTTGTTTACCTTTAATTAGTGATAACGATTATTTCATCTGACAGAATAACAGACCGTCTTTTGTTGGGTGACTTATGAGTAGTAGAACCACAAAGTCATTGTCTATACTGTGCTTTTATACCCTCTCCTCTTTAGGCGTTTGCACCAGCAGCAACTTGAGGAACAGAAGCTAGTCCAGCAGTGTATGCAGCAGCAAATGCAGCACATGCAGCAGATGCAACAACAACTACAGCACATGCAGCAACAGCAGCACATACAGCAACAGCCAGCGATGTCGCTCCCACAGGTAGAGTGAAGCTACTTGAATTTCAAAGATAATTAAACCTCTGACTTCAGACACGTAAGATTCAAACTCAGACACAAAAAGTCCTGTCCTTTTCATAGCACCTAGAGGAGTGTGAATTGGAACTAATTATGGATGGAAGGAAATTTCCTGAAGAATGTACTGTTAAAATGTCCAGATCTGATTCTCAGTCAGTGAACAAGCTACTTGAATTTCCCATCCAACAGATTGCGATTGTCATTGATCTCTGATGCAGCTCTGGAGTTTGTTAAGATAATGATGACCACACATAGTGACAAGATTCTATCACACTACTACGGGCACATTTGTTTTTTCTCAAAACCATGAAAAGTTCCCTCGTCTCTTAAATTGCAGGTTCCTGACTTACAGCAGCGGCCATCCCAAGTGCAGCAGTCAGCACCCTTGCAGCAGCCTTTCCAAGTGCAGCAGTCAGCACCCTTGCAGTGGCCTGCCCAAGTGCAGCAGTCAGCACCCTTGCAGCAGCCTTTCCAAGTGCAGCAGTCAGCACCCTTGCAGCAGTCAGCACCCTTGCAACGGCCTGCCCAAGTGCAGCAGTCAGCACCCTTGAAACGGCCAGCCCAAGTGCAACAGTCAGCACCCTTGCAGCAGTCAGCACCCTTGCAACGGCCTGCCCAAGTGCAGCAGTCAGCACCCTTGCAGCGGCCTGCCCAAGTGCAGCAGTCAGCACCCTTGCAGCAACCAGCCCAAGTGCAACAGTCAGCACCCTTGCAGCAGCATAGTGTTGGCCTGTCAGCAGAGCATGACACTAAGACTGACCTTGACCTAAGGTAAGAATTCTGCGCTCCCACCTTCCTACTTATCCAGGTAAAAGGAACTTCACGTCTGGATTAAAAACTCAAATCTTCGCAAAGCTCTGACTTTCCAACGTCTTCATGTTTTAATAAGAAACTGAAGAGCATCGGGAATTGTTTTTTTGTTTTCCCAACAAAGAATTAAAGAAGAAACGAGTCTGTATATTTGTTTGCAACAGAGCCGAAATGCTTTAAAAGCCCGATGAAGTTATCAACAAAACCATCATGTTTTCTTATTTTACTCCTTTGAGCTACATTATTTTGTATACCAGGTTTGGCAAATTGTAAGGAAATGCCTTAAAAAAGAGTTGATTTATTGGGGAACCCTCTGAAATGTTCGTGTAATTGTATTTTTCATATATTATTTTCTTCAGGGAGCCTACAGTGACGAGACAATTGATTTATGAGGAAACTGGCACTCCAGGTACGCAACTTTTAAAAATAATTATAATGTGAACTTATAAATGTTTTACCCCATTTTCTGCATTTTCTGCAATTGTGTTTTCCATGTTTTTCTGTTTATTTGTTGCGACTGTCTGTTTCTTTGGTTAGCATACTTTGGTTTTTGTCAAACAAATTCAGTCCCATATGTTGTCGACTTTTTGAGAAAACAGTGAAAACTCCCACAGAATTTCTTTAATCTTTTCCAATTTCACCGTTATTTTTGATCTTTTAAAGATCAAAAATATTTTTGGTTGTTGCTTTTACCAATGTCTGGATAAATACAGCATTTCAGGGAGAAATATTGTAACGGTATGTTTCTACCAGCACCATCTTTATACCCTGTAAGTTATAGGTAAATCTGAGAAAATGTCTGCTGGCACATTTTGCAACTTATTCCTAATATGAAAGAGCAATCCTTTTGATAAGAGAGTTGTTTCTATGATTTGTTTCATGTAATAACAGCCACCTGGATGAGCGAACAGAAGCCACCTGCATCCCACAAACAAACACCCTCCATGAATGCCTCTCACCCCATCAACAACAGCAGCAACCATCTTAACATGAGCCAGAGAACACCAGGCACTAGCAATGCCGTTGTTGCCCCCACACCAAGCAACAGCATCGGTACAACAGGCCCCAATGTGTCCCAGTCACGTACCCCTGTGGAGCATGGCCTACCCACCCCAGGCTCCTCTCATTCACGCAACACGTCTGGCCTGAGTCTGAGTCGAATGACCCCCTGTCACACCCCCGGGGGACTGACCCGCCCCTCACCCACCGTGCACACCAAGGAGGCTATGAGCGTTGTCATGGCAATGTTGAATAATCCTCTTGGGGATGATGATGATTTTTTCTTCGGGGCGGGGCAGCAGAAAGCACCAGCTCAAAGAGATGATGACTTTGAAGCTATCTTTGCAAATTCTGGTAAGAGTGAAATCCCAACCTGTCTAAGGAGCCTTGTATAAAACAACGTTAGCATGAGAAGTAAAAAATGCAGATTGCTTGCAAAAATCAACGTAGTGCAGAACTGTTGTGACATCTGCTACTTTGATCCTACCAGAATATTTGTCAAAGGCAATATTTAAGTTCATCCGAGACAATTCTTTTGCACAAAATCAGTGTTTCAAATACCGTTAAATTGTTTGTCTTCACTGAATATAAATTCAATTTAAGATCCCCTTTAACTAGATTAATGTTGCAATGAGAGGTAATATTTTAGATATTAAAGATAAAGATGTCTGCACTTTTTTTTTCTCGAAAAGTCACCCTCACTCTAATGTTTCACTGTTTAATTACCATCTTTTTTTTTCTACAAATTGGGCTTTCATTTCCACAGAGTCACACAAATCCAAGCAGCCATCTTTCCCAGAGTTCAAAAGCATCTCATCTGATGTTGGAGCATTTGGCCCTGTTAGCAATGGGTCTGCTGCTGTTAAGAAGGCTCCTGGTGGACCAGGTTTTACCATCTTTAACGAGTCTGAGGCAGCTTGTGCTTTAGGAGCCATTGGAGGGCTGGATGACAATGAGGACCTGGATCATCTGGACAATCAGGAAAACATGTGAGTAAAGCTCAGTCAGAGAACTCAACAGCTGTATTCAGTTGACATCTTGCAGTCTCAGTTACACTGTCTGAATGATGGCCCCCAGTTATGGCCGCCTAGAGGGGGTGGCGGGGGCTGGTTGGTTTGATTGTGCAGTGCATTCCCCTTAATTTAATGAATTAGTTAGACAGCTCACAGTTTTATAATTTGTGTACACATATCACCAGCTTATTCTCAATGAACCTAATGTTTGTTTGTGAACTTACACGGCATTTATCATACTTGACTGACTTTGTTTCTTGTTTATATTCTCAGGCCACCTAAGGATTGTGTGAGACCTAGACCAGACAATCGCCCCAGGCTGGGCATCCTGCAACCTGCCCAGGGCATTCCCTTCAAATCCCTGGAAGATCAGGAGAGAGAAGCTAGAGCAATGGAGTGCAATTATCCAGAGGAGGTAGGACAGTTGTTGGACCCAGATATTGGGATTCTTTGAATACCATACCTTCTTCTTCTTAACCCCACCCCAACAAGCATGAAAACGTGCTCATGAGCATTGCTGTTTAATACATAATTATAGGCTGCTAATCCAAATGCCCCATGATTGTTATGCTATGAGTTAACAATATCTGAATAAAAGTCATAATCAATAACCATCACTAGGAAATTTCCTTGGTAGTCTTATTTTTTAATCAAGGAAGACTTTTCATGCTCAGTGATTTATTTTTAGGGGGGCTGAAGTAACTGTAATATTGGCCCTGGAACTCACAGCATCACCCTATTTCTCATTGTAGTCCTTTCACACAGTGGTGCCTTAAACCTTGGTTGAATTACTGTGTTTACATCTTGTCAGTTTCTGATCATGAATTGTGCAAGATTTAAAGCTTTGTTCATTTGTTTCTGTGTTAGAAAATGCTGTTACACAATTTCCTATTTTTGTTATAAAACGTCGAGTTTCATCCCTGGTAAATCTTTGATTGATTCCTCGCAGTCAGTTATGCTTGACAGCTTTGTCTGGTTTGATTCCTTCCAGATGGATGCAATGGAAGGTATAGAGCCGCTTGCCTCCGATGATGGTATTCACCCTCCAGATGTGATGACCATGAATGATGAGACCATCTTGAACCACCAGGATAGTCACTCAGCCTTCAAGGCAGCCTCCCGCATGGCATCCACTCCCTATACCTCTTCAGGGGTACTCTCCTTCTCTCCACTCAGCTCCATCAAACCCTCATTGGTCGGAGCGGACATGGAGGAGGAACATGGCAGCTTGGCTCATCTCACCGATGCCTCGATGGACGTCAGTGGTGGTAGACCGATCCCACAGCCGCATCGTATCATGAGGGGAAACGGTATTGAGAACTTTGAGGCTAATGAGTGTACCATCGCAGCTGACAGCCAGCAACAACTAAGGTGTGACATCAATTTAAATTCACTACTTTATTTCAAATACTGTACACTGAGTTGGCCTCCAGACTTACATCCTCTTTAGTCCCATTCTGTATTATGCTTTACACACTGGTTGGTCGTCATATTGACATTCATGCACTTTGAGTGAGCATTGATGTAGCATCTTTTCGTTTCGACAACTCTGTGGTATTTTGATGAAGCACAAAAAATAACAGAAACATTTTTTTGAAAGAGGCACAAAACTATCCAAAACACATTTTTAAACAATATCAACTTCTTGGTCTGTTTGTTTTTTTCTCATTGTTTTATCTTTTACTCTATTTCTCCACAGTCCTATTATGGAGCGCAGCAATGAAGACGCACGTTCCTCTGCCTCAAGTAGTACCAACTCAACAGGCTTGTCACATTCTGGCTCTACTACGCAGCCTGGTGCATCGTCAGTGTCCCACATTGGCTTGTCTGCCACCCATGCTAATCCTCCAACAAGTGGCTCCCATCCTGGCAAACTCACCTCTCGTTCTGGAGTTTCTGCCAGCTGTGAAAGTCTCTCAACCACTCCTCAAGCACCCTGTCTCGTCAGTAAGGTCCCTTCATCCACATCCAGTCTTGGGTCATTCAGGGAAACGTATTCTGCTCACCGCGGCTTGTCTACATCCCATCACAGTACCTCTAGCATTAGCGACAATCTGTCATCCACCAGAAGTCAGCCTGCAGTGAATGGGAGCTTGGCCACTGCCCCGCAAACAGGCCTGATTAACAACAGACAGATCAGGCCGCCGCTCACGAGTCCTTCCGGCCTTGATGTCAGCAACATAAGTTTCCATCGAGGGTTCAGCAGTCACCGGGACCGGGTAGCATCCAACGACTCACTCCTATCCCGGAGTCGTCCAACGGAGGCATTTGAAAGATCCTTCTTTGATAGCAACAGAGAAGCCGCTTCAAGTTCTAGGGTTGATCATCAGGAGGGTCTTATGTCAGAGCTTTCTGTGAAAAACCAGCCACAGGCTTTCAGAATTTTTGATGATTCCAACCAGAGCAAACCGAAGGCGATAGGTACAACCTCGGGATCATTCCAAGTCTTTGAAGATCAGCCATCGAAAACTGTTTCAGAATCTTTGCTACGCCATGACATCCCCGGTAAGGAGAATAGCTTCAGTCATGAAATGACCTCCCGATCACAGCAACCAAGAATGACATTTGAAGAGGACAGTTCTCGTCTGGAGAAATCGACTCACAAGATTTCTGAAGGCAATTTTTATGACAAGCACAGCATGGTTGACCAAGAGAATCTGAACGGTAACCATCGCTCCTTTCAAATTTTGGACGAGAGTGCCACTTTCCTCAAACCTGCTGTTAATGACCACGTTCAGTCATTCAGGAATGGACAGTCAAGAATGATGGCTTCATCAACCTCTCTCAACCATGAAGGTCAACAGCTGCAGCAACAGAAGTCCGAAGACTCTATGATGGAGGTGAACCCCTCAAACGAAGTCCTTCACCTCAGCACTTCACTGATGTCCAGCATGCACCTGACAGAGTCCAAAGAACCAGAGATGGATGCTTCTCTGATGGATTGCTCCCTGCAAGCAGATGGTCCCAAGGATGACACTCAGGCTTCCAACCAAGGAGAGACCACCCCTGACCCATTCTCTGTTGCTGTGAAGGCACGCCTGTTGGAGAGTCTTCCAAGACCTCTGTGTAACTACAAGGGCTATACTGAGTGTGATTACCCCATGCCTGATGTGGACATTGGAGAGGCAGTTGGCTTGAGTAAGTTGGTGATTGCTATGCGCATGGTGTCTCCTTCTCATTTCTGAACCATTGATTATTGATTTTGAACAATTAGTTTTGACGGTAATAGATGAGATTGAATACTTATTACTTGTAGCTTGTGTAAGTTAATAATGGCTTCTGGTTATTAAAAAAGAACATTATAGAATATTTGAGAAGTGAAAACAAAGATAGAAGTAGTTCCTCTTCTCTTATGCTCTTACATGAACAGTTCACAGTTCACAGTGTCCCTTTTCCTGTGAGTATTACAACAAAGTGTACATTCCTTTCCACCATTTTGTTGTGTGTGTCTAGGTGATGAGTGGTACATCATTGAGAAGCTGATTGGCGAAGGAGCCTTTGCCAAAGTCTACCAGGCTTCCATACAGAGCCTCTGCACTGATGATCACAGCAAGCTGCTGAGAGGAGAGAATGACAAGGTGGCATTGAAGGTGGAGAAGCCGGCCTGTCCGTGGGAGTTCTACATCAATCAGACTCTACATGAGCGACTGGATTCACTCTGCAATCCGGTGGATGTGGTAAGAACACATGTTCCCCTTCGTCATTATCAAGAGAGTCATCTCTTTTAGTAAATTTTAGCAAATTAATGCAAAATGATGACACAGTTGGGAAAACTATCGACTAGCAGTCGTGATAGGAGACGCTGTCTTTAGCAATAATGTTGTCACACGATGTGGTCAACAGTAGAGCTCGCAACGTTTCATATGCAAACTGCAATACTTCATCAGGCGATGGCAGTAGACACGTCCGTGCTCCGTATATCTGGTTTAGGAGGATCCAAGGTGCGCGGTGTTGTACCGTGATTTGGGCAGTGCAGCGGTGTGTGATACGGGACAATTGCTCCATGCCCCTGCACGTCCTGCATGCTGTCTCAAAGCATGGGTCCACACCTTGGGGATGTCGATACCATTGTCTCTGTTAATGTTGCTGGGGTGGAGTCGGATCCGGATGGCCTCCTTGATCCACCTTGTAAACCAGTTGAGGTCCCTGTCCACAAACATGATGTCTCTATCATTTCAATATCTCATTCCTCCACCACAGAGAGCCTCTCTGATGCAAGCCAAGGAGATTCATGTCTTTCCTGATGGTAGCTGCCTGGTCACTCAACACCATCAGAATCTGACCTTACTGGATGCAGTCAATGAGTACAATAAGACCAAGGCATGTATGCCTGAACCCCTACTGCTACTCTTCACTATTGAGATTCTACACATCATGGAGCAGATGCACGCTTGCGGTATCATTCATGGAGATGTCAAACCTGATAACTTCCTCCTCCTCCCGCTGTGAGTCACTCAAATTCTAATCTCTATTTAAGGCACTATCATACTTTGGTTGCATACCGAAACAGAAATCTTCACAGATTTACATAACTTCAGGGTATAAAGATGGTGATGGTAGAAACAAACAGTTAAAATGATTCTGCCTGAAATGCTGTATTTATCCAGACAAGAGTAAAACCAGTGACCCAAATTATTTTTGATCTTTTAAAGATCAAAAATAAAAGCGAAAAAACTTAAGACATTCCGAGGCAGTTTTTCACTGTTTTCTCAAAAAGTGGGCACCGTATGGGACTGAAATTTTCACAGATGACTGTATCTCCCTTGATATTGCCCATGAAACTGTATTTCTTTGACAAAAACCAAAGTATGATATTACCTCTAAACAAGGCTTTCTAGAGTCAAGCAGAATACTAAGTCAGGGGTGATGAGGTCTGCAATCCAATCAAGGGTTATCACTCTCATCTGCTCTTTCTTACAGGGATGATAACACTGATGATGATGATGACGATGACATCGATGATGAAGACACTGATGACATAGGCCATATCATGACCAGCACCAAGCACGTCAAGCTGATTGATTTCGGCCGT
Source organism: Astropecten irregularis (assembly GCA_963971285.1). NCBI lineage: Eukaryota > Metazoa > Echinodermata > Asteroidea > Paxillosida > Astropectinidae > Astropecten > Astropecten irregularis. The sequence goes on along the minus strand of OZ020245.1, from coordinate 623,493 downwards.
AGCGTCGATATGCGATTGTTCCCGTCCGGCACGAGCTTCACAGCCACATGTGACACGGCTGGTTTCATGTGTCCTGAGATGCTGTCAGGCAGACCGTGGACCTACCAGGTGATTACATAGCAATGATTCTTAAACAATTTGATATATACGTAGATATTATTCTTTTCTCTTGAAAAGGGTTTTTTGCAATGAAAATGTTTCTCTTGTTGTGAGTAGTTAATGAGTTTTCGTTTTGATATCCTTAAAAACATGTCAAGGTTTGACATAACATGCCGGTGTTTAATGCAATAGTATACATGTATCATAATAGTATGGTGCTGTACCACTACCAGATCAACAAGAATGTTGAATATTATCTTATGAATTTCCTACATTATCAATTATGATCATAACAAACTATGACATTCATATATTGGTTTAATACTTACTGCACAAACCATCAATTTTGATTGTAAATTTTGATTGTACTATTTTCTGTTTAAAATAACTGTGTAGTTTGTCTCAATATGAAAAAGCGATCATAGCAAATTTCCTATACTATTCCTGCATATAATGAACAATAAATATGAATAAATGAATTTGTTCAAACTTAAAATAAAGACATTCTTGGAAACCCCTAAATGCTAGTTTTATCCTAGTTATCTTCTGACAGACTTCATTTTTGTTCTTTTTGTCTTTGTCTCCTAGACTGACTTATTTGGCATTGCTGCAACAATCCACTGCTTGATGTTTGGTACATACATGAAAGTGTACAAAGAGAAGGATCATTGGAAACACACCTCAAGCATCAAAAGGTCAGATTAATCAGAGATCTTCAATCTTCATTGTCTCCAATCTGATTGTAAATAATGTCACATCAACTTTTTGGATATCAAAATAACAGGATCATGGAGAAAAAACTAGTCCTTGGTGAATTTGGGTTACCAGCCAAGCTTGATACTAGTATTACTGCTTTATGTCTGGTACTCGGCTGAGTGTGCTGAGCAGTACGTTGGTTTTTTGCATGCTTTAACTTTAATTTGTAATATTTGTAGCGAAAACTAAATCTGTTCTAACCTTGCTTTTAAAGTGCATCAGTTTTGGTTGTATGCATATTATTCAGGAAGAAGAGCAAAACATCTGAATTGTGGTTTTGTAACCAGCGCCGTTCTTATTTCCATTTCAAATGCAGAAGTTATCTGGCTAACTGGAAGCAGTTTTTTGATACTCTGCTCAACATCCCCAGCTGTGATGCGCTGCCCTCGCTTGTTGAGTTGAGGCAAGGTCTAGAGGAGACCTTTGCACGCATGCGCAACAACCTGGTCGCTAAGAAGCATGCCCTTGTCAAGATGCTCATCTCCAAATAGGTACTGGATGACAGGAATCAAACAATCAACAGATTGAATGAAGAGCTACTTGTTAGAGGTCATTGCATTAGACACCATGACCCTGTGGCATCAAGTAGGGTCTAGTCCGGTCAAGGTTGGTGATTCCAATGAGGCTAGAATTAATTAAGAGCATTTTAATGAGTTAGCATGACTCGTTTGTTGTGCAAATTATGCCAGCCACTTGAATATCCCTTACTGTGGTGCTTCTTTTTATTATTAGCTGTTATGATGTGTGTAAGCTTTAAAAGGTCAAATAGAAACAGTACATTTGAGTACGTTTGAGGATTTGAATATGGTGAAAGAAATTCCAAGGGAATACACAGCTAGCATGTGAAGGATGTAAATATCGATGGACTGCCACTGAGCTTAATGTTACTGGGGGAGATTTACTGTGATGCATTATGTGGTTACGCCTTATGGTTGTCCCAGTTAAGGGCCCCATTCGGTTTGATGCCATAAAAGTATGAGCAATTTAGTTTGCAGTAAAGAAAGGTTACCTTGGCAGCGTTAGTTGAAGGATAATGGAGTGTAATGGAAAGACTGGACTTATTTTGCAGACATGGGCAGAGAATGAGGACTGTAGATTTCCCCAACAATCTGACTTAGTGTAGGTAGTCACAGAAGCTTCTGAGCCCAAATATCAATACAACAGAAATAGTTTCTTGATACAAGTCAGAATGTCAGCATGATATTGTTGTTCAGCTTAGCCTGACTGAACCATTTACATTCAGGGGAAACGCTATTTTAGGTCTATTAATGTATAATATCACACTTTATCTGCTTAAATTATCTAATTCATTTCACATTTTATAAGTGTATAATAATGAGGTTATCTTTGCCCAATATGAAAGGTCATTTCTATAATGCCATGAGGTCGTATTGTCGGTTTTTGGTATGAGTTCAAAAGATGATTTCTGCTTTGTTGCATAGTCATGCACAAAATATGCGTGGACATTTGTGACGTTTTCTAACAAGTTTTCGTGTTTTTTTATGTAGTTTTATTTACGCTTAGAATGCATCAAGTACTGCTTTAAAAATGACCTGTAGCCTCTAAATAGAAACATAGTGTACTGTCTATTACATGTACATGATCCTGTTGCCATGAAATTAGAACCATCAAAGCTTTCCATATGACATTATCGCTAGTCAATTTGATAATCTAGAGCAGAAACCTTCAGCATATGTTCAGGATTGATGCAAGGAGCTAGTTCCCTCATGGTCATGTGGTCTTAAGACACTGACACCATGATTATCATATTTCTGTCTTCTTAAAGTCATACTTGGTGTATATAATAGCATTAACTCCTGGATGTAACATAACATCTTCCTTCATGTACGTACATCTACTCTGCGAGGATTTACTATTAAAGTCTACATACATGTATTATATTAAAAGCTACTCACATGTACACAGATAAACGACAAACAGATGGCCATGAAACTGGTCTACTTTTTGTATATACATAAATTGGTTGCACAAGAATCGGATTTAATTACTGAGTGTGTGATGCCAAATATTAAATTTCGTTGTATTCAGGATTCAAATTGATATCAATATCTCTGGATGATGTGTTTTGTGGCTTTAAATCAAGTGTGAAAACTATGAATTAATTATCGAATCTGCCCATGGGTTATTTCTCAGCTAATGGAATGTAGCAATTTGCAGTGTTTAAAGGTACAATTCAGGATTGGCAACATACCCAAACAGAAATGTTTACAGATTTACGCATGACCTTCAGGGTATGAAGATTGTGCAGTGGTAGAAACATACCGTTAAAATATTTCCGTCTGAAATGGTGTATTTATCCAGAAATTAGTAAAACCAAAAACAGTTTTGATCTCGGGGTAAGATCAAAATCATTCTTTTATAAATATGTTTTATAAAAAAAAAATGGAGTCTGGTTTTCGCTGTTTTCTCGTGAGCGATTGAGCTCAAGTTTTCACAGGTTTATTATTTCATTATATTGGATCAAACAAAGTGCGAGTTCTTTTCTGCTACTTTTACCAATGAATACGGATATACATTGTACATGTATAAACAAAGTAAAGGGTGCACAAAAAGTAACTTCCGTTGAATTTGATGCCCCACTCCTTTAAATCTTATCGGTTTGGGGGTGACCTTAGTAGTATGAGTGTTTAGAGCATATCTTAAGCTGCATTTTGATACCCTACTTGATGCCAAGGACTCAACACTGTTCAATACACACAACATTCTATTTATTCCTAAAAGTTGCACTTATAGGAATACAGGTTGAACTTACAATGCGCTACATTGCGTGGGCGATATTGTTTGGGTCGACAATGGGTTACGCACAGCTGCTGACATTTTATACCTAAAAGTGCAACTTTTGGTTTTGTACCTTTTGACAAACAATGGTGTGTGCATTGAACAGTGTTGAGTCCTTGGCATCAAGTAGGGCATAAAAATGCAGCTTAAGATGTCCCCTAGACACTCATACGACTCATATCACCCCAAACCGATTAAAATTAGTGAAGTCGGGCGTCAAAATCAACGGAAGTTACTTTTTGTGCAGCCTTTATATCTGTATCACAAACATACTGCAGCTTCATCAACGCTTCCGAATCTGTTTCAACTTATCCAGACGTGATCTTGTTCTGCTCCCAAACTAATTGCCTTATGAACGATGATTAAAATAATGTCCACTTCTGTCCTGTCCAAATTGAAACATCTTGAGACCTTAGAGCCTTGACCTTCACAGAGGCAACCGATTTCCCTGGATAGTGCATTGATGCTTCAAGCTTGATGTTTAGTTCCAATCATGCAATCTCCTGTCATCAGGAAGAATAACGAACAATCTGCCTTGAGCAAAGTTCAATCCCAGAGACTGAGAGTGGAATACATGTATAACTCCTGACTTTGGCTCCGAAAGCAAATTAATGTCCAACCTGTGCATTCTGAATGTGCACGTGGGCAAGGCTACACATTAATACAAGTAAACAAAACTGGCGAATTGCTACGATTCTAAAACGTCTGAGAATAATTCTCAGAAGACAGTAAGATTGGAATTTCCTCGTTTTTTGGAAAGTACAAGTTGCATATCTCAGAGATAGAAAACGTGGTTCCGCAAACCAACAAAAGAGGAATGGCACAGATTTTTCTAGACCAAAATTTTTTTTTTTTTTGGGGGGGGGGGGGCTACAGCCCCCTAGCCCCCCCCCCCCCCCCGTAGAACCGCGCCTGTTGGAAACACGGCGGGAAATAACCTCACAGTTCTTAGAATAGAACTCATGGTAATAAAAAAAAGTCGAAATTACGTTTTTCCTGTCGCAACAGGTGCACGACTTTAACTGGAAAACGGTATTCATTTGATTAACATGAGTTTCACGTGCACAACTTGGGTAACAGAAACTTGGAGCATAATCTGCAGTGTGCACGTGTATTCACGCGGCGTATTACGTGCACATACAGCAAACCATGGGCAAATGGACACGACACAAAATGGCTCAGCCTCATAAAAACTTCATGACAGTATCAATTTTAGTCACATGCACTGCATATAATACCAGAAGCAGTAGAGCTTTAGGTTCAACGGCACCATCTGTTTTTGAAATTCATTTTACGACTCTTACGAGGGTTTTGTAGATTGCATGAGAACGTGTTCTATCCTATGCCACATCTCTAACTAATAATCATACAATGGTCTTTCACAAAGAACGATACAGGCATGTACAGTAGGCCATCATTATATGCTTTTTGTTCAACAACCATCATTTTAGATATTTGTCTCCCCACGTAAAATACTAATAACCAGTTGGCGGCGTTGTGCCCAATTCGGGAGAATGCACTTAATTAAGCACACAATTATCGTTCTTGTATAAGGTCACGTGAAAATTATGGTTAATTAACTTTCCCTATTAAAGGTTTGTGCCTCACGCATGGCTTAGTGTGTGTAATTGGTATTAGTGGCATTGGAATTGGCCATAATGGTGCCGAATGCCCATTATTATACACGCATGCAATAATGTGATACAAGACTTGTATATGTATCCAAGCGAGACGTCCAAATATGAGCGTGTAAAAAATATGAACTGCACTTTGAATTATCAAGAACTGGGCATAATGACTTAAATATATAATCTAAATAAACTTCACTGTTACATTACTATCAGTTATAACTACATCAATTTATGATGTATGTTACGGCATTTCGTCGTTTTTCTCATACTGTTTCCAATGATCAATTGAGTTGAACATTTCTTAAGTTTGTTTTTATTCCAAGACAAATCGAATTATTAACAGCCTGCAGTTGCAGTGTCCTTTTTACCAATGTTGTACATGCTCTTCAAAAGGGCTCCGTTCTTGTTCATACGATTGGAGCTTTCCATATCCATGAGTGGTAAATGTTCGTGAATATGAAAACAGATGCATATGAAATATCATAATATTATATTACTGTGACGCATGCAATCATATGGAGCATGTACACAAAATAAGGCCATAAAAAATTGTTGTATTGGTGTAACGGAGGGTTGGAAAATAGGGTAGGGCGGGCGGATTATTATTATTATTATTTTTTTTCCTGTATTAAATGCTTTTTTTCCTGTGTATCACAGTATTTGACGTGTCAAATAAAGACAAGAAATGACATAACAACTTTAACCAGTCTGGTTTCCATCTTTTGCTCCTTTTATTTTTTTATTAATTTTTTTTTGGTTTAAAATGTTTACGGTCGGGGCATATTTTTGGGTCGGGCGGGTTACGCCAATACAACAATCTTTTTTTTTATGGCCTAAACTTGCATGTATCATAGAGCACATGTACATAAAAATACATATAAAAATATATCAATTGTTTGTAGCTCCGATCGAAATGGTTGCCAACCCTATAACCTAAGTTTTCATGAATTATTTCCTTGCGTAATATTTTTGGGGAAAAAAGCATTTGATTTTAGTTTAATGAAACAAAGTAAACGTGTGATATTTTCTTGACATGCCTACTGGTTCTGTTGGATTTTGCAGTTAGTTCCACGATATGGCGGCATTTCGAAACCTACCTTTATGAATAAAACGAGTAATGATGTACCAGTAAGATTATTTAGGGTATGAATTCGTTGAATATTCGCTAATGTAGGCCTACACTTGTTCCCATGACAGTGCTGTAGACTAGTACTTGATCTGTAAAACCATAACAACACACGATTTTATCATAGATAACCACACTGCTTCTCGCTACATTGAACAACAAGTGGCAGTTACGTCTGTTATAATATATGAAAAATTAGGTCAACAAATTCAAATAGGCCACATTATACAGAATTTGACATTATTACTTTCATAAATCAATATCAATATGAATATTAAAGTAAATGTGAACAGTAACATTGCTCGGGCATGGGACTTATGATTTTTAAAGTGTGCATTGATAAAGACTTTCTTCAACTTAGCTTTTAATCTTCCACGTCAGAAATGTAAGCATCATTTTACTTTCCTTTCTCACAACAATTGAAGTCGTGCCATTCAGCCCCTTCGTTTACGTCTCGTGGTTTGAGTGGGTGGGGTCCGGGGTGGGGCGGGGTGGGGGGTCGTTATACCCGCAAATGTTACCAAGCTTGCTGACTGAATTCCTTAATGAACGACGCAGCTATAGCTATCACCTCCTTACTGTCGTTTCATTCGTTAAAAGTGGCATCATGAATATTCATGAACAGACCTGTGCCTGGATTGGCTGGAATGGATCCTGCACGCCCTGAGTGGACAGTGTGTGACGGAACGTGCAGTGTGCGTGTGTGTCAGTGATTAGTCTGGTTTGGCGTAACACGGCAAGACGTTTGTGGATCAGACCCTGGAACCTTCAACCTGTGTACGGCGTCCATCGATCATCCACTCGCCTTGGTCATCACCTGACGTTCTCCCTTCTCGCTACACTGCAGTTTGAATAACTCCCATGCTTGTTTGTTGACTGTATTTGGTAAAGCATTAAATTGCATATTGCAAGTCGGCGTAGTGATGACTCGTGCGTTGATAACCTAAAAGCAAGATGCATGCAATTTCCATTTCTGTATGCTGGCTGGGTTAACAACACTGTGCGTGTAGCGTGATATCTATAATACTTGCCTCTAAGCATATTAGCCGAGTATACACGTATTACGCTAAGTTAACGGTGAGCTCTCTACAGGCGCGTGGTACTGATCCCTGAGGAAGGTAACACATTATTTGTATATACGTGGTACAATCCTCGCGGTTCAGCAGCCACCTGTATCCCACGGTCGCCGAGTATCGTAAAGCGACGCCTTATACCACTGACTACTGTAGCAGCTCAGTGGTTGGACTAGCAACATTGTGGTTGTATTCTCCACCAGTATCCTGAGCTCAGCATTGCATGATGAAGTCACCTTGGCTCCTGATCGCACCCCTGTGCATGATAAGCGTTGTCATCATGTCCATCCAGGCCACGTTCCCTGCCTCCACGGCACAAGGGACCAACCTGAACGATGATACCTACATGCCTACCTGGGGAGAAAGCATCGATGGACCCACGGAGATTGACGGTGAAGACGGTGGGGGTAACACCCCGTACCGTGACTTCTCATGCCCGGTGGGATGCTCATGCAACTCGCTGGATGAGAAGTCCAAAATCACCTATTCCGTGGAATGTGAGGGCCAGCATATAACATCCATTAGACAGCTAGATCTACCAGACAACACCGAACACCTGTGAGTAATATCGATAAATGCTGTTACTATTTTTAGATTAAAAAGTACATAATAGCCTATTTGCAGTCTTACATTTTGTAAATAATAGACAATGACAGCATACAATAGACAGTCACGTTCCTTACTCTATGCAATACGTCTATGGACGTATTGCTTGAACCACCCTTTAACATGAAGTATTGCCGTGTGTGGGCATAGGGGACCACGTTTGCACCCGTTGTTGACTTAGCTCACTCTCAAGTTGACGGTTTGTTTTCCCTACCCCTGCCTAACATTCCCCTAGGCGTAAGTCGGTGTATAGTCTACCGTTTTTACCATGTAGTTTCTGCCCTGCCCACCATTCCCCTAGGCGTAAGTCGGTGTATAGTCTACCGTTTTTACCATGTAGTTTCTGCTTTTCTGACATTGCAATGTATCATTCTTTACACGATACCGAAGCCATCACCTTCTGTGCATGATATACATGGACCCTTATGTCGTCAGGTGGTTAAATCCATTATTTTGGAACTTCAGACCATAACATATGCACTGGTGCATGGCTCGATGTTATTCGAAGCCCGCAATGCCAGGTTTTTCGTGTCATTTTAATTCGCAGTTTACTGCATGGAAATGTAGTCCCGTCGAGCGGTATCCTGCACTTCAAATGCCTTTAAACTTGCTCTTCTTTTTATTGCGATTTACGAGGACCCTGATTTATAAGCGAAAACGGAATGGTTTTCAATCAAGTGGTGTATCTGTACGGTAGTTTATACCGGTACATCATAAGCGATGCTTATGACCTGCTTTATAGCAGTCTCCAAAAGCACCGTATCCTGGGAAAAATACAGGTGGTTGAGTTATCATTCCACTCTTAAAACGGAAATTAACGTTTTGCAATTCACCCTGCGGACATTTTCAAATGTTTTGTAGTGGAGACAGCGGCACAGACGAAAGAGAATCTATGATGTATGTTCTAAATTCAAACTGATAGAGTGCGCGAAAACATAAAAACACGGCTTGCAAAATTATGTAGGCCTATTTGTCTGCCCGCGCCAACCAATAACGTTGATTATTTTACTATCGATAAGAGAAAAGTTGATATTTTTATGGCAGAATGGGGCGGTCCTGTAAAGAACTCGCTTGTTAACTCAACGTTTCGGCCAGTGCCATTTGGTCATCTTCAAGGAAGTACCCATGCGCTTCCCACGAAAAAATATTGGGGCACGATCGCTGTGGTTTGTTTCATAGTAAAATAACGGTGTAAAACATTTCCTTTTACTTGACATTTTCGAGTTGACGGCCACGCCTAACCTTGCGTAGGATTACGTGCACGATATGCTGCATTTAGCTCTTGAGGGCGTGGCCCTCTCGAGTTACGAAGGATAACCAATCGTATCCTACGACTTCTACGTAGGGCTGCAATGCATCATAAGTCCTACACGATTGATAGTAAGTTTGGTGAAATCGACCCCTGTTCTTGTAAAGAAACCAAGTAATATCAAATAAGAGGTCGCTGCATACTAAGTAACATTTTCGCCAACGATGCACATACATCCTATATGCATCACAATATGATGACCAATTGGAACAACTGCGGGTATTTGGTAAATAGTGTAATGGTGGCACGGAAAGGCCATTAGATATCTGGAAATATGAGCCCCACACATAATTACTTATGATGTCCCTCCTAAGCTACCATAGGTTAAATGTCGGCACAGAAAGTGAGTAATGATAACTGAACGGCGCTCGTCGCGATGTAAATTAAGCTATATACGGACGTCCAGTGGAGAGCGGATATTTGTCCGTCCCTGCATTGTCGGCTACTTTGATGTTTAAGTGCAATAGCAGTATATGTATAACTCAATAGGACATGAATGAATACGGCAGTCCTGGTCCGTTCACACTGGACACTTTCGTTGATAACCTAAACCCGTTCCCGATCAACCTCGGTTCTTCTCAGAACCACGCACTGTCACAGAAGAGATTACATGGTGTCATCGCAAACCTACCTTATTTTAACCTCATATTTGTTAAGCCAACTTGGCTTGGTATACACGGTCAATGGTGACGGTGTCTTGGAGTACAGTTAGTAACTGTACTCCAAGACACCGTCACCATTGACCGTGTATACAGACAGCTAACGCCTATATTGCATTACACGCTACTTGAGTGATATGAGAAACTGTTGATGGCATTGTGGGACTATCTTACCTTGGTCATGGTTTAATATTATATTGCCATAGCCCCAGGACAATCACACTGCCTGACATTGATCAAAGTGTACAGTATCCCACCAGTCGCTCCGACCTCTCGCAGTATATTGGTGATCCTTTAGCATCCTGTGTAATTTGTTGTAAAGACCTGTAATTTGCCTGTCAGGCACAATCAGTCAGGGGTAGAATTTATATGTCTGAGACGAGCAGGTATTGAAAGCAGGGGTACCAAAAGGGGAACGCAACGAAAAGAGAAATGTCCCCTCATAATGAAGAAAGGATGAAATTTAGGTTTGATATCTTCTTCTTTTTCGGCCGTCATCGTTACTGACGATTGGCTACCATCTGGACGCATCCCCTTATCTCCTTCTTCCAGATCCAAGCAGCTCTGTTTTGAGCTGAACGCTAGGCTTGCACTAAGCTCATTCCTGTCAACTCCTGTCTACTCTTTGACGTTAAAATGTATTGTAACACTCACATAAAGCTAAAGACAATGTGAAGAGTTTGTGTTTGAATCTGCTTTCAGACATTCTTTGATTGCCACATCACACAGGGAAGATGGAGCTACATCTCATCATCAGGTCTATATTACGAGACTCGCAGATGACAACATAAAAAGCAGCAATTAAACTTGCTTTTAAAAGAAAATTTTCCTCTGGGCGAAGCGACTCAATAATGAATGCATAATTATTTTGTCATTCACAATTCAGTCACTAGTTTTGTGAATTGTCCAGTTTTGTTAATTGTTAATTTATTTGTCAATTTGATTTGGAAAAAGCGCACTCGGATGGAATGTGTGCATTAGCAGTCAAGTGCTTGCCGTTCATCCACCATGTTAATAAACAGGTGCATATTATGCAAGTGTTTTGTCGCGTCTGGTGGTTGTGTGTAATTAATATGCAGCTTGCATGTACATCACGTGACACGAGCAAGATCTCTGGGGTGAGATTTGACCCTGCTGGTTGTTATACCCCGATGGGGCCTGCATTGGTGTGAGAGATCTCAAGCCTCTTGTTTTTACCAATAGATCCATAATTACACTGTATACTTATACTTTGGTAGCATACCGAAACAGAAATCTTCACAGATTTACCTATAACTTACTTGGTATAAAGATGGTGATCTGCCTGAAATGCTGTATTTACCCAGAAAAGACTAAAATCAGTGACCAAAAACAATTTTGATCTTTTAAAGATAAAAAAATAACGATGAAAAGATTTTAAAAACACTGTGAGCGTTTGTCACCGTTTTCTCATAAAGTGGGCACCGTACGGGACTGAAATTTTCACTGATGACTGTTACTGTATCTTCCTTGATATATTTGCCCATGAATCTGTATTTCTTTGACAAAAAGTAAAGTATGATACTACCTTTAATATTCAGCACTTAAAACGTGCATGGATCAGAGCTTGCCGCGGCCTGCATGAAGTTTTATGAGCGTGCAACAAGCGTGACCTGACCGAACGTGCACATTCGCGCCCAAGGTACAACCGAACCGCGTGTTAATAGGATGATAGGGAATTAACATAGCTAACACCTTTTTGAAAGCCATTTTGAAGTCAATCTGCGCTAGACTGCACGTTTGATATCAAGACCATACGACTAAACTAGGTCACGTGAAACAAGATCGTAACATAGAGGTCCGTGGTGTGAATCAAAGTTTGATATCATTTCGCATGAGCGTACTATAAGGTACAGTACAGGATTGGTAACATACCCAAACAGAAATGCTCACAGATTCACGTATAACTTTCGGTGTATTAAAGGTAGTATCATACTTTGGTAGCATACTGAAACAGAAATCTCCACAGATTTACCTATAACCTACAGGGAATAAAGATGGTGATGGTAGAAACATACCGTTAAAACATTTCTGCCTGAAATGCTGTATAAAGAAAAGGGTAAAACCAGTGACCAAAATTTTTGTTGATCTTTTAAAGATACAAAATAACAGAGAAAACACTTCAGAAATACTGTGGCCGTTTTTCACTGTTTTCTCAAAAAGTGGGCACCGTATTGGACTGAAATTTTCACAGATAACTGTTACTGTATTTCCCTGATAGTTTTGCCCATGAATCTCTATTTGTTTGACAAAAACCAAAGTATGATATTACCTTTAATATGGTGATGGTAGAAACATAAAGTTACAATATTTCCGCCTGAAATTTATCTATTTATTATTTCCGCCTGGTGTATTTATGCAGAAATTAGTAAAACAAAAACCGAAAAGAGTTTTGCTCTCGGGGTAAGATCAAAACCATTTTTTGTATTTTTAGATAAATTGAGTCGAGTTTTTTTGCTATTTTCTCCTGACTCAGGTGTCCGATTGAGCTCAAATGTTCACGTAGGCATCTTATTTTATGTACGTGTTGGATCAAACAAAGTGTTAGTGCTGTTCTGTGTCCTTTACCAATCACGTATTATACCTTTAAAGGTAATATCATACTTTGGTTTTTATCAAATTAATACATATTCATGGGCAAAGACAGATACAGTAACAGTCATCTGTGAAAATTTTAGTCCAATACGGTGCTGACTTTTTGAGAAAACAATGAAAAATAGCCACAGTATTTCTTAAGTCTTTTCTCTTTTATTTTTGATCTTTTAAAAGATTAAAAATATTTTTCGGTCGTTGTTTTACAAATTTCTGGATAAATGCACCATTTCAAGCGGAACAATTTTAACGGTATGTTTCTACCACCACCATCTTTATACCTTGTAAGTTATAGTTATTTGGTTTCTTACCCGAGTATGATACTACCTTTAAACCCGAACCTGTGTCCGTGTCAGTGCAAGCCCTGTATGATGCAAACATGCATGACTGTTGCCCAAGGTGCATTGGTATAAACAGACATTTTGCCCGTTGGTCAATGCAATACTCGTCTTCTATTGCTCCTATTCGCATCATTGTCCGTGTGACTGTCACTAGAGACAGAGTAGAGAGATTGAGATTGAGGGAAAGAAATAAAAATCAATGTCCCTAAAGGCAAAAACAAGCATTTAATCAAAGCTGACCGCAAATGAAGAATAAGGGTATTATATTGAACAGCCCATATATTGAGGAGAGGAAAAATGGAAAAATGGAAAAGTGAAATGTTAACGTCGCTATCCTCGATGTTGTAAAACTCAAAAGTGCGTATTTCTTTTACGAAAGCATGACAGGTGCAGTACCGATGCACTGTGAGTCACAATTATATTTAAAATACTACAGCTTTATTGCAATTTATTGTGAACCTTCATGAAATGGAAAACCGTCCAACACTCCGCAACAAAAACATTGCCAGGGGCGTTTGGTATACCGAAGACACACGGTCTCGCCAGATCTTGTCAGGTCTAAATATTCGTTTCTAGACGAAAAGGGTGAAGTTTAGTCGGTGAGAATGACCGCCAGATTGCGACGAGTATGGTGAGCCTCTTGTGGCATTAAAGGTAGTATCATACTTTGGTAGCATACCGAAACAGACATCTTCACAGATTTACCTATAGCTTACATGGGTATAAAGATGGTGATGGTAGAAACATACAGTTAAAATTGTTCTGCCTGAAATGCTGTATTTATCCAGAAAGGAGTAAAACCAGTGCTCACAATTATTGTTGATCTATCAAAATTCAAAATTAAACGCGAAAAGTCTTAATAAATACGGTGGCCGTTTTTCACTGTTTCCTCATAAAGTGGGCACCGTATGGGACTGAAATGTTCACAGATGACTGTTACTGTATTTTTCTTGATATTTGTGCCCATGAATCTGCATAACTTTCACAAAAACAAAAGTATGATATTACCCTTTAAAGTAACTTGCTTAGTAGTCATGTACGTTTATCTGTTGTTTGTTGTACAGGTGGTTTTTTCTTCGTTGAAAAAGTTTTGACAATTTTGATTTAGTTTGGAATCGCACACTGCAGGAGCGGCATGCATCTACGACATGATTCTTGCATTACATGAACATTCCATTTTTGTTGCACTCGTTAACTAAATAATCTCGATATCATGAATTTAAAATCACGTTCGCTAAATCGACCTTAATACCTGATTCGGGTTCGCGGAGAGAAATGTGTATGTGCTCATCAATCCGAGGCTTTATCGGTTACAAACGTCAGTGGTAGTGATAAACACATACTTTGCATATTCATATTGTTATGCAAATCCCTCGATTAAGTTTGATGCTACGTTGAAAATGTAATCAATGCAACACGTGGCGGCAAATTGTCTTATTTCGGCTGCCAATCAACTTCTTGGATCCATTGAATTTAAATAACTGTCAAATGATATCACGAATTTAACTATTCAAAAAGAGAGGATACGATGGATGCACAACATAAACGTGTATAACGTTTACGTTACGACTCAGTGAAAACGAACCAGCATATAATTAGAATAACACACATGTCTGGAAATGACGAGTTATGTTTCATGATGCTTCTGTTATAGAGATATTATATAATGACGTGTAGGCCTATGTGTTTTGTTATAGTTGTATTATACAAACATCAAACTGCCGCTCATCACTCAGAGTAATTACCTAATAATGTCAATGCAGTGCTTGTGGAATGTGAGGTGGTCTGATGCTTCCATCCCAGCAAAATCTTTGCTAACTCTGCTCGGATCACAACGCCAGGCACTCCTACCTCTGAGATTATTGTAAATTACCTTTAAATAATGATAACGAGTTAGGCATAGGCCCTACCGTTAGATCATTGCCTATTGATTCCGGGTCATTAGCAATGCAATATTCCAGTGGAATGTTCGTAATACAAGGATTACCTGTATACCCGACGTTATTATATTCTTATTTAATCCAGTCACGTAGCGTTGCTCAAGAGTGGACATGCCCTGTCATTGTACTTGCTGTACTTGCACATCTTTGATGTGAACTCACAGCACCTTGTCCACTCCGTGCACACACAGTAGAGGGAGGTATCATGTCTTTGGTATGATTGGTTGAGCTAAGTGAAACGTCATAAATATGTATCTGGTTGTATATGCTTCATATTGAGTGAGATGGCAATGACAAATTGATTCAAACACAAAGGTATCGGTACATTAGTAGGTCTTCCCTTTAAAGGTAATGTCATACTTTTTTATCAAAGAAGTACAAATTCATGAGCAGAAGATATCAAGATAGGTACATAACAGTCATCTGTGAAAGTTTCAGTCCCATACGGTGCCCAACTTTTGAGAAAACGGTGACAAACAGCCACAGTATATCTTTTAAAAGATCAAAAAGATTTTCGGCCGTTGTTTTACTAATTTCTGGATGAATACACCATTTCAGGCGGAATATTTTAACGGTATGTTTCTACCACCACCATCTTCATACCTTGTAAGTTATACGTAAATCTGTGAACATTTCTGATTTGGTTTCTTACCAAAGTATGATACTACCTCTAAACGTTAATTTTCTTGTTTTAGAACAGGAAAAAACGTAATAAATTAGAGTATTTTTCAAAATATTACTCTTTAGACTGTTGATAACTTTGGTCTTTTCTCCGTCCACATTTCCAGACATGACAGTATATTACAATACTATGATAATTGGCAACATGATTAAGTTTATGTAGATCACGAGACCAGAAAGCTGGCTTTAAGATGGCCTTCATCATGTATACAGGGTTTTCCCGTCGTGCATGTAAGCGGTTTCGCGTCTGATTTATATTTTAATCCTTTTGGCAGATGTAGACACACGTCACGATGATGCATATACCTTATAATAATAGGATGTGACCCTCGACGCAAATAAAAACATTCACGTGTCTGCAGATGACACCGTAGCGATCACATTACATGTCTCTCGTGAAAAGGGGCTTCGGGTCTCGCCAACCAATTTTGCCGCCAAGTGCCGAAATTACTTTGAAAAGAACAGTGTACGTAGAAGTCAAGTGTTATACACAGAATACCCGACACAGAGACCAACAAACAGCTCGGTAATTAACAACCAATTGTTGTATAGCGTGGTATAGAACATTTTGATATTAAAAGTGATACAATGTTAGTGATTTAAAGGGCGTGTACAACGTTGGTAAAGGTGACAGAACAGCATTCTCACGTTGTCTAATCCAGCATGTAGGCCTACATGAACTAATAAACCTCTGAACATTTGAGCTCAATCAGACATCTGAGTACCGAGAAAATAGCGAAAACTCGACTCAATTTTTCTTATAAATCTAAAAGAAGGATGTTTGATTTTGCCCAGATCAAAAATGCTTTTGTCGTTTGATTTTACTCCTTCTGGATAAATACACCATTTCAGGCGGCAATATTTTAACGATATGTTTCTTATGAAATCAGGTCCTGCTATTGTTGCTTTTTGTGCGATTGTTGTTGTTGTTATTTTTCATCAATTTATTCATGATTTTTTTTCTAGCAAATGGGGGTGAAATGTTCATATTTAGTTCGGGGACGCATGGAGTTCACATCTGCTGCTTGATATGATGTTAGCATTTCATTCTGAGAGTCAATTATTGTAGAGTCTTTGGCCGTGTATTATAATAAATAGGGTTTCTGATCTTAACACCGTGATGAAACCAAGTATAGCGCAGCCCTGCAGTGCAGGTTAACATGATACCAGCATGACTCGCAGAGCAATAGATTGACTCGTATTTATTTAGCTGCTCAAAATAAAGCCGTCATGTCTCATTTGAGTTTTGTATCTGATCCGGTTTGAATGAATACCGGTACCTCACGAGGTGTATATACATGGCAGGTTTGTGAGTTTATTATTTATTATTATTTACTCGTTGTAATATTCATTCTTGGAAGTGAAAACAGTCCTCAAAAGCACTACAGTCGCTGCACATTAGCACAAAGCCTCATGATGAAACCTTTATGGAAAGATGATGAGAAGAAGATACGGTTTTAGAGGTGGGAGGAAAACCCCAGAGTAATATTTTTGATAAAACCCACAGAATCAGGTAGGGACTGAAAACCCAATCAACTTGGGACCGAGTTGGAATCGAACCTGGGCAACCAGTAGTGAAAGACGAGATGATCCGCCACTCCAGTTCATGATATAGCCTAGCATCGATATGGTTAACATTGATCTTACCAAACTTTGTGAAGAAGTATACGCTAATAAGCAAAACACTCTTCACTTTCGAGCTTTTTTTAAGGGCCACCTCTAAGTGAGGACGGATTTTGCATTCATCTTGCGTGATAAATCTAGCACCGTCCCAAAATAGAAACTTCATTAAGTAATCCGATCACTGCGTGTGTGTGTGTGCTGTGCCTGTTGGTTCCCAATTCACATCTTACGTGTTATTTCTCTATCGGGTAGAGGGTGCCTCGGGTACCAGGTACGGTGCTCTGCGTCCACCATGGGACATACTGCAAGGCGACGAGTTTGAGCTGAAAGGGGTATGAGTGAAGGGGCGTGACAAGGGTTGTTTATTTGTAGGGTGTACAGATAATATCATGTAGCACAGACGTGGTATCCTGTTCTTGTTCTGCGTTTAATATTATCGCACTAGGTTTGTTGTATATGGCCTATATTTTTCGACGGCTTTTTTCATCAATTTTTAGCTAGGTCTATTTACGGGAAATGTCACTCAATTTTTTCCGTTTAAGTGAAACTAAATTTAGCTGAGATTTGGAATGAAAGTAGATTTAATTTATTATCGATGAGAGTTCTTCAATTATGATATGAAACAAATAGATTTGGAAGGTTTAAATTAATTACACGGAAATAAACCTGTTGAATAATTGATGAATTTAATGTATTGCTTCGTATCATCAATCTGTGGCTTAAATCTGCGAGACAAAACTCTACACCAAAACCGAGCAATTAATGTGCTTAATGAAAGGTTGATGACAGTCGTTTCAAGATCATGCAAAATGATTTTGTTTGAATTAAAGTGGGTCTGCTATTAAAAGAAACTAGAACATCTTAATTGGCGACGGAAGTACGGACTCATGGATGTTTCATTTCATTGACTCATTCTGTTATAGCAATAGGTGAAATATTGATGATGTATTAATTCAGTATGTAGGTCAGTGGTACATTGTAATGACAGATGTATATCATGATTAACATGATATTATATTATAGCCATTGTGGCCTGCAACTCCAGTATCAGTTCAGATGAAATATTAAGTTCTACGCTGTCAACATTTCCATCTTCATGGCCCCATGTGGAAGGGTAAGTTTCTATAATGGTACACCTTTTGGTTTAAGTGCAGTCAGATAGCGTTACCGTAGTTACCCGAAATAACCATTAAACGCCACCGGCAATTTATCAAATTATAGGCTACACATACAGGAAACTTAAGCAGACCCTTCTTCACTTTCGCGTTGGATGCGATGTGTGAAACCCTACCCCTTCACAAGAGTAGAATTCCTAATCAAAATGCAGTTTTAAATTTTCTGGATGATCAATCCTAAAGCTGTTGGCCCCTTTTTGTAATGCAATGGATGCTTTGATGTTTGTGGCAGTTTGCATGTGATAAACTGTTCGGTTGTGGATCGCAGCGTCATTTCATAATGGCCTACTGGTAATGGACTAGTATGTACAATTCTGTGTCACTTTTTGTTTTTGCTTAAAGCTGAATGAATTTTAATATCAGTGTGACTTTTGTATAAGTAGATTGTATAAAGATAATATCATAATATTTTGTTTGTTTCTACCTGGCTTAAAGTCCCTGGAGTCGGATCTGAACTATAAAGCTTTCTCTCTGATATGCCTTTTTAAAGTCCCTTTCTGTGTGGAGGAGTAAATCCCTTATTGTATCACCAAATATGCGTCTTTCTTTTTTTCTCTCTTGTAAATAAATAATTCTGCCTTAATATACGCACCGCGGGGGGATTATTGGTGATAGGAACGAGGGAAGCCAAAGCTGATAAATATGGATGTATGCTCCCAGATGGTGATCCTGTCACGTCAACGTAGATCAATATACTTGTGAGAATACAAACAACCCCGAGATGTTTCACTGCCAAGAGACCGTCTTCAACTCTCACAGATGCCACTGTGTCCTCAATGAAGACTCAAAGTGTGGGTTGTTGTCGTTGTTGTTGTTGCGAATTTAGCATCCGTTTTAACTTCCTCCACTCAAGGTACTAGCGTAAGACCCTCCTGCTGCAAGTTTGTTTTAGCATTTTCTGCTGGGAATTCTGATTCCCGCTCTTTTTCTCGCGGTTTGTGTTATTTAACGCACTCTTGTCAGGGGAATGCGACGTTTTCTAGTGTGTTGAACAGCGGAGCATTCAAGGTACACGACATGTTTGACATCTTGCGAAGCAATATGTTGCATGTTTACACGAGGGTTTTGAACTGATGATGTGGGGAGACCTGAAGGCTTTACATATACATTCAACAAATTTGCAACAAATTGAGTTTTAAATCAGCGTCAACACTCCTGTGCAGTTATTAATTCGTTTCTTGATCTGCCTCCTGAGATGCTGTATTCTCATTGACCAATCACAGAGCTTGGCCTTTTCCCGTGCGAGTTTCTGCAATGATTACAAGCTTTACGTTGGGGCAATTAGTTTGGCATCTACATCTTGCTGAACATCTCCTTGTGGATCAAGCTTGTGTCGCTGAATTGACCCAACGTTTCGACTGGTTGACTAAGAGTGTCATTGGGGAAGGGAGAGCACGAATAAGAGATTACAGCTGATAATAAGCCCATGTTCTGAGATGAGATTGGATTGTACTTTGGTCCAACTAAGGTGACTTCGATATTTATGCTGCCCTTAATTGGGTGAACGGATTCGAAAAATAAAACTCAATACAAGTTTATAAAACCATTACAATATTAATGAGCTCACAATGCTGACTGAGAAGATCTTTGGCAATAAAATGCCCCTTTTCCCGTGACATAAGCGAAATTCGGATGCCTTAGTTAAATGTTTCACGCAAAGATAGAGCAGGGACGTGGTACATGTATAGGCAAGGCGCAAAATCTGCGTATGGTTTTGAATAGATCGAATATTTGCTTTAAATTCACGACTAGGATTTGTGCTATAAATCATTGTAGGTTTGATGGAGCATCTTAGCAATGTCTAGCAGTGCTTGTGTTTCTGTACATGAGACACTCTATAATGGCTTCAGCGCTGAATTATTCATTAATAATACACATCACATATTCCTCCCTGCCATGCATACATCTACTCAAGGATTTACCACAACCTTCAAATTTTGAAGTACAGCCAATAATCACAAACATAAGACTGCGGGGGAGTCAGGATGGCACGGAGTGTTTGTTGCATCTAAGATGGTGTCAATAGTTTGTCATATCTTCCTTCCAATTACCTCTTCAAGTATTCCTTGTCATGATCAGAAAAACGGTTTAATGGCGTGACACGTCCATGTGTATTTTGTGTGATTAATAAGTACACTATCAGCACCATTATGCTTGATTGCATGGTGCTAGGCGTGATATGGAAGACAGGCATGTCATGGTGTTAATTGAGTCTTATTAAACTGCTGTCTTACCCATTATGACTGCATTTAATGCAGGTGGAGATTGTTTACACTGGAAATTGGCGTTATAATATCAACCTCATAAACTGAAAGAGTTCACGCTGACTGCATTACATATTCTATTCCATACCGACCTTTAAGCGTATATACCTGTGCAAATAGACTTTGGTGATTGGTCAATACATCTATTTCATATTACCATATCATACAGCGATGATTGACTTAATTGTCCTGTTTGGGGAAACAGTGGAATGACCGGAGAATAGGTGGAATTGCTGATCAACATGACTGCTGCTCACGTTAATGGTCAATTACTATACCCGTTGTTTGGACAGTTCGGCCAAAATACATGTAGAATTTTACATAAACGAATCCCTGTGCGCAATGTCACTATTACAGTGAATAATGATCCGTATGGTCTGGATAAGTATTCAGATTCAGTTATGCGTGTATCACAATACAATGTATTATTTCTATAGCAAATGTTTTCCTTGCTTTGTATGATCTGCACGGACAAATTTGTTCCAACTTATTGGACCTTTTTTTGTCCTATATACCCGTCTGATGTCTAGATTGACGCGACAGATGACTGATCGACTGATTTTCCCTCCCTGTTTATAGTTGATGATTATAGGCTTTGAGTTTGCGATAATTTACTTCCATTTCCATGTAATTTATGGGATGAAATTAATTCAATTCTGCAAGAGACTCTAAACCTGTCCCGTCTCATGCATATTATATATAGCTGTAATTCGGCAAATGCACCATTTAGATGGCCGTTCATTTCCCCTTGTTGAGTTTCTATTTCGTGTTTTAAAGGCACAGTACAGGATTGGTAACATACCCAAACAGAAAATGTTCACAGATTTACCTATATAACTATTTTGGGGTATGAAGATGGTGCTGGTAGGAACATACCGTTCAAATATTTCCGCATGAAATGGTGTATTTATCTAGTAGTCAAACAAAGACCGAAAACAGTTTTGATCTCGGGGTAAGATCAAAACCATTCTTTATGTTTTATAAGAAAAACATTGAGTTGTTTTTTGCCGGACTCAGATGTCCGATTGAGGTCAGTGTTCACAGGTTTATCATTTTATGTAAATGTTGGATTAGGCAGAGTGTGAGTGCTGTTCTGTGACCTTTACCAATCATGTATTATACATTTACGGTAAATAAGAAGCTACGTCCACCATTAATTTTGCTGTTATGATTATTTTCACGTTATTTCACGTTGGAACGAGAAGCTGCAACCAAACGTGCATTTAACATTGTGATGCAGCAAATTCAGGAGATTTGCTCTACCAGAGTTGAAAGGCTTTTGTCATCGCGTCCAACCAACCTGCTTTGATAGCTCATGGGCATGCCGTGGCAGAGTATTTAAGTGCGTAGAATCAGCGAAATCCATTCTGACCGAATATTGGTCCAAGAGGCATGAGCTGACCTACACAGCATTGAAGTCGGTTATACTGCACCACGTCTTACACAGCAGCCAACCGTATATCATGCATTATTGATGGAGAATTCATATTAAACATGCAGCATGCCTGGTGTATTACAAAATCATCTCCACTAGTGACATTAATCAAACTCTACGGGAGTAACGTTAACAAATCATTACACCTAGGCCATGCATTGTCTATACCTAGGATGTCCGTATGCACGGGTGTTGGAAGGCCGTTCCTGGCGCTGTTCTGAGCTGAATACCAAGTTTCATTACTCCATGCTTCTGTTTGTTAAGCTTATACCAACCAATTCCCATGTGAGATTAAGACCTACACGGATTGGCAGGGGATTACTACAACCATTCCCATCTCCATTTCCATCTCATTGTCCATTTGTGTCTAATCCTTACCAGTGTCTTATCCTCTAGACCGAGTGTCAGGCACGAATGTAGGATGAATACACCACCAGTCTCTGGCTATGATGTTGCATTTTACATAATGTGTAGTAACACTGGACAGGCTTCACTGCATGTTCACATTGATTCATCTTGTCTCCATTAGGCTGTTGCTACATCACTTGATGCTGGGCAAGCTCTTGCATAGTAACCTCCAGCCTTGGTATGATCTGTTGCATACCATTTTAAAGCCATTGTGAATGATAGGCCCTTGGTTTATCTATGTAATAATAGCTTGTCCCTAATCGTATGATGTATTAACAGAGACCTTATTCTACGGGATTCAAATGCTGACTGCATCCGACTATTAAAGCTCATTGTATCATAATGAGTCAATACTATGAGTTTTACGCAAAAAGTCCTTATGCCCATCACTAGCTTAGATTCTTCACATAACATCTCCAGTACAACTGATGCTGATAATATGTGATGTGGCTTGTTTCCATGGTAGCTGCAGTACCTATAGGTCTGGACGAGGTGAATACTGTGGCAACAGATAGATGTGGTTTTTAATTCAATGTGAAAGTTCTTCAGTATTGTGTGCCTAATGGCGTGGTTTCTGACATACCTTTTTGTTTTAGGCTTTTCTGTACAAAAGCTGTCGAATGGTGTCACTAAACATTACTCAGCCGGCCCAGTTGTTGCATTCTAAGCCTGCACAGTGTTCCCCAAATGCTGGTGGTATTCGCGCCGTCTGTATTTTCTCATTACTAGAGCTGATAGTAACCAGTGACGGTTTCACATTTTGCGGAAAGAGCAAGTTGTTTTCGCTAGTTGAGCCAATGACCTAGTAGAAGTACCGTACATGGATTGAATAATGAGAGTTTGTAAGGACCACGTCTTTGGGGAAAATAACATGAAATTATAAAGTGTTCCCTTGTCTGTGATTGAAGTATGATAGGATTAAAGGTAATTTCATTTTTTGGTTTTTGTCAAAGAAATGCAGATTCATGGGCAAAAATATCAAGGAATATACAGTAGCAGACATATTATGTGAACATGTCAGTCCCATACGTTGCCAAACTTTTGGGAAATTAGTGAAAACGGCCTCAATATTTAAAAACAATATTTTCTCTTTTATTTTTGATCTTTAAAAGATCGAAAATAATTCTGGTCATTGGTTTTACTCTTTTCTGGATAAATGCAGTATTTCAGGCAGAAAAAAATCACGGTATGTTTCTACCATAACCATCTTTATACCGTGTAAGTTATAGGTAAATTTGTGAAGATTTCTGTTTCGGTATGCTACCAAAGTATGATACTACCTTTAAGCCACACACCAAACTTGGTATGAAAGCACCCATTACATTAAAAGCCATTAGGCGGGAATTGACAGCTATAGCTGAACCCGGACCCATCCTCTAAGTCCCAACCACCACCCCTACACTAACTTCCAAGATCAATCATCCTGTGAGTGCATTCTTGATCCTTGTTTCCGTGGCCCCTGTGTCTGTCAGGCCCTCTTCAGACCAAATCTCCCTGACACTTGAATTCGTCTCAACATCTCTCTGTACACACCACCCTAATGTGACTAATGGAAGCGGACAATTAGTGCAGCATTTCCACATGTCTCCTCCGGGCCGTTAGGCAAACATGGAGGATAATCCTCCTTTGTCAAGAAATGGTCAGGCAGTCACAGTGAAGTCTTGTTTGGTTAGACTGGTGTCCATTGGCGACGTGTAGGGGAGAAACATAGTTAGGTCCCTGATGGGTTGACCTAATGTAAGTGATGACGGTGTTATCCGTGTCAGTGTGGACATACCAACCGGTTGAGAATCGATTTCGTGGAACTCACTTCGACTTCCCAATCAACAAACCACCCCCACTGTGACTCTGTGCCATTGTTTTGACAAATATGCAACAAGGTTCATCCCTTCAAGATCCGTGTCGTTCTTCCTTTAATAAATTTGGTCTTGAAAATAATTATGTGCAAAGAAGGGTTTTGACAATGAATTTCACCAGCTCATGACATACACACGGACAGAAATCCCCAAGTGCCCCTTGCCTATAAGCGATAATAAATTCATAAGAATGCTAATTAGTGTCAGGTTGTCATAATTAATGCTCACTGGCCCATCAGCTATATTCACACTGGGAATGGCCGATTGAGCAAACATCATATTACGTGTCCCTATATCGATCGAGGTACCTTGTATGCAAGCGAGGCTCACCAAAACAATAACTGCACAACAGCTCTGATAAATCAACATAGCCCAAGGAATCTCCAGGAGCTAAAAACTATGGACACAAGACCTAAACAAACAACACAACATCACACGTTATCAAACTCAAAACATCGAATACCATAAAGGAAAAAAATGGACTTCAGTATAAATTCCCTTAGACTTGCCATTACCTGTGCTGGTTAATTGGGTCCATGTATAGTAATCGTTTTATTTACGGTGACTTGCATAACATAATGGCAAATTGAAAGTCACAAAAATTTAATTTTTGAATAATTTAGTGTTTTTCAACAGGGGCAGATTCGGGGTGTACGCCCCTTCTTTTTCAGCCCCCCAAAAAGGAAAAAATAAAGTAATAATAATAAGAAAAACCAACAGAGGCCTATAGGGAGTTAGAAAGACTCAAAAAGAGAAGAAAAAGAGGGAGTGGCAAAATTAATCTTCCAGTTCACGTCAGGCCGTAGCTCGCTGGCTTTGATAGGCCCGAAATGCATCCATCGCTATTGCACCGTCGCATTTTATTACACGTCCCCTTTTGGAATATCCTGGATCCTCTCCAGTGCAGCCCGTGTATTTTTATGTGTGTTCTATCTTTGAAGGTAATATCATACTTTGGTTTTTGTCAACGAAATGCAGATTCATGGGCAAAAATATCAAGACAGATACAGTAACAGTCATCTGTGAAATATTCAGTCCCACACGGTGTCCATATTTTGAGAAAACAGTGAAAAACAGCCTCGGTATTTTTAAGTCTTTTCTCTTTTCTTGTTGATCTTTTAAAAGATAAAAAAGATTTTCGGTCGTTGTTTTACTAATTTCTGAAAAAATACACCATTTCAGGCGGAAACATTTTAACGGTATGTTTCTACCACCACCATCTTCATACCCTGTAGGTTATACGTACATCTGTGAACATTTCTGTTTTGGATTCTTACCAAAGTATGACACTACCTTTATAGCTCCGTTGTATTCCTTATATAATATACTTTATTTGACACGAATTTGGTCGTCGCAAATTGCTTTCTTACCGAAGTAATATAAATGCAGAGTTGGGTGAAGCATGATCTGATCTGTTCATCTTAGTTGGATACTCGGTGGGAATGATCCTTCACTTCTAGGATCAAAATGCCAAAGCCTCCAAATCTTGCATGTAAATAACCTCATCTTCCGTCCTATGGTATTATCCTCAAATAATACTACCTCACACCTCTTTGTGGGACTTGAATTATTCGGACTTTCATCCGATTGGATCTGGTAGAAGCATCTAAATAAATCTTGTTTTTGTACAAATTGAAGATTTGTTTCTAAATTGGAATAACATGAGGGATTATAGGGCAAAATGTTTCAAAATGTTGTTCGATAGCCCTGGCTTATTATACGCATCTTATGACATCATATAAATCTCTCAACATCCCTGACAATATTTCTAGTGGATAGTATGATTTATGATATAGGCCTAGGTGATGGTAGCGAGTTATGAATAGTAATGCATATACTAGGAAACACAGTTGAGCATTCTATCCCCAGAGGGGGGATTTCAAAATAATACACGTCACTGCCAACATCTTGCAAATAATACTATTTTGAGAACACAGCAAGGAAATTTGAACCTCGAGACGGCGAGAACGGATATTGGTAAATTGGAAGTGCTTGAATTTCACGCAGTTACAAATTCTTCTTCTTCAACATGGTGTGAGTGCAATTATATGCGATAATCTGTACATCTTACTGTGCGGGAATGCTATTTGAATCCGGGTTGTGTACATCTGTATATAGAAAGGTCGTGTACAGTAGTCACCCTGCCACGGATTGGATGGACAAAGTTAGTCCTCATGAAGTGGCTATAGCTGTTACCATGGATACGTGTGGAAATTCAAACCCCAGCCAGCTTATTGGTCAGAGTACAGGTTATAGTCGTATCTGGTTTGATTCTGTTTCGTTGGCTTTTGTTTACATCATGGTATCCATTTCAGTTTGGAACTCTTCTCGTCTTGAGTGTATCGTTTAGTGTTCCCGCTCAACCGAATAGGCCTACCATGATGTTTTATTTGGTCCTCATTAATCATTTTCTTATTCTTTTTTTCTTTTAGTTTGAAATGAACTACAGGAATTCCATTCAATTACAGATTAAATACAACAAATTAAGGAAAACGAAGTTGGAATTGCCCGTGATCTTTTGTCAAGTTACTTGGTTGTTTCATGCAAGAAATAGCCGTTTAGAAACATCGGCCCCATAAATTAATTTTGAAGTAAAACAAAAACATCTATGGTTTGGAAGTAAATATTCTGTTCTGAGCTTGAAAATGGAGCTTCACCTTCAGAAAATAACGCAGCTTTAAATTTCCATTTTTTAAAAGAAGAAGATGAGGTCGAAGCCCAAACAAGACCGAAGCCATAGATGCAGCCAAAGGCGATATTCCTATGGGAAACATGCACGCCGTGTATTGTACAGGTCTGATCACATGAGGGCGCTTTATATTCCACAAACGCTTACCAATCGCCAGAGTGTACACTCATTGGCTGCTTTATGAGATTCCCTTTGAATGGTCAGATACCACTCAGCAATCATATCATACACAGTCACTCTGTGATGGTTAGTATCAAATAATTGTGATGGACTCTATTGCGGATAAAACTCACATTGCCACCTACAGTACACGGAACAATGTTAATGCATGTTCATGAATGTCAAATTAATTTATATAGTGGGAACTAATATCTTGTGGAGAAGTTAGGGCGGAACTTAATTAATTAGTTACATGTATACCTGTTGGCCTATCTTTTATGTGCAATTTGGAGTGTTTAGTGGTTTGTTCAAAGTATGAACATGATTGCACTGGACTCTTATACAGCTCTTATACTGCAAACATTCCACTCAAGTGATGTGCAGGTGCACAGACTGAGTTAAAAAAAAAAGTAGCAAATTTACATTTTCTACGAATTCCCAACTTTAATCTGTCAAATGTAATGGTCAGGGGAATAAGAATGCCGTCGTAGGAAACCTGATTGGTAAAGGACATCCGTCCTGTTTCATACACGTTTCAGTGATTGTTGAGTGCTGGACTGGGCGGTTTAGTCATGTCTCTCGCCCCGTGGAATGACCGTCATCTCCCGGCCCAAATGGAGCGACACTTTCCCTTACCTGTCTATTTCCTTAGAGACACCAGGAGATGAGAGGAAATCATTCCAGTTGTTCACTTCACGAAAGCGAAAAAGCTAAGAAATCGAAACATGCGCGTCCAGACTGACCAAAGTAATCACACAAGTTTATTTCTGTCACAAAAATCTGAAAAACAAAAATTAAACCAGCTTATACACTGTGTAGGTGTATACTTAATATCCAAGCTCGTGCTGTAATCGGGTCGTTGACCGATGAGATATTTGTCTTTCAGTTTGGAATTAATCTTCTTTTTTTCTCCATTTTGGATAGCAATCATCTCGCCTTAATTATTCAGGTTCTATTTGATGAAAGTACCGTGTGCCCCCAACACCCACGCAAGGTATTCGTTTGTATTGCAACGTGCAGATCCGTTCAAACTGCAACCGATATTGTTTTGGGAATTTCACCTAAAGGCTGCTCGTCTCTCTCTTAGTGGTTTAAATTATCTTCACGCACAAAACATTGTTTTTGAAATACTGCATTGTGTAAAACACATTCAAAAAGACGATTTTCTTTCTCGAACCAATTTCCATAGTGCTCTGTAATGAATACATGTACATTTGTTTCACATGTCTTGATTGATTTGAGAAACAGGTTGTTTTCAGCGCTGTGTTTACCGTGTTTCTAATTAACGTGAATTAGAGTCGTCCTTCTCTTAGTGTCAGATTTGACAGAATTGATTAATTATTGATAAATCATCTCGGTCCGGTATTTTCGGTTAATGTCTCATGGGAAAGTTCATTACAAATGCCATGGTCAATGCATTTCCACCTGGGTCATGGTCGTAACGTCTAGCGACTGCTTGTTATACGACCATAATGTTTTTATGGCGTTTACGAAACGGAGGCTCAGGCTCCGTCTCAGGTTCCGGCTCCATTTAATAATAAACATAATAATAAACAATATTTCTATAGCGCCTTATACAAAAGTTTCAAGGCGCTTTACAATTACGGAGAAAATAAATATACATAATGGAAAATACAAACAAAACAAGGAATGAACCTTGGTCAACAAAATTAATCAACTAAGAGATAATAACAGCAAGGAATGATACAGTACATTTCGTGTATCCATTCTGAAATAACGGGTATCAAAATGAAAACAGAGTTTCAGCTTCAGTGAAAAACCACAACCTATATTTTCAGCATAATGTGTCAGAGCTGGAGCCTGAGCCTGAGCCTGAGCCTGAGCCTGAGCCTCCGTTTCGTAAACGCCAATAGAATTCTTGATGATTGTACTGATTGTGCGTTATTATAGCTTTCTATATTGAATAATTTCGCACCTAGGTGAAAAATATATACACCTTTGATCAAAACGGGCATTTGGTGTTGGTTTAAATAGATTTTTGGTTGCTTGTTTAAGATGTTTGCAACCCCTATCATTTTGTCGATCCTGATTTTCTGGCTTGTTACGAGATACCACCAATGTTTCTCATCAACACTTCTCAATTAAATGCTCCGTATACCTTCATCTCGTCAGCTTTTTATAAATCTCTCTGACTCCTGCTCTATACTCCGTGTCTCGTTCATGCCCCTTACGGCTTTGCCAAACGTATAGGTCATTTCTATTCCTGCATGTGCAATGATTATGGCTCCTTTTCAAACCACGGCTTAGGCTGGGGCTCTGCTAACGGCGCCATTTAGTCCCCAGTAACGTGTATCAAAATAGAGGTTTCATAAGCTTGGTTTCGATGTGCATCCAATTGTCTGAATATGACATCAAAGGTCAATCTTCGAATAACCTGTATTTTCAGCTCTCGGATTTCTGCGGGTTGCTCAAGACGAGGTTTCATATTGAAGGTCCTTGCTCAATGTCTGTGCGCCATTCTGCCTGTTGATAGATCCAGTAAGGATTGTATGACAGCCCCCGTATGATGCTCACATTTGGAATCAATTTAGTGCGTATTCATGCTGCAAGCTGTTAACCAATTGTAATCGTTTTGATCGATTGTATTATTTATTTTCTATTTTACTTTATTTTTCGTGAAATAACCACGAATATATTAATCAAAAAGCCGTATCCTCTTTGAGTGATCCCCCTATACCGTTCCCAGGTTGCAGCATTGTTGCGTGTATCATTGAAACGATACCTGGGGTGTGACGGTGTGTGCGTGGTTTCATGGCTTCTGACTGCCAAACGAACAAAGATAGTTGACTATTGGGGTCACCTCCAACGCAGGGCTGGATGGCTCAGTTGGTAGAGCGCCTGTACGGTATTCAGGAGGTCGCCGGTTCGAATCCCGCTCCAGTCAATTTGTCTTTGTTCACTTTTCAATTACTTTATTTTTGACTGGATTAAAAACAATGACAGTGTCCAGAAGAGACACGTGAAAGTTCGTTTTGGTGAAACCTTAATTTTATTGTCACGTTTATGCCATTTCTTTCAATAAAAGAAGTAAACTGCTGCAAACTGCTTTTCAGTCAAAATAACGACCTGCAATTTATAAAATGCTTGAAGTTAGGCCTTTTTTCCAAATGGACGTTGGTGTTTTTTAGCACACCAACGCACCTTGTAATTGTGGTGGCGCTATATATTGAAAGACAAGATAAAAGGTAGATGTTGACGGAGAAATAAAGAAATGTGAATTTCTGGTTTGCTCTCAGTCCTGCATTTGTCCCAAATTCATGCCCCGGGAGAATTTATTTTCGTTTCTGATTTAAATAGTCCATCTAGGGAATTCTATGTATGCGCGCGAGGAAACTTAAAACACAAATTCTGCTCACAAGTACAGCTAGGGGTGTTGTCCCGCATGGATTCTACAAATCCGTGTAGGGAACGTTCCATCAGCCTCATTGCTGAGGCTAAATCTGAAAGCTGCTTTCATCGGTGCGTTCAACTTTTGTTTTTGGTTTCATTCTCCACATTTCCGGAGGAGCCACTTGGAGGAGATAAGATGAGTATTGTGATTCCCTTCTCTGTCTCCCTGCTTCGCCCTAGCCACCATGCCCAGGGTTTGGTATTCAGTCCCCGTTATGTGTATACTACCTCATTGTTTTTTCATCTCACTATCTTCGAGTCGGCTCCCTCTTGGAAAATTGTGCAACGGTGATGTGTTTGTCTTAACTCCCTGAAGTATGACAAAACAAGGAGCTTTGTAGCGGCTTATGGTCGTGACATCCTCCCCCGTAGAATCAGGGAACGAGACGGGGTTGTTTCTTGTTGCCCTGACGCGTTGCATGGTGTAATTACATGTATACGTGAGATGTTTCATGTTATCAGATGTCGGCGTTATACATAGACCAGATAGTGCCCAGATAGCATACCCGTCCAGGGGTCTTGCGTGTTGCAGGCGTCAAATCCATGCTTAAATTCAACCAAATTTGTGTCCGTGCTTTGTGAAGCACGCGTGCAGTAGGCAACAGAAATCCCAACTTGCAGGGTTTTATTCTTGCTTTTTCCCTGTAGATATATATAGATGACGTCTATCTGTTCATGAATTGTGGTCAGTGGGGTTTAGGGGACACGTTCCTTCAGGATGCCAGTGCCCGAGCCAGGCTGCCCCATCCCCATCATTAATATTGGAAATCTCGAATTATACAATTTTCCCTGTTAGATTACTGCACGCACTTACGTGTGCCCCACAGAAATCTGATCCGTTTCAGTTGTTGTATGCGCCTCGTATCCCAGGATTGATTCAACAATTGACCGCACTTCAGTTGGAAGTTGCAGTGTCCATTTCATTACGGAATCAGATGACAAGAACGGAAACTCAAGAGTATCGTATTTTGTTCCCTATTCATTGTCCGATGAAGGCAGGTATAGCAATAATTGAGATTATCGGGGTTAGACTTTTAAAGTTATTATACATAATTGGTAAAAGTCACAGAACAGCACTCACACTTTCTCTGATCAGACATGACATGAAATAATTAACCCGTGACAGTTTGAGCTTAATCTGACATCTGAATTACGAGGGAAAAAGCGAAAACCACACTAAAATGTTCATATAAAGCATAAAGAATGCTTTTGATCTTACCCCGAGTTCAAAACTGTTTTCGGTCTTTGTTTTACTAATTTCTGGATAAAAACACAATTTCAGGCGGATATATTTTAACGGTATGTTTCTACTAGCACCATCTTCTTATTTTGAAAGTTATTATATGTAAATTTGTGAACATTTCTGTTTGGGTATGTTACCAATCTGTACTGTACCTTTAATGGCCAGAGGCATGATAATATCAAAGTCATTCGGCCATATTCTAGCCCAACCCTGACACTGGCTTCGATATGTACCGTGTATATGAAAAAGGATATTATTGGTGAAGATTTGGACTTTAAACGAGTAAACTAGCTTCAAATTCAGCAACAAAACCTGATTCTGTGTTGACAGTTTTTGATGACGGTAGCGAGGCCCGAGTCGTAGCCCGAGCTTCGGGTTGGGACAGAGCCATTCAGAAAGGATCCATACTCCTTCAGGTGGTTGTCATTTATGTGGAACACAGATTCATACATGACTCTGCACAGCTCTTGGTGTTACTTCCCCGTCCTCGTGATATTGTTGTAAGTTCAGCCTCCCGGGTTCTTACTGGACCACCTCTCTCCTTTAACATATCAGCACGTTGTATCTCCCCCTCATATACAGAATGAATTAAGCAATTTGCTTCTTACACAACTCTATCCATTGATGTATCAGTTAATTTGACTAGTTTTATGTATGAGGACCCTATATTGTTTTATAACCAGCACTTTCCGGTGTCATACTTTGTTTTAATGGAGGCCAGGAGTCAGTATACTAGTGGCTCATAGGCCTATGATTATTTATAGTATAGCAGTAGATGACGCAGACATTTCAACACACTTCTACTCTCGCTGTTACCGCTAGCCTGCTCCCACGGGAATCTCATCTTATTTAGATTCGTGTCCACTAATGTTTGATGTGGCCGAGCGTTAAGATAAGAAACACCTTCCCATCAGTTTTTTCTCTTATTTTCGGTCGTCCGTGTATTTCCTGTCCAAACCAGGAGGTTCAGCTTGAAGAAGTAGGTCAGGTGTTTGCCATCCGGCAGCTGGACTCACGATCATTTACATGAGATGTAGAGAAGTGTTCAAGAGACAAGCCTGGTAGCTCTTCGATATCCCTTGGCGCACTTTGAGCACCTGTGTATGAGCTAACACAAACTAAGTAACACGAAACAACGATGTTTGTCGTGGAAAGTAACTCTTTGCTCAGTCAAAAATAAAAGCACTTCCACTTCCCTGCTTCGTGTTGCGTTTCTGAGTGTCACTGAGTGATACAGCACGTACACAACTCATTATTTGTGAACTTGATTCGAATGATTTTATATTTCTCACTCAGTCTTGGTTCGGAACCGTAGTTATACACTGGGTTCTCCCCCAGAACCCACCAACTTGCCGATGTACGAGATCTGTCTGTAATTACCGCGTCTTCTCGCGTGTTCTCGCGTGTAATCACGTGAGACCTTTCAGCGTCTGATATAAAAAAACCACAGAGGCATTGATACAAATTATCATGAAACAATTGCCCAGAACGGTGTACCTGCATTTTCATATCTTACTTTCTACTTAAACTTCTTTTCCCCTTACCTTTAATTGTGACAATAATGTATCGATTTGAAACTCGATAGCCGTCGGTCAAGCCCGGAGAAACAAGACAAGGTTATAATTGCCAGATCCCTATCCAGTAAATTGCAAATAACTAAGTATAGGGAGTGTTATTATTTGATTGTTCCCTGGTCTTTGAGGGGACCAAGTGCTGACACTGCTGGGCTTGTAGTAAAGACGTCTTGTCTTACTTTATTTGCATTCTGGTGTTCTCTAATACACTTGTTCAGAATTGATAATAGTCACGATGCTTTACGCTTCCGTGCCATCGAGAATCTATCACTTTTTGGAGGGTCTTCTATAATTCATTTACTCGGTCGCAGCTAGGCGTGTTTGTGTTACAATAGGATGGTGACAATGAGGTAACACTAACTAAGGCAATAGCTGCATAAGATTTGAAGACCTACTTCATCAGATGTAAACGTCATCAACATGGGTATATAAACTGAGCTGAGTTGTAGAACCCCACAAAACGTTGTTGTAAACTATGCACATTTGGAGGACACTACTCTTGTTTGGAAATTTTTTCCTTCAGCCAGGTGACTGCTCCCACTGATTGTTGACAGTTAATTTGCTAAGGTTGACATACCTCATGGCGAGGGTGTGTATAGCTTTATGTTGTTTCAAAGATGTTCGTTTGGAGGTTCTTTAATTCACTACAGTTGTCAATGCCCGTATAAAAACGTTCACATGAACTTTCAAATTGAAAATAATTTCCCGCGTTTTTCCATTCACATTTTGCCCCTATTATAACATCTGAAGACCTGGCTTTTGATTTCCCCTCGTCCTGCGGCTAAGTTGTCAGCGAAAAGCATATCCTATCGGGTATAAGGCGCCATAGGGCTTAGTGTGTATATACGCCTTGCAATTATTTCCCCTCGATTTACAAGTTTAGACTCGTTTTGTAAATGTCATGGGCATGAAACCTGGCAAGCGCCGTGATACCGTTGGTGGAAATCGGTTCCCGTTGGCTTGGTACGTATAGCACTTTAGTTGATTAGTATGTGCATTTGTAATGTAAGTAGCCTACAGTCAACCCTTCATGACCTAGCTTCTTGTCTGCTGTATCTCAACGCGCTGCTAGGATGCTGAATCCATCTCATTCTTGTCATCTTAAAGGTGCATAACACTGACGGCGAACATTTATGTCATCGATGCTGCAATGACACTCTATGAATCATGTAGGTCTCATCTATGCAGCAGCATTTAAGGTCATAATCTTTTATCTTGGAATATAAAGGCTGACATGCGCATTCGAATCTTTGGAAATTGTTGAGGGAATTTGGCCGGCCTGTTGCACAAGGCAAATTGGAGTATTGAATTGTCTCCGCGTGTCATCTTGTTTTCATTTCATCCCGGTAGGAATTCATCTCACAACCAGGGGCAAATTAAGCATAGAGTTGCTTAAGAACAAATTTTGCTTAAGCATGAAAAGTCTTCCATGATCAAACAGGATTACCAACCAAATGTTCATGTAATGTTTAACTGCTTCTGACTTGTATTCGGTCATTGTTTGCTGAGCATAACATTCACAGGGAGTTTTGGCTGGCATACTGATTTTATTTACCAAGGATTTTGGTGCTTAAGAAAATTGTGATGCTTATATGGCTACAGCTCTATGCAATTGGTATAACAAGCAAGCAAACATAGACCCTATCTCAATGTATATCTTACTTGTACTCAACAAGCAGTCCATCTGATGAGACATCTTAAACCTATCTGCCAATGCATGAAGGAAAGTAATTGCACATGACTAAAACATCAGGTCTATATACCTGTGCACTGTGTGCAGTGCCCATGCCGAAACAGGAGCACCATAATTATTACATCAAATTATTGATGTCCAATCCTGAGTGTAAATCCACGAGTGCTCTATCTTATACGGTACATCTCAAGTTGTTAGCTGAGTTTCACGGTTGGAACCTTTAAAGAATCTGTTCAAATCACTGCTCCTGAAATCGGTCGAGCAATGCATTTTATTTCTCTAGGTTGAAAACTGCCGTCAGCTCAGGTCAACCGTTGTGAAAGGCACTCAGTGTTATATCTCCTCCTCGTTACCATTCCAAGCAAGCATTGCCAATAGGCCTACGACGTTCGACATTTGAGCAACCTGGTCAATGTTGTCACCGATGTAGCGTTGGGCCAAAGGCGTTAATATGTATTGGCCTTGCTAGGTGTGCTCTTTCGGAACTTGACGTTGTTATTTGTAAAGTCTGAAAGGTCGTTAATAATTGCCGGTCGGTTAGTACAGAAAGAAGTTTACGTTCCTAGATACCTTTTTTTTTTTAGCTTACCGAGGCTGTTTGGTAAATCACTAGCAGCTCCGTGCCTCAGCAGCCTTAAGGAAGAAGATTTGTATGCATTTCTGACTTGTGACATGGTACATACATCACAGTGCGTGACGCCAACGCTACGTGCTCAGTCTAGCAGTGCAGGATCGCTAATAGTAGAGTAGCAATTATAGATCTGATGTAATCATTCTGAAATCAAGATATGTCATAATGGGATACACTCGTCCTGCTTTCCAATTCTTTTCAATATTATAATAGCAGAAGATTCGGTGCTTTGTTGTCGTTTGTTGTCAACATCACAACTTTGCTCATCCCGTTGGACGATGCTAAACTACCCGATGTCTACATCTAAATCTCCCATTATCATAATGCGTTTATATTCCCTGCAAGTCTTGGTGCTTGCTTAGATGTATAGTCTGTAACTTTAATATGATTGTTTAGAGTAATTGATTGCTTGAAAACAGAGATATACACAAGCCTGGCCGAGGCAATCAGTCTAGTAGCTTGCTTGGACTTGATGATGACACACGTGTTGATGAACCTACAGGCTTATAGGATAACTTACTGATTGATACCCATTGCCACATGCATGTATCACATTACTAGGTCACGTCCATTGCACAAGTGATATAGTGACTTATACTGAAGTATATATACGCTGTTAATCGTCAGTTAGATTAATGACATACCCAAACAGAAATGTTCATAGATTTACGTATGACTTTCAGGCTATGGAGATGGTGCTGGTTAAAATATTGAAACCTGAAATGGTGTATTTATCCAGAAATTAGTAAAGGAAAAACAGTTCTGTTCTCGGGGTATGATCAAAACCATTCTTCATGTTTTAAAAGAAAAATTGAGTGGAGTTTTCGCTATTTTCCCGCGACTCAGATGTCCCATTGAGCTCAAATGTTCACAAGTTTGTCATTTTTATATATACATGCTGGATTGGACAAAGTGTGAGTGCTGTTCTGTGACCTTTACCAATACATAACTTTAAGGAAAGCGACATTAATAATGGAAATTATTCTTGCTTATTAGTTGGGTAGAAGAGGAAGGACATTCACCTTAAGTCGCTCTGAATATGACATTTAAAACGTAAAGCAAAACTCCATCATTCACGCGTCACCTCCTTAATGCATGTGGAATTCAGAATTGTCCCCATTGAATCCAAAGCGTGCATTGCGATGAGCATTTTAACGCCCTCCGAAGAGGTCTTGTTCCTGTTCCCAGCTGCTCTGCTGCCATTTCATGTAAATGAATGTTAGACGCTGGCTCCTATAGAGCATGGGCAACTGGGACTCACTCTGCAAGATAACGAGGAAGTACGGACACTTTAGGCTGATCCCTCGGGTCAGAAACGCCTCGTCAGTTTCGTCGTGTGAACGGAGCCAACAAATAAATCTCCATCTGGATCAGGTTGGTGCAAGTGAGGACTTTCTGTCGCTGAATCCATGTAGAAGTCACACTAGACATTATGTTGAAACCATTGCTATATAATTATTCATGTATACTGATGTGTTGAAGATATCAGCATGTTTGTACAATATCAATTTAACATCTTTTTAAAACTGAAATCCTCCAGCTAATTTGAGGGAAATCATTGATCATTATTTTTTGTCTGCCTGTTGTCGCGAGGCGTGTATGTAGGTCTATGCCTTGAACACTACCCAAACAGTTATCAAAAGAACAAAGTGGCGTAGCCGTATGATTCTGTCATTGATATTATTCACATGACCTTTATACGTCTGAGTATGGTCAGTGAGAGTTTATACTAAAAGCCGCAATTGGAACGCTCACATACACCCAGATAATCGCTATCATTGCGTCACGATTTGAATCGCTATTCAAAAACCGTTTTTAGTTTTCTCGAGTGTGGACACAAATAATCGCCATTTGAGTCGCGATTTTAAATCGCGCTTTTTTAGTGCGTGTGAACGTATCTAATGTAACCTCAAGCACGGCCATTCATGCACGGATGCATAGGCATCTGGTACTCTATCTGCACATTAATACTGTATGGAAG
The DNA here is from genome assembly GCA_963971285.1 of Astropecten irregularis. Classification (NCBI taxonomy): domain Eukaryota; kingdom Metazoa; phylum Echinodermata; class Asteroidea; order Paxillosida; family Astropectinidae; genus Astropecten; species Astropecten irregularis. The sequence goes on along the minus strand of OZ020245.1, from coordinate 585,721 downwards.
TGTCAAATTGATTGATTTCGTGGAGTAAGTGAGCACCTCGTGAATGTGTTCAATGGGTTATACCTCCACAGGCTGCCATTCATCATTAGATTATGATGATTGTATATCGTTTATACCCACTGGTTCTTCTCGAAACCACACATTCCCACATGAGACATTAAAATGATATCACCGCAAACCTACCTCATTGTATATCGTTTACAATTGCTTTTGTCTTATAAAAATACCGAATTTGACACGTGCTATACTAGTCCATTGAAAGTTAATGGTACAACATTTGTAACGGAGACAAGATTGTTCAGTCTGATATTAATACCAACCCTCTTATGATGTTATCATTGAGAAAAATGCATCAAAATACCTCAAATTTTTCTTTACAAGTCATAAGCAGTGGCGTCACCAGACTTTTGAGTCGGGGGGGGGGGGGGGGGGGGGCACAAGGGGGGCACTAGCAATTGTTGGGGGGGGGGGGGGGGCACTACAATAATATATATTATATTTGTTTTCGCCAACCCAAATCTCAAATGGGGGGGAACGAGGGGGGGGGGGGCACGAGGTTTTCCAGGGGGGCACGTGCCCCCCCCTGGCCCCCCTTGGCGACGCCACTGGTCATAAGGTGTAAAATTGTCAAAGCTTTTAGATCCATGAGCCCATGCTTCATTGGCGGATGGATACACTCAATCATTGGCGGATGGATACACTAAATCGATTCCCAATCTATAGCACGGATGTAATGAGAGACCATCTATCAAACACCGATTCTTAGCGTGAATATTCCAGTCATGTAAGAAGCCCCAAGCCCATAATTGGTTTCAATTGCGCCCATCAGAAAATGGAAAGACGAATCCAGACACGCTTGACGGAAATTAAGAAGAGAGGGAAAATACAAAACGTGTAATCTTACACCACCCATCTAGTTATTTGTAACACTATACCCGTCTATTAGGGCATATACACATGTATTTATAATGCTTAGTTTTCCAGAGCAACGTACAACAAATTACACGGGAACCTAATAATGAATAGTTAAACTGCTTGTTCTGGTATACTCCTAATCAGATGCAATGATTATTCATATGATCAATAGATGTTATCCAATTATATATGGATACTTTGTAGAGTGTGGGACATTTTGACCATTGAAGCGGAACGTAATCTGATTCTAGTCAGTCCGGCCAGTCCATTCGCATTGAATTGGCGATGCGTATGAGCTTTAAACGAATCAAGTTCTTCTTCAAATTGGCTTCCTTTCTTGTTGAAGGCTCCCAAATTGAATCGAGATGAAGACGTATTATGCTGATGCGGGTCCATGGCCTGTTGTAAAACCCGTGGGGCTATTCTAGAAATAGTACTGAATGTTTATTTATCTGTCCGTATGGTACTAGGATAATACACCAAGCACTGTGTGCTTCATTTACCCTGCCTTGTTTTCATCCAACCGATAAAATCAAATTCCATTGAATTCCCTGTACTCGCAGTGGTAGATTGATATTATGCATTTGGAATTTAAAGGTAGGTATGGTAGTTCATTCAACCTCATGGGTTTATTGTTGAACCCCAGATGCACTTGCAGTTAATCAGAAACTTCGCTTGATAATACTTGACTGTTTATCATTCTTTTACCTGAGATGCCAGTCATAAAAATCATTGGTGCGTCTCCTAATTATCATCTTTTTATTATATCACAGCACGCAATGCGCTCGTGAGGTGACTGGTTCTGCTGTTATAGAGCAAGGTTCGAAATATGCCCACGATCTCGCTCTCCCTTCTCTATACCTTCAGGTAGAATGCATTATGATTGATATGGTCATTACTTGCAGTGCATTGCCTATGGTATTATATACGATTACTGTTTCATATGGTTAACGCATCCTCCATCTCAGGTCTAATTTCACAACCTCGTTTCTTTGGTTTGTAGCTGCCGGCTGAATTATATAGCTATGAATAGAGTAAGTGTGAAACACGATTAGGCCTACTTGCACTAAGTGCAGACATTAGGTTAAAGCTCGGCGACTTGTAGACATCAGAGATTGCAATTTTGCCTCACTAGTCTTGGCTCCACACTCGATGTGAGTCTGCTTGTCAAGCACTCTATACCTGTTACATGATTGGAACGCGAAAACATCGAGTGCAAATCATGGCTAGTCTGCAATAATAATAATGGTTCTATTTTCTCTGTCTGCAAGTACACGCTGCAATAAATGTCACAGGCTGACTCGCTACATCTGCGTTTCTATCGTCATGGGACACACAGTTCCTGTTTGCAAGGGAATTTGTGAGCAGCGTGAAACGTCTATGTATGGCTGTCTTATTATGGAATGTGTTCCTGGTATGAAAGATCTCTGAATGCTTCCTCAAGCTTCAGCTTCTCAGTTGATATGTCTTCCGGACAACAATCGACTGGCACAGCCCGGATCTGATCTGATCTGCAGCCTCTTTTTACTGATCATTTTATTGAAGCCCCGAATCTCAAGAGCGAGGCTTGGCCATGAGGTGGTATTTCTATGATAAAGCTTCTGACAAGGCCATGCGTGGCGGTTTACTGCACATGCAGAAGGCATTATGGTGTGCTTGGTAAGACGCTAGTTATGATGTGTGGTTGCCTGACCAGCGGCGCTGCAAGCGAGTTGTTGTACGTCATAAAGGCCTAGGAGATCTTGGTTAAATGTTGAGAAGCAAATGGGTGTGGATCGGGTGCAAGCGAGGAGAACAGTGATGGATGGAACGAAGCTGAAACGACTTCCAAATGTTCAAGTCTGTCTAGAGTCACTCCCAAAGTCATGATGATGATGATGATGATGATGATACGCTGTCAATTCGGGTGTGACAGAGCGCCTACCCAATGGTGCAACTATAGGTTAAAATGTATGAGGGAGAACACGATGGTACACCCGTCCGATCAGGGAGAGAGGCATTGACATCCAGTAGGGGGACGTGCCCCACGAGGCTCTCACAGTCACACTCATCCCACTATCTCTTTCATGTGTATTACATAAATGTGTCTGATAACACTCAAGTATCAGCTTGTTATGTATTCTCATGCTGGTTCTCTTCTATTCCTCTCTTCCTCGGATTCGTTCATGGCTTCCATTTCCACAATGCCGTGGACCTATCCTTTCAATGTTACCAGTGGAATTAGTTTGAAACGGTTGTGACTAGTCTCCATCGCAGCCTACTTTGACAAGTCTCGTTTTTTTCCTTTCCGTGTCCAGGACTTTGTCTGGGGCTTCTAACCTCTGTCTGCTTGGTCTTGACGTCTTCTCGTATCTTAATTGGGAGGAGTATTGAAACAGCAGCTGGTCTGGTTTGGGTGGAGGCCGGCGAGGCAAAGCTAACTATGGGAAATGTTGACGTGTTTTCATGGAAATGCCAAAATGTGTACCATTTGGTTACATCAAAATACTCTATCTTTATTGTAGTATATTACCAATGGTACAAAATTGTTATGGCACTCATTTTCTATATGATTTTTAATAGTGAAATAGTACATCTGATGCACAAAGTGATAACAATATTGTGTGTAAATATTTCCCTTGAAGGAGCCTGCATAGAAGTTAATACAGTTTAACATGATGATGCAAAATACCGATATAAAAAGGTATTACGCTTCGGTTATTTTGTTTTTGCCAAATGCCACTTTTGCTCCTTAATTGAAATAAATTTCACGAGAACATTTTGGAGAGAATAAATTATACAATTAACGTACAACTGCAGTATTACCACTTGTACACAAGATGACCTTTTGGTACGAAGTTTATCCGCGCCTTTACTGCGTACAAGGATGCATTGTGACTATGTGCATGCATGGCACGACTGTGGATGACAGAATGTGTAATACCGTTTAATCAAATCAACACTTGTAGTATAAATGATTCATTACTCCGACTGGAAATTCATTTATGAAGCTAGAGCTGTCTCTTACACCCTTGACTTCTTCTACCTCGCCTGCATGGCTTCTACTCATCTTACTGGAATGTTTTGACTAACACCAATAATACGCACACTCGCCTCTCCCAGGAGGAATTAATTCAGCTGCTGAGATGTTTGAGCTGGGTACGGGGAAACCAAACTGTTGACAATACTCAGCGGTCGAGTGGTTGTGGAACAGCGTGTTTTGTTTCTTCAGATCAGGCGTTGCATCGGGTACACGGGAGAATCCTTGAGGAGACGCAGATGTTGTATGCATTCAGCAGAAACTGTGAGGGTTTTGGTATTGATTGGAAACGGTTTATAGTCCCACTCACCCGGCCCCCCTCCACGGACAAACTCTCATCGATCGGGTACGAATCAACGACAAATATCACCGTGGTCCTCCAGGATTAAAGTCGACGTGTCCCCTCAATGCACTCAATTGCGCAGACGTTATCGCCCATTATTGGCGGGAAATTAACTTCGCAGACGTTTAATCGAATTTATAGAGGGATCACGTGGTACAACGAGAAGGTGTTTTTTTGCATTAATCGATCTCGTATAGTTTTTCCATGGTTTCGTCACATTAGTGGTTACATCTATAGTAGGACCGGGGGGGGGGGGCGGGGGGGCTGTAATCTGATAGCGTATAGGCTTCGGCTCTGTGACGTACATTCCCTGTTTAAAGGGTGTCAAAATGAAGGATTCATTTGGCTTTGAATTTCTATGTAGGAAGAAATCATTTCGGATGACGAAGACGAATCCAGAGACGAAGTTGAGATGAGGTATTGAAAGAGGCGAGGTAGTAATACTTACGGATATGACGAAAAAAACACACTACAAAATAATGCAGAGACAGCGAACTCAAAGTCACCCTATTGGATCAGATGGTTCGCCCTGTGAACATTTTAATATTGCATACTATGACACATTGTCTCATCACATTTCATGCATGTACAATCCTGCAGCCGTCGTTACCTTGTCATTTATTGAGAGGGTCATGATTATTATATGTCATTGGTAATCTGATTCCATGGTGGGTTGTATGTTAATGGGAAGGCAGACCTACTGAGCCTGATGGATCGAGCACGGCGCCCGTCTCCCATCTCAGATGGAGTGGTTGCTAACCTTCCATCTTAGGACATTATTATAAAAGATGAAGGCAGTGGCAATAACGTAGATGCCTTGCACTTTGAGACCCGTGCATTGTTTGTCTGAGTGTCCTTTTACATCCAATATTGAATAGGTACTACACACGAGAAGGTTTCTTGGACCCATTGGTCATAATACAGAACCTGTATTACTGTCACCCACTCGTTCTATACACTGACCTAGTCTGCAAACGAAATATTCAATCAGAAAGGTGTCTTTATATACTGACCACCATGAACGTATTCAGCCTTTAGAATATATAGCTGGTATTTTGAAAAGTCAACCAAGACGCATGAACTATATGAATTTATTATAGGTACTACCATGCAAGAATCGTTCGCACTTTCGCACTTATATATCGTTCGCACTTCTCGTAAGGTCTCAACGTTTCGACTAGCCTGCTCTAGTCCTCATCAGGAGACCCCCAAGACCTGATGATGACTAGAACAGGCTAGTCGAAACGTTGAGACCTTACGAGAAGTGCGAACGATATATAAGTGCGAAAGTACGAACGATTCTTACATGGTGTTTCCGCAAACCGATCCACACCAATTGTCATCATATATACAAAGCCTCAATTCTTTCTTATTACTATATTAGCTACTAATTCAACATGAGTGAAAGTACACTCTATACGGGTGAAAATGCACTTCCACCCACTGAGACTATAGCACTAGGCGTTGGTGATACATTCAGTGGAGTTAGTTTATATTCAATTGAATCTCCTCTCTACTGATGTAAAGAATTTCACTGGAAGATTTCTTGTCTCTATTTTACATCGTTGGACTTCAGAGGGCCGACCACACATTGAAGGGTTTATTCATCTCAAGAAGTAGGCTATCGGGTAATTGCTCAATGATCAGAAGGACTGTGTGCCCCGCTCAAAACCATAAATCTTAAAGGTAATATCATACCTTGGTTTTTGTCAATTAAAGAAATGCAGATTCATGGGCAAAAATATCAAGACAGATACAGTAACAGTCATCTGTGAAATTTGCAGTCCCATACGGTGCCCACTTGTTGAGATATCACCATCCCTGTAAGTTATAGTTAAATCTGTGAGGATTTCTGTGTAAATGAAATATTTCCTGAACGTCCTTAAAAAATGTAGACATAGTGCTGGAAAACAATTTCAAATTTACACCCTGTAATGTGATTTGAAGCATATTTGAGGTTTTTGATGATCTTTTAATGATAGACCTTTTCAAGATCATGTCTACCGTGTCCTCTTCATCATAGAGGTACGCTGCGACGCGACGGGGTACAGACATATAACCGAAGAAGGGATGTAAAAGCTGTAGGTAAGAAGCAAGGAGGTCTAAGGTACGGCTGAGGTATACGGGGCGGTTCTCCAGTTTGTATCACCCAGATCTGAGCAGAATAATTAGAACAATTGGTATAACAGCAGCCTGGGCTGGACGCAATATCAATATGACGTCAGCGAGCGCAGCATAGCCAGCTATACGCAGTAAGACAAATACGTGCATATTTATCTGTCTTGATTATTATCAAAACAAATGACCAGTGATTGAGCAAAATTTTGTCGATGTGCTTTGCACGACTATCAGGTGAGTCCCCACGACACACATAACCAGGTCCGTCCAGAATCGCACTGAGTTACTGGAGAACTTGTAATAATGATTCCAGGTTGTGTCATCAGGTTCGTCCCTGTTCAGGCTACCTCCCAACAACCCTTACCAAGTCCCTGCGTCCCTTTAAGCTCCAGGAATATTCCCCGTAAGCAGCGTTGCGTGTAATGACATCAGTGCTGTGCGACTCTCAAGGATTCCTTGTCGTTTTCATCATCCTCCGATAAAAAAACCCTCACTTTAGTAGAGCATTTCTCTGGGGACGTGTGCTGTTATGACTCCACAGTGGAACTGGCGTTTATTGAACCGCGTCCCGTAAGACCATGGAATCCACAACGCTCACGGAGATTATGAAGTGTACTCAGTCTACCTCATCTTCATTATCGTACTGATTAGGTCTAGATTTTAGGCTGTTAATTTTAATTTAAAAGCTTTAGTTAGTTACAAGCAAGTATCAGTCGGAATATCAATCAGAAACGAGTCATATATATTTAATGAAAGTGCTTATATCTAAAGTTTTAAAAGCCTCGGAGAATTTCTAGTCTTTTAGGAATACAAAATTAAGAAGTCTTTGATTGAAATCTTGGAAAACCTTGACAGAATTATAGCTAAACGGAGATCTTAGGCGCTTGCAAACAAAATCGGAAAAGCTTTGACGTTACATATCCAAACTTTTGATATGAAGAATGATAATGGTAAGAATACTCAATTGTCGTGGTGCATCACACTGGTATAAGGTGGCCTGCAATATTCATTCAACAGCTGCATGTGTTTGGAAACATTATGAGAATGTGCATGCATGAAGTCTTCAAATAACATTATCACGGTTGATGATTTCAAATAATATAATCATTCAACCGTTAGGTCAAGCACCCCCCCTCCTCCTGCTGTAAGTTTGTAATTGGAGAAGCAGGCGAGAGGTATAACTTTACAAGCTGTGGAGATTAAACTCAAACACAGATTCAAATCAGCCCAGTGAGTGATATCTTCTTCAGTGTCCAGGCCAAGCCACAATGAATTAATACATGGAGCGGAGATACGTACGTGATATAAATAGACAATGAGCGAAGCAAACCAGACATCCGTCTCAATTAATACTCCTTCTTATAATAGCAAAGTTAAGACCTTGTGCAATGGTTAAGAAGAATGATCTCTAATTACTTGCACGTCTCAAGTCCTCTTCCACGTGTGTTTTCCATCAAATTACACCGCGTTTGCGTTTAAACAACTGTGACTTTGTTGAACAGTTTGTCCGGAAATTGGAGGCGCTGATATCCATCAGACGCTATTAGGAGCTTGCTATATCATTTGTCAGGGTTGTGAAGTCATTCGGGTCAAGGAATGAGATGAGGTTTAATATGCCACGGATAGCTACGGGATAGAATGATGATCAACGAAACCATGCCCTATGTCGATGTAGGCCCACCTATGCTATCATTACATGTGCCACTTTCAAATGACTGAGAAATGTCCTTGTCTTGCGGGTGGTTGTTTTTTCTCCTCGTTATATTTTTGCGTTGGGTCGGTTGAACGTTTGATTCTGCCGAAGTCCTTTTTTGCTTTTTCGTGGGTTTTCGCTTTTTCCACGAGGTTTTAATATCACGGTTTTCTTTTTCGTGGTCGTATTGTTTAAACTGCATTTTATATTGTGCTTTTTCTTTTCGTCGTGGTGGTCTTATTTCACTTCGCACGTTTTCTTTTTAAAGATTTGCTTCTAGCTTTTAAGGTATGGCATTCGCTTTTCCGTGGATATTTTACTTTTCCTTATATGGATTTCGCCTTTTCCCTGTACAAGCGTGAACCACGGATAAATGCGTTAAGCTAACGAACATGCAAACATGCAAAAGCTCGGGCGTTGGTTTTTCCGTGACATTGACGTATTTCGTAGCTGATATGTGCATAATTATATTCTAGGTTATGCATCCGTCGATTTGTGTTAAATTCATAGTAATTTTAATTGAAAGAGTACACTTACCACTTTATTGATACGGAATTCAAAAAAGGGTGTCACACAGTATATATATGTTTTAATTTTGTTTGTATAAAACGGATCAGACCCAATTGGCATATCGTGGGTGTAAGAATTAGGCAGAGTTGCACCTTAAAAAGCCTGGACGGACATGCCTGTCGACAGCTTGTCATTAACACTAAGGTACATACTTGAGAGCTGCCCCGACATGATTACACAATTTCGGTAATAACGTGGACAATTTACACACCTCCTATCCCTCCCATAGCTTACATTGTGACACATAGCAGATGCCCTGAGGCCTACGTTAGGCAATATTACACAGCGGTATATGTATATACGATATGTATTATAAGATATGCCACCCTTACTGCACGATCCTGTATAGGATATAGGACAGCACATCATGGCCCCTGGTTATCCTGAGGCAGAAACGTGGGACAACTTATCCAAATCCTGACCAAGCCACAGCTAACACATCCAAAGGGCAAAATTACACTGGCGCCCGATATGATCAGCCTTACCTCGCTCAGCTAGGTCCCGTCATTTTGAAAGCACAGGCAAAGTCTAATATCAGTTGAAGGGGCGCAAGGGGATTGGCTCGTGGGAAGGTACAGTTTACGCAGGCGGCGCTCGTGTGTAACATAAATACATTAGCGAGGCGATATAACTGATCTTATTGGTGGAGAACCTATCACATGATGGGGAAACATTTACCAAACTCCCACTAGTACACGAATGGTGTTGTGTTACCGTGTGTGATGATGTGTATACAGTGCCTGACATGTTTTAATCCCTCAACAGAACTGACAAGAGGTTACATGTTGTTTCATCTTTCAGGTTCTCATAACCATCCACATGATATTCATTCCTTGAGGAAACAACTGAAAGCACTAACCGTCATGGCCCATCACACTGATGTACACGCAATGGATACATAGACCTATTTGAATGTATAATGGTTCCAACATGCATTCTCTCTCCGCGAAGGGAAATAATGCATTAGACAGTTTGTTATTGTCAATACAAATGGAAGTATCTTATGTTACTCTTGAGACGGGGAAATCATGAGTTACATATGAACAAAGCAGTTTCCCATTTGGAGCCAGTTGTACTGGTCACTTTAGGGGATTTTCGTCATTATAGCTCTCCATTGATTTTTTTTACTGACATGGACTTGCATCTTATATTGTAGGTTGTAGAAGAGGTACTTCTTTATTTAAGCCAAGTGATCCCTAAGAACTAAGGAACTGAAGACAAAATGCCCACCGGCACAAACCATCAAGATATCTGATCAGATATTGGTCGGATGGAAAAAAATATTACTCTTTTGATGCAAGCTATCTAGCCTATAGGGGATAGGAGAAAATATTAATCAGCAATTAAAATTATCAGGGAAATTTGCTGGCTGAGAAATGCCGTCGGTTTGAGGTAGTAGTAACGGGACATTGAAAGGACCTTTTACTGTAAGGCATATCTACCTGAGGTGTTCAGGTTGTCAGGAAATCTTTTGTTGTGTTTCAGTCGTGTTGCACTGTCGGATATACCAAGGGTTTGGTCGATCGTGTAGTGGGGACGAAAGAGCCCAGGACCCTGGGCCGATTCAGTGCCCTAGGAGTAGCTTGCTAAATGATTTCGGAATGCCGGGCTGTCCCTGGGTATTCGAAACTAGTATAATTATTAGATTGGTCATACTTATTTTGTGGAAGAGAGCATTTACTTCAATCATGTAGTTTCCAAAATGAATATCATAATTTACGAATATTTCATCCAAAAAGCTTTATTACGTGTTTCATCATACACACCAGTCTTTTAATTAGGTATAGCGTTATACATTGAGCAGGGATTTGACTGGTTTGGCTGGTTAAGTAGCAATAATCCTGGAGTGAATCAAGTATCAACCGGTTTCAGCATACATCTTTGAAGCCGTTGCAGGCAGGACGGTTACTTCAAATCCCAGAGCCTATTTACTCCAGGTGATATATTATATATCACGCTGATATCAGCTGCAGTCTGTTAATTGATAGATTATATAGGTTCGTATACCAGTAACAAATGATCATAAATAAACTGAGGATGTCAAATTCCCTGTGTAGCTGGGGATGTATAGTGAATTATGAAAGATTTGGTTTTTAATTAAAAGCATCCTTAGTAGTGCATTTGCAATGAGTGGGCAGATGCTCGTATGTATACACGCTTGCACTGAGCTTAGACTAATATCGAAATTCACCTGCTGTATTTTAATTATACAGTGAAAAGGAACTATACATTAACAAAAACGTGTCGATGTTACATTATTAGCATGAGGTCTACTACCACTTCACAAACACATCCTAATGTTACTGTATTTCAGCTTATGTTTGATATGATAGGTCCATCGAAGTGATGACGATGAAGTTTGTGTTCACGATGATGTTAGCATGTACCGCTCCTTATAAACCCACTCGCTAAGATGGGAAAATATAATAATATCTGTTCAAAATTTGAAGTCAGAAATTGATATTCGCAATAATGTTCACACAAAAGCAAGGTGTGCCCATTCTTTCGTTCAACTTGTGCATATTATTGTTTCGCTGTGAATTTGTGACGTCATATTTTCCTTCGTGTGGTGAGATTTGCAGGAAGTACGCCAATGATCCTGGGGGTAGATCTTGATTCCGTGTGAGGTATATTAGCCGCACGCAGTATATGACCAGGGGCTAGTAGATACATTGAGCTGATAAGCACACGCATATCTTACTGCGAGCAAAATCAGTTTCACTCAGCTATAGCAGAGAGCTCCTGGGCTCTATATCTCGTAGTAATGTGTAATTACAATATGCAACTGCTTCCCGTTTGTAGTTAACACCTTACCATGAATATTGGTTGTGATGCCTTGCTCTATGGCATAAAATAGATTTAACTCTGAGCTGGTTTAAGAAATAGTGCCTGGTAATTTTGCAAACGAACGGTAAACCAGTGAACATTTTGTGTTTCACATTTCATCGGTGTTTTGTCCAAATGATTCATTTAAGCCATAGCATAATCATTTGACGTTTACGAAACGGAGGCTCAGGCTCCATCTCAGGCTACGGCTCCATTATCAAGAATCCATTCTGACATAACGGATAACAAAATAGAGGCGACTGCGGTTCGAAAGTAGATTCTCTGGTTTGAAAAGGAAAACAGAGCTTCAGCTTCAATGAAAAACCCAACCTGTACTTTCAGCATAATGGATGACTGAGTTGGAGCCTGAACCTGAGCCTAAGCCTAAGCCTCCGTTTCGTAAACGCCCTATGTTTAACATTTATAATAACGACAATATTCTCGATTTACGGCAAAAGCAATTTCTTGTATAATTGTAATACCCAGGTTGAGTAATAATTCTGCTCTGCTGCTAGTGAGGTTTCTCAAAACCAGATTTTTCTTTTACTATTAGGCATATTTTGAGTAAACCTTGTCCCGAGGACAAACATTTGACATACATTTTGCTCTTCCGTAGAAGTAGAATCATGCCCAGTACATGCTACCTTATCGGAGCTGAGTAAACTGTAATGATTTAGAAGGGTTGTTACAGAATCTTATTTACCATCTAAGATGTCCAAGTGAGATGGAACATGGTGCATAATATTTCTTTTTAAGAGTGCAAGTGTCACTCGGGCTATACCCAGGCGTTGGGGATATAGAGATGACATTATACACTGAAGCTGGACACGGTGCTGCATACTAAAAGACTCTTTCACAATCAAGGGAAGTTTGCTTTCCCATTGGGTTTTCACCAGCAGGGTTTTATCCCCCAAGGATCTCACCTAAACGAGATCTGGTAAAGCATCAATCTGTTATGTGTGTGGGTGTGTGTGTGTCCTGCAAGCCCATGCATCTTCATGGTGCTTCGCCCATGTCACTAGTGCGGAGAGGAAGCAGCGATTGACGAGCCAACAGATTGAAGTTTACCGAGTTCAGTTGAGCCTTGTTGCGCGGCATGTGATGCTAGATCGTTCATCATTCCTGTTATACCTCCTTGGGGATCCAGCGGGGATGGGGCAATGACTACCGGCACACATCTTGTAGTTAGCAGAAGATTGAAGTAACACAGGGATGAAGATGTAGAAGCTCACTACCACAAAGCGCTCTTCACTCAGGAGTAGGCATGCTGGTTGGACATTCACTATGCTGTTTGTACAGCTCTCCATTGCACCGCCAGTTAGGTATTAAGGGAAGCAGGAGCTAGCAATTTACGAGTGATCATCAAGTCTTGATATATGCATGGTCTGTGATTCGTCGTTTCTTTTGTCGGTTGAGGCAAACCTCAGGTCATATATGTGGCCTGCTGGATTCTACATCAGTGAGGTAAAGGTGAACTAAGGGATGAGCATATCAGTTTGCAGCCTTTACCGTATCCGACACCTTTTATTGCCTTGACATCACCGGGTTGGCCCAGTAAAGACCTATACCCCCTTATCTCATCTCCCTTGTTAAACCAGACACCAGCTTCACTTCACCCGGAGGACAACTTTCCATCTCCTCATCTTCTCCTGGATCGTCTTATCTCTATCTTTAATCAGTTCATTTACCTCACGTCATTGCTGTTACCCATTCATCTTCATGGTTTATGTATCTCGTAGGGGGAGGGGGTGTCACCAGGTGACGAGCTGATGTCTCTGCTCTTCTCAATCCAAAGGAAGGAAGAGAGTTTCAAAAGGGCGCGGTAGGGATACTTAGGTACCGAGCCAATCTAATTCACGCGTAATTCTGTTTTGGCGCGTTATTTTGTCCAATTCAATCAGTGTCTGGAATGCATGTGTCTCCACTAGTGTGTGCTTTGATATTGACCTGTGAATAAACCTCCATTGCTTGCGTTTCCTTCTCTATTTCATTAAGTGGTCAGGGTTGGATTTCACTAAATACTAAAATTGATCTTAAGATGAGTTGTCAGTATCACCATAGTGATTTGTATTGTGAAATCACACTTTGCTTAGCGATCATTCACACTTAAGATCTATCTTAGTGCTTCGTGAAATCGGCCGTAAAATGTGAAAATGTTTTATTTGGTGGTGAAATGGGCCAAAAATAATGAATGCCAACATTCATCATATTGTTTAAAACATCCTCTTAATGCTGTTTGATTTGCGTTAACCTTGACATGGGAATATGCAATTTCAACAATGAAATACAATAGGTCTTTACATGTTCAGGTATATACTATCGGCCTGCCTTTATAGAGCAATTTTAGCCTTGAAGAGTTAGTGACAAAACAATTGAGTAATCTTGTCTGCTACCTGAAATGAATGTGTAGAGGGCGCTATTTAACATACACTGCCTGCTCATTGAGCTCAACAAATGTGTCCTAGCGGATAGAATATAGCCGCGGCCAGGTAAATTTGTCTTAGATAGAATAATCCTTTACTTGGAGTGGATATTCATGTTTCACATTGGCAGAAGATTGTACACCTGCCTGCCGTATACAGATGAACGACTTTTAAGGAATGCATCGTTAACAGGAGAGAAAAGAATGCGTTTTGTCAATCTGGCGAGGGGTAGATCTGAAGCCATGCCGCTGTCAGCTGCTGGGTAGCTTGCGGTTAGGGAAGGACACTGTCATCACATATAGCTGGCTAGATTCTTAGATCCATGGTCAAACCCTTCAACAAAATGCTATAACAGGTGTAATTTGGGGTTGGGCAGGGTAGGGTGAGTGTGGGGGTATGCCTCAAATTTTAAGTGGAAGTTTTTTTTAGGCTTTTCCTCGAGATAAATCAATTGGATGCATTACGTTCCATTATTTCCGAATGGCATCAGTGATCTTGCAAGCTAGATGCCGACCCTCCTGCCCTCCATTGGTGTGTCACTGATGATCCTTTCTCGTTTGCTCGTTTACCATTTGCAGGTTTCTGACGGGCACTAGCGTGGAGGAACTCTCTCCAGCAAGCTTCGCCAACTTGACGGTCTTAAATAGCATGTGAGTACTGTAGACAGGACGCACTTAAGGTATCACTCGGTGCAAAGGTAAACTGGTTGCATGGATGTCGTAGCCTTTTCACATCCTCTACCTTAATGTCAAACGACATTACGGGAACTCGGACATTTCGATTCAGTCATGAGGTTAAATAAAGGTTGATCAAGCCATAGCTGGAAGTCAATTCGTCTATTGCTCTTCCTTGCTGTAAAATACACCCGATCACCACCCATGTGTCTTTCTCATGTTGCACATTGCACTACCGTACGTAGATCGTTAGTTCATTTACATTTCACTTTATTTATTCATGTCCCACACCCACTTGCGATATTATTTTTTTACGGAGTACGATTTGGTACAAAATGCTTCATTTTTCATCTATGGTTCTTTCTCCTTAAAACAAAATGATATCCGTTGATGACAATGTCATTAGCCAATTACATCGTTGTTGTTCTAATGGTTGACCAGTGTGACTGATTGCAAAGGTATTATACACAGTAAGGTATGAAAGCAAACGCTATAGGTAAAATGCCACTGGTCCAATACGCACTGACTGCTCCAATACTTTCTGCTCGTACGCACTGGTCCTATACGCATTGCTCCAATACGTTCTGCTCGTACGCACTGGTCCTATACGCATTGCTCCAATACGTTCTGCTCGTACGCACTGGTCCTACGCACTGCTCCAATACGTTCTGCTCGTACGCACTACTCTAGGCACTACTCATACGCATTCCTCTTACAAACCAGCTCCTCTATGATGTACATAGGAAATCACTGTCATAATAATCACTCCATGTTTCCGTGTGTAATTTAAGAGGTTTACATACATAGTCCAGACAAGCATTGCCATAATGGTATATTTTTTTGTTTCAATTAATTGGGAGAGCTTTCACCATTGCAATTTCACCAAGTATATAGGCCTTATATGGAAAGCCAGAATTAGCCCTGAAATAGGCAATAAATCTTCTGCAGATGAAGCTTGCTGTTTCCCAGCGGTGCTAAATTACCGGCCGGTAGCGGGCAAGTAAATCACGCATAGTAAGAGGATATCTTGTGTATGTTGGGCACAAATTGTCCCTTTTTAATTCTGGGAAACTTGCAACAATTTACAGGGATTAGGACTACTGCTAACTTGTGAGGGTAAACCTTTCTTTCTCTGTTTTATGTTTTGAAGGAGAGCATTTTTTTTTCTTCAGAATATTGAAACATACCAAAAAGATAGGCCTATGTCTTCAAGCTCTTCTGCGGCTCCAAAAACCGACCACCCATCCAAAGTCCGAATATTTAGGCTGTGTGAGACGGTTTCCACGAATGCATTAATTGTGGATATAAGAAAAGGTAGCGCGTGTGTCTATAAACAGGGTGGGATAGAAAACTAAATGTCATGGTGTCTTTCCTTAACAGAATTCTAAAGGAAAACCCGAAGCTGAAGTTGATTCGACCTGGAACATTTCATAACATGCAGGAGGTGAGTGGAATGTAAGTATCAAGCTCATTATGTTTCTAAAATGGACTAGAATACTTCACTCATGCCCCTTTCAATAAATCCCTGACCTCAAGAAAGAAATCACAAGTTAACTTCATAATTCGAAAAGACACATTTCTAGCAGAAACGCCCTTAGAGTAACGAGAAGTTAGGATTCTGTTGGGCGGGATATTGAATAAAGCATTCAGTAGATGATTTTGCACACACCCTAGGCCTATAAGGTGCGTCCAAAATCATACTATATTTGGATGATTTGGGGAGATGGTGTTTTCTCGCTATATACAGCATTTCGCATATAATTTTTTTTCACACAAATTATTATAAATATTTTGTTTTTTAGATCAATCAAACATTCCCCGTTGTTGAAGGAGATTAATCCAGGTGTGTTTGGGAATCTACCTCATCTAATTAGTCTGTAAGTATTCATTCATTGTCTTTTCAAGTTCATTTCTTAACTTAAACCTGATATAAGGTGTTTAAGTATTTCTAAATAACATTCATTGTCACCATGCAAAGCCTCAAATATTTTTCAAAAAAGGTTTTTGAAGATTGTGAATTTCTCAATAGGAGCTTTTAATTGTTTGTTAATGGCCTAATATAAGCCAGTGGTAGAAACAGTGACACTGATATTTGCATTGGCGCTGCCATTTTGTTCGCGTCACCTGTATTGGCATAGAGCCTGACATTTGCATAGGTATTGTCATTGTCGTTTGTCGTTTATATCGGTATTAATGTCTTGTTGGCATTAATGTTTGTATTGACATTGTCACTGTCACTATTAATGACATTGACATTGGCATTGATATTGACAATGGCATTTGCATGTCTTTGTAAACCACAGGAGTGGAGGAATGAGCATAAAATTGAGGCTTATCTAGCTTAACAAAATAGTTTAAGTTTGGTTTGAATTTTGCGCTTAATGTTGGCCACTAACAATAGTACCCCCAATAAGAGCATTTATAGAACTTATATGTATTCTGGTGATCCTTATATCATCCACGGGAATTTACGATAGTTGTGCGGGTCATTACACGAGATTTTGAATCATAGTTGTTGTTTTTTCAGGAACTTGGACGGTTGTGGGCTTACCAGACCCCCTAACCTGACGGCTCTACGACCTAGTCCAGTCACGCTGAAAAACCTGTAAGTTCTCTTTGACATGTTTCTGCTTCGACTCTGAGTCTGATTTTTTTCGATTCTATCTGATTCGATTTCACTCGACTCGATCCTATTCAATTCAATTTTATTAAGTTCGATGTTATTCGATTTGATCTGATTTCAGCCAATTGCTGAAATACCTTGGTATCAAAAGAGACAGGGTCGGACAAACACTATGGAAATTGTTCTTCCTACTACGCCTCCAGAAGCAATGTTATCCCCGCCCCAAAGTCTTGTTCCTTCTTCCGGTAATAATAATAACCTTTATGGTATCGATTCTGCAGAATTTTATCGAATAACAAGATATTCGCCCTGGAGGCCTACAGCTTCAGTCATCTAACATTTGAAATCTTCAACCTGTGAGTATAATTCATTCTTCATAGCTGGATTTGATTGGTTTGAAAGACTGAGGAAACATGGAAACAATTTTTTCTTCAAAATATGTCGGGCTAAAGCTTTACTTCGGATCTATTTATTGCGCACGTTGATATCATCGGCTTCTTAAATTTGTCCATCGCTGTTCAATTGTTATGATATATCTAAAATAATTTGAAAGTTGGTCAAGGAATAATTCAGGATTTGTCCAAATTCCAAGTGCCCAGCGTTTCGTGGATGTCCTTGTGGTTATGGGGTGGATTTGGGAATACATGCAGGGGTGGTTTGTTATCATGGACTTAACACTATCAGTGAGATTTCCATACATTCTGGGCGAGGAATGCCAAAAACTCAGCTGCTCCAGTGTCTTTGTGTGATTCCATTTTGATTTATTGACTTGTTTATTTGTTTGTTTTTCAGTGACCTATCTGGTAATGATATTTCATCTGTTGCTGGTAGAGCGTTCGATGGAGCTCGGATCTACAAACTGTAAGTCTCATTTATTTTGTGTTATCATGGATTGACCCTCTGATTTGATAAGCAATAAATAGAACAAACCTTTATACAAATTGAACAACAATATTGAACGGTTGCTTATTATTTTGTCGTGTAATGGTTTGCATTTATGTCCTTTGTGCAGAGTTTTGTCGAACAATCCGATCGACACGGTGCAAGACGACACATTTGCCGGCATAGTGGGCCTACGAGAAGTGTAAGTTTGAAGATGTCGACATTTATGTTTGTCTGTTATGCTGAATGGCTTGCATGATTGGACGGATGAGCCCAGCACGAAATTTCGTTAAAGAGCGAATGTCGCAATATGTTATCTGCCATTTTCGTCCCATCATAATTCTGTATTTGTTTTGATTTGGTGTGGGTTGGAGGCACGGAAAATTAAAACAAAAATGCTAACTGGAGCCATTCAGGCACATTGTCATCATATCACCATAAACAACAGGATAACCATTTTATGGTACATGAACCATTAGAAACGAGTCCCTTTCAAATGCCATTAGGTATTGTATTATACGGTCTGGGTTCATCGGATTCTTTTTATCAGGTTCAATGCAAATCAGGAACCGTTCTGGCTATGGCTGTGGCTCCGTGTCCGTCTTCCATAAGCCGAGAATGCAGGTTCTGCTTTATTTAATTTGTAGAAGTTGAAACGTTCTCTCGTTCAAAAGCAAAGTGTCTTCTTTGAAAACGAAGCCGGCTTTTGCGTAAACGTGACGCTATGAAAATGGATTCATGAAAGGAATTGGACCTTGCATTAGGACCCCCCCCCCCCCAGTATAGGTTTTGATAAGGGACTTTGATTATTTTGAATTATTTTGCCGTTTGGTTTTTAAAACTGTACCATTTGATATTTTGATTTGTATTCTTCCTTTGTCTCATAGGTACCTGTCACATACTAGCATCAGCAGACTACCGACTTTGGGACTCAAGAACATTATCTTACTGAATATCGAGAACACGCCCAATCTCAAGCATTTTCCTCCTCTCTTCAAATTCCAAAGCATTAAGACAGTCAAGCTGCACTATTTCAGTCATTGCTGTGCGTTCTTCTACCCTACTATGGAGAATGCTCACATGGCTAATATGTATAACATCACAGAGTCCGTGCCTAGCTCGGCCTGTTCAACCACGCCCAACCCCAAGTCAGACGCTGATGAGATTCGGGAGGCTTCCATACCAAGGAACGGCTTCCCTCACATGTTTGAGGATGACTACTCACAGGACCATAGGAGTTCCATGGGAAAGATGGGGTATCCCTTCAACTCCTTCCTTTTGCCGCCGTCTAACGAGTCGCTGCTGACCAACGCCCCATCCAGCGACCTGATGATGGATCCGGACCACGGTGGTTCTATGTTTGATGGTGGCTTCTTTGATGAGCCCATCAATCCAAACACCACGCATATTACCCAAGGTGGAGCTTGCGGTGGCATCGTCCCTAAGAACTACTCTGAGGTGAACTGCTCTCCAGGTCCTGATCCGTTTAATCCCTGCTCAGACGTCATGGGATACCTCTTCTTACGTGTCATAGTATGGTTCATTGCCAGTACGGCCATGGCTGGCAACCTGGTGGTCATGGTAGTCCTAATAGCATACCGTCACAAGATGACCGTGCCTAAGTTCCTCATGTGTAATCTAGCATTTGCTGATTTCTGTATGGGTATCTACTTGCTAATGGTAGCGGCTGTGGATGTCCACACGCTCGGTGTCTATTTCAATTACGCCATTGACTGGCAGTTCGGAGCTGGCTGTAAAATCGCTGGTTTTATCTCAGTCTTCTCTAGCGAGTTATCAGTCTTTACACTAACTGTCCTAACCATCGAACGCTGGTACACCATCATATATGCCATTGACCTTAACAAACGTATCCGCCTGCGACAGGCTAGTCGAATCCTTCTGGGTGGTTGGTTCTTTGGTATTTTCATCGCTTCGTTGCCGTTTATGGGTGTAGCTGGTTATGGCGTGACCAGCATGTGTCTACCGTTTTATGTTCGTAAAACCGACAGTGCAGCGGCCGTGGCATACGTCATTTTTATTCTTCTGTTCAACGCCTTGGCATTCATAGTCATCTGTGCATGCTACGTCAAAATGTACGTCACGGTGAGGAATCCACATTCGGCCATGCAGCGCAAGGATTCGAAGGTTGCCAAGAGGATGGCTGTCTTAATCTTCACTGATCTGGCTTGCTGGGCTCCCATAGCTATCAACGGCTTGTCGTCCATATTCGGTGGCGAGAACGGCTTTCTGACCACTGACCAAACCAAGGTATTCATTGTTCTATTTTATCCCATCAATTCCTGCGCGAACCCCTTTCTGTATGCCATCTTCACCCGAGCCTTCCGGCGTGATATGTTCTTGCTTCTTGCTAAGCATGGAATGTGCGAGAAGCGAGCCATGAAGTACCGACCCACTTGCACCAGCAGTCCGCGCTCTATGTCCCAGGTCAACTCGACCATGACGCGAGAGGTTGGACTCAAGGGCTCCCATCGGGGCTCATCGGCCTCTGTCATGACTCAGGTCACCAGCGACGCTCGCCCATCCACCGTGTCCTACGAGAAAGAGAGTCCGGACAACAGTCCCAAGTTGAACATTGAGCTGCAGCTTGTCGTCACGGCCGGTAACACCAACTCGCATCACCAGCAGCACCATCACCATCAGCAGCACCACCACCAACCTCCAACAGACATTGCTACTAACCACTGGGAGATACCACAGTCAAATATCAGTACCAAGCCAGGAGGTATGAATAAGAAGTCCAGTGAGCACGTCTATGTAGTGGATGGACTTCCACCAGTTCCAGAAGAGCACAATGATGAACGCCAAGACGTCCTCATCAGCTCGTCACCGTCTGAGAGCAACCACGAGGAAAATCGTCACCTCTACCATGGGCAGATGAACCCCCGGGTGGTTGAGCACTGTGTCCCGAGCAAGACCAGCGAGGAAGACGGCACAAGTAATGAGAGTTCCTCTCTGCTGCCTCGTCTGACAACCAACGGAGACCAGGAAACCTCATCGACAGCTAGAAAGGACAGTCGAGTTGACAGTGGGGTGCAGTCCATCGAAACCACGCCCACTGATCGTGACATCACCTCTAAGGTGCTGCAGTTTAATCTGACCAAGTCCGATGACTTTGAGACGACGCTGTGAATCAAGTATCTCCAACAATGTCTCCATTAATTAAACAAATTGAATACTAAACAAAATCTGCAAAGGCGAGATGAAGAAAGCTCACCCGTCATAGCTATCGGCACATTTTTCCAATGTTGAAGTTTGCCTTTCTATAATTGTACGTGTTGCTTATTCCTTGCACTGAGCATTGAAACTTCTCGTCGACCAAGTACTATTAGTATACTGATGTATATGCTAAGTAATATAGTTGCATGTTGACCCTTGTGGTTTTGCCCTTAAGAACTGCAACTCGTCAATTGTCACATTAACCAAACTTTGTTCTCAAGGGTGTCGAAAGATGAAAACAATATTTCTTTAAATGGTTATAGAATAACAAACTGTTGAATTTATGTGAAAGTTATACTGCTGAGATATAAAGCAACACGAAATGAATCAAAACGACAAAGTTCTAAGGTTCCAACCGTACTTTTTATTGTTAACAAAAAACCCAACTTCTTAAACACTCAATCAAATGAAAAAGACCAATCTTTCTTCAAAATATGACGCAAACCTTTCATAATGTCACTGTGCATTCAATAATGTTAACGCACGTCACCGCTTTTTTAAATCCAAAAAACAGTTCAGAATTCTGATTTAAACGGTTTTAGAAAGAACCTTTTAAGATTTCCTTAAATACACCTGTCGAGGAAATGCTTAACGCACACACTCCTTGCTTAGTGACACTTATTATGACGCATCCCAGGCTGCGGTAACTTGACAAACTCTGGGAAAATCATCAAATATTTATCAACGTGTTTCCTGTTTTCCCCTGTCAACATGTCTTAAAAGGTATCTTGTAAAAAGATAGTAATATTAATAATGCTTTGTGTATATTAGTGCAAGTGTGTAAATAGCTGAACATATTTTGTTTATATAAAACGTAACTGTGAAATGATTTGTTTATATTAACTGTTTTGAGGGTGAAATAGTTCGCATACAAAACCACTGAATGAGAAGTTCAATGTCCGTGGTTCAAAATCTAAAATGACGTCATTAATGATAACGTCATTAATGACGTCATTTTAGATTTCGTGCTTAAAGGTAGTATCATACTTTGGTAAAATGTTCACAGATTTACGTATACTTACAGGGTATGAAGATGGTGATGGTAGAAACATGCCGTAAACTTGTTTTTCCGCCTGAAATGGTGTATTTATTTCCAGAAATCAACGACCAAAAATCTTTTTGATCTTTTGAAAGATCAAAAATTAAAAAGAAAAGACTTAAGCTGTTTTTCACTGTTTTCTCAAAAGGTGGGCACCGTATGGGACTGAAATTTTCACAGATGACTGTTACTGTATCTGATTTGATATTTTTGCCCATTAATCTGTATTTCTGTGATAAAAACCAAAGTATGATATTACCTTTAAGCACATCGTTGTGAAATGCGAAACCAAGTCATAAATATTTTGTATGCATTGTTGTATTATTAAATTTTGATCATTTAAACGACAACAACTCTTAATGACTGTATGGGATTCATTCAGTCTATACGACATTCATATCCTATACTGAAAGAGACGTGCATGGTTAAGTTGACATCATCACATGTACATGTACTTATAAGTACTTATTCCACAAATTACAAGGATCCCTTGCAAAATGTATTATGTACATAATAGAAATGCCTGTAAAAAATGCATCCAAACCAGTCTTCATGTTTTTGTACTCAATATTGTACATAGTTTTGTGTACCGTAAAATTGAAATGAACTGGTGGTTTTATTATTTATTTGATTTTTGTTTGAGGTTTGCAAATACAGGTTTCTCAAATATAATAGCATTTTAAAGGGATTATTTTACCTAATTATCAATGTTGATTCGACTAAGGACTTTGTACAAAGAGAAACTTATAAACAAATTATGTACATTACCTTAACAAGCGCTTTGTATACGGCTATTCTTGGAATTCATGAAAAAACATGATAATAATAATAACTGGCATTATAATAATGAGATAATTAATGCATAAATGAAAACGATCTACTTTGAAATGATATTTGAAAGGCGCGTTGAACATTATTATTGATGATACATGATTAAATCGTGCTGCATTGGTGGCCACTTCAGATGCCAGATACATGTCATTTTTTCTAATCATTTTTTCCTTTCCTGTGTTGTTCATTTTGTCGATATCTGACGTGAAAGTTTATAACCTTGCAAATGCGCAACAATTCTTAATATTTTCAATGAAGTATTATTTTGTTCACTAAATACATATCTTAAAATAAAGGTGAAACTAGATGTTTATGATTTGCGTATCTCAAACATTGCACATAAACGCTATTCGTAACATTAAATATTAATTCACACATAAACATTCATACAGAAAAGGATAGAATAAATCTTTAAAATTGTAAACTTTGCCTGCATATTATGGCCGGAATTTGAAATATCATGCTGAGTGCGAACTAAGCTCCCCACTCCCGCTTACCCTAAGCACCGCTGCACTAAGACAAGTTTGTGCGTACCGTAAGCGTTGATTTGAACCGCGTCAGTAAGCACGGATCCTTATAACACGAACTGTATATTACAAATCGAGTATCCGGCATTTCTATCTCGTCCACATGATATATGCATAACTGTAAGCGCAGACTTGGTTAAAGGGACCTCAGCTTAGCATGATAATTCAGTAAGCGTGAAATTCCCAAGGTTAGCAGAATGATACATGAAACACTGAAACTCTGTCATAAACTACAAACTGTCACCTTGCCGAACTTCTGCTTTTCCTTCAGCACGGGAAGTTATCACCGGTATAATATTGGTGCGTGTGAGACGAGACTTTAAGGTAGTATCATACTTAGGTAAGAATCCAAAACAGAAATGTTCACAGATTTACGTATAACTTACAGGGCATGAAGATGGTGATGGTAGAAACATACCGATAACATTGTTCCGGTTGAAATGGTGTATTTATCCAGAAATTAGTAAAACAAAGTCCAAAAATCTTTTTTGATCTTTTAAAAGAGAAAAGAAATACCGTGGCTGTTTTTCACTGTTTTCTCAAAAAGTGGTCACCGTACGGGACTACAATTTTCACAGATGATTGTTATTGTATCTGTGTTGATATTTTTGCCCATGAATCTGTATTTCTTCGACAGAAACCAAAGTATGATATTACCTTTTATACGTTGATGCTCCACTATTAGTCGGTAATTACTGTCCAATGTTTTAATTGCATTTCCGTCTCTATCGTTCACGATTGTGTGTCATTTTCAAGGATGGAAAGTACTTCTGAAATGTTCTAGTAATTATTATGTTTTCTCCGTCGTTACCTCACATAAGCACTTGAAATATCTCTATTTTATTGTAACGACATGAACTAAAACCATTCACATGTATCACTTCAAATGTATGCCAATGTGATACGTTCAAAATACCAAATGTTTATCATATTATATACATGTATATACAAGTTTGTGTAGATAGGAGGAATAAAGATGTCCATATTGTGTCTAATTCAATGAAGCTATCATGGGGGCTTTGTTCTCGATTGTGATTCAATAATATTCTAGTCCACTATTGTTTTTCTGTATAATTATCTTTCTTGTTTGTTATCATTTTTTATGTCTCAAATCACAACATTATTTTGAATGACAATGGGTGCATTCGTTTAGCTTCCCCGGGTCGACACCAGTCAACCTCGTCCCCATTCTCTCGCTTGTTTTGTGCAGTAAAACTCGACCATTCCCAGTAAGGGTTGACCCGTGTGAGCTAAACGAATGTACCCTGTATGAGTCAGCAATGATTGACTTTTGACGAGTGACTTGAAGTAACTGCCACCACGTAGGCTTCCCTTTAAAGGTAGTATCATACTTTGGTAAGACACCAAAACAGAAATGTTCACAGATTTACGTATAAGTTACAGGGTATGAAGATGGTGATGGTAGAAACATGCTGTTAAAACTTTTCCGCCTGAAATGGTGTATTTATCCAGAAATTAGTAAAACAACGACCGAAAATCTGTTTGATCTTTTAAAATATCAAAAATAAAAGTGAAAAGACTTAAGAAATACTGTGGCCGTTCTTCGCTGTTTTCTCAAAAAGTGGGCAACATAGGGAACTGACATTTTCACAGATGACTTTTACTGTATTTTCCTTGATATTTTTGCCCATGAATCTGTATTTCTTTGACAAAAACCAAAGTACGATACTACCTTTAATGTGTGAGTTTACTGGCATTTTGAAACAATTTTAGGACTATACATGTTATGGCTTTAATAAACGTCATCAATATCATGGATTGGCCGTTGTGGCGTGAGCTTGGTGAAAGGTACTTTTAAAGTTACATCAAGTGAATATTAGTTGACACCCCCCCCCCCCCTTATAATCATTCTAGATCATCGCCTGGTTATAACAGGCCCGATCCGTCTTTATTTTAGGGTCTATATCCCGTTATAGGGTGACTATTCTAGGACCTCATTGGATTTTGTTCCCGTTCTCCTCCGTGCTTCAGAGGTGAAAACTACGCGTATAATTTCATGAATGTCCGACTCGTGTGTGTGACGTCGTGGACCATTTTTCCCCTTTATTTCTAGTCTTGGTTCCAAGACCTTCGTTGTTGCTTTCTTGCGGCCCATAGGGCGCCCCCGCGCGGCGGATATGGGAGAATTCTGTCAGACTTTTGGACCGTCACGAAGTTCTTGGATATTTTGTATTTGAGGGCGAGGCCAGATTATGGTAATAAGGCACAGCGCGTATGACGTATGGTGATTGAATATGCAAAACGCCAGCTACAGGAATTAATGAGACAATCTGAGCTGTACATGTATACAATGCAACAAAGCCATGGCGTGCATGTACATGTGTGTGGCCGTCTCGGTCAATTCATTCCCTTGAAGGCATTGCCATAGGCGAAAACATTATGATGATGTTGGAGGTTAACTGGTACACCGACCAACTCGTACGCTGACCATTTCGTATGCCGTTTGGTCAACGTAAATCGTACGCCGGCCGACTCGCATGCCGACCAACTCGTACGCCGACCAACTCGTACGCCAACCAACAACCTGTATCATAGTTTGTAAACGTTGGCCGTTTTTTCTTCAGTAGACCAAATTTTTTTCATGTTGTTTGTAAAAATAAAATCGAGAAAATGAAATCATTTCAACGATACAACATGAGGTAATCATTTCAATAATACGAAATCATTTCAATGATACGAAATGATTTTGCGACTGAAAAGCGTTTTAAATGAAAGCGTTTTAAAAAATGAACATAATGACGTAATTATTTCAACGATACAAAATCGTTTAATTTAAATCACATGTTTTGTACTTCTGTTTTCCTTCCTCCATGTTTCACTTGTGGGCGGCAGGTGTTGCATAAAAATATACCGTTTCTACCTCTTGGGTTGTAAATCTGTGATCATTGAAAACTCTTGGACTAATGGTATTTTTTCCTGTGATTCAGATCAAAGTGAAATGAAGTTTTTGCAAAAAATAACTGCTTTCCATAAATAATCAACGCATAACCGTGTTGGATGCCGACAGTGCGACTGATATGTCGGTCGCTAGCTCGCCGATGAGCTAGACGGCATAGAATATGCACTGCCATTAAACGCCAGTTCGATTGCGTAGTACATACAGTACATGATAACAGTCCTCAAAATCTTTCCTCGAAAAGTTTACAAAATATACTGCACGATATGCAGCGTGACATAGGCCCCAGGCCATCGAACGTACGTAAATACACCTACGGTCAACAATGTTTGTCTGACATGAATAATTCATGATGTGAGCTGAAACTCGCTCGCTGATTGGCTCCCTTGGAAATCCAAGGGAGATTCGACGAAAAGTAAAGAAAAAGTTAAACATCGCTTTACAAAATATCCAAGACCTTCGTGACGGTCCAAAATTCTGACAGAGTTCTTCCATATCCGCCGCGCGGGGGCGCCCCATGGGCCGCTGGAAGCAACAACGTAGGTCTTGGAACCGAGACTACTTTATTTCCTGTGGATGTATTTGTGTATGGGGAATCATTTATGAATGGAGAGGGGCAGGTTACGTCTCCGATGAATCTATATGTAGTAACAATAATAGATAAGATGGTTGTTGACACCACTTGTATCATAATGCGGATAAATACCGACAGAAGGAGTGCGAGATAGGTCGTCCTCATCATCCCATTGAAACCACTCCAGAATGGCCGACATGCCTTGTACCTGCTGACACTCCGCGGTGTACGGGAACAGATAGAAGGGGCGGTCTGTCGGTAGGGTGATGGGACTGAACGCACTCCCACCGGTCATACAGCAGTAATCCAGGCGGGTGTTGCCGTCGTACTGCCCCGATGGCAAGGTTCCATACACGGCGTTCTGGTTGTTGATGGCCTCATCCTGCCAAAATACCGACCCAGACGACATATCTGTATTGTGAGAGACAATTCAGGTTGATCAGTGCTTATATGCAAATTAGGCTTGCCCTTCAATGACGTGGATTCACACTGTATGCTCAGTGCTTGTGAGAGCAGGTGAAAAAATCACATGCTGGCTCAGGTGGGATTCGAACCCACGACCTTCTGGTAAGCGCACTCGCCCAGAACACGAAAGAAGGCGCCGCGATGGCTTCAAAGGGGAGGCACAAGTTTAAGTAGTGAAGGAGAAACATGCCTGCCCTCGTGATTGTATAGATCGATCCGACGGCACGATATACCATCCGCCATTACTGTGGTGTCTCTGCCCGCCTTATGTGTCTCAACAAAAGAATGTATGCTCCGCCGCACTCAATACGGCAGGGTGTACGTACGTCCCCGGCCTGATAAACCGCAGAGCCAATTACATGAATCGTAAGTTTGGATTCGTGTAAAAATAAAAATGGCGATTCCTCACAGCTTTACAGATTCTTCTTCTTCTTCTTCTTCAAGTCACGTTGCATACAGATATGCTGGTGTGGTGAGAGCTTTCCACCGTGTGCGTTCAGCAGCAATCCTTGTAGCACCAATGATGCTCTGTCCAGTGCACAGTGTCCTGATGTCATCCAACCAGCTTGCTGCCGGCCTCCCCTCTTCCCGTTCCCTTCTATATCATCCTTTGAATGACAATCTTCTTAAGGCAGGTTTGTCTGGTGGCGCATGCCCGAAGAACATTAGCTTTCTTGCAGTGATATCAGACCTGATTAGGACTAGATTAGACTAGTTTTATTTCAAACAGTCGAGGAGTAGACATTGGACACTGAGATTTCGCTCACCCTTTGGGCAGTGGTCACCATACTTGAAGATGCAGTATTCCCCAGCTGGCCAATCTAGGCCACCGTAGTCCACCGTCTTCATGCAGAAATGCTGCTCCATATCGTCTGATGCCCGCTGTCCCTTCAGATGCATAGACTGTGACCAGGAGTTGACCGGCCCTTGGTTGTCGGTATCATGGAAACGGTAACCAGTTTGCTAAGTGAACGTGGCATCGATCGGACAACCATCAGTTGGCATCGGTAAACCGTATGTTCCTGAGGGCCAGCTCCCACCTGTATATTGGTAGAAACAGACTTAGTATTGTAGGCCTATGGTAGAACCACAACCACAACCACAACCACAACCACAACCACAACCACAACCACAACCACAACCACAACCACAACCACAACCACAACCACAACCACAACCACAACCA
This sequence comes from Astropecten irregularis, assembly GCA_963971285.1. Classification (NCBI taxonomy): domain Eukaryota; kingdom Metazoa; phylum Echinodermata; class Asteroidea; order Paxillosida; family Astropectinidae; genus Astropecten; species Astropecten irregularis. The sequence goes on along the minus strand of OZ020245.1, from coordinate 556,859 downwards.
CAACCACAACCACAACCACAACCACAACCACAACCACAACCACAACCACAACCACAACCACAACCACAACCACAACCACAACCACAACCACAACCACAACCACAACCACAACCACAACCACAACCACAACCACAACCACAACCACAACCACAACCACAACCACAACCACAACCACAACCACAACCACAACCACAACCACAACCACAACCACAACCACAACCACAACCACAACCACAACCACAACCACAACCACAACCACAACCACAACCACAACCACAACCACAACCACAACCACAACCACAACCACAACCACAACCACAACCACAACCACAACCACAACCACAACCACAACCACAACCACAACCACAACCACAACCACAACCACAACCACAACCACAATCACACTCACAACCACAACCACAACAACTACTACAACAATAACAACAACAACAACAACAACAACCAAAACCACAACCACAACCACAACCACAACCACAACCACAACCAAAACCACAACCAAAACCACAACCACAACCACAACCACAATCACACTCACAACCACAACCACAACCACAACAACAACTACTACAACAATAACAACAACAACAACAACAACAACAACAACAACAACAACAGCAACAGCAACAACAACAACAACCACAACAACAACCACAACCACAACCACAACCACAACCACAACCACAACCACAACCACAACCACAACCACAACCACAACCACAACCACAACCACAACCACAACCACAACCACAACCACAACCACAACCACAACCACAACCACAACCACAACCACAACCACAATCACAACCACAACAACAAGAATGATTCCTTCTAGCAACAACTTCTTCTCGGGACTTAGATTTCCGATTGATGTACATGCTGGATTAATTAGACAAAGTGTGAGTGCTGTTCTGTGACCTTTACCAATCATGACTGTATTATACCTTTAATATGTACCATGAAAGTGTTTAGTCAAGGGTATATACCGATTCTGAATATTATTTCAACAACGTTACTTTCTCCATAAACCCTTTAACCATTTTAACCTGTATGTACAGTCGTGTACACATTCATGCGCAACACTGTATGAGCGCGTACCTGCGTTTGTCACTGGTTCCCTCTCCGTGTCCTGCAGTGGTAGGCTGACGCTTCTCTATAGAGTAAACGATATTTAACACAACGAAGAAGACGAGGTTATAACAGCTTGGCTTCGTGATTAATGCACAGTAATTAACAGTCACATTATTCACATTTGCCGCAGCCACCGTGGATTTTAAAATATCTACGGCCAGTAACAATGGGAGACTTTTGAGAACCGGTCTTCAAGTCAACAGCGCACGCACGACAGTGCAGGCGCGCGCATGCTCACAATTGCGTGCGCGTGCGCTGTTGACTTGAAGACCGGTTCTCAAAAGTTTCCCATGGGTGCATTCGTTTAGCTCCCCCGGGTCGACAACAGTCAACCTCGTCCCCATTTTCTCGCTTGTTTTGTGCAGGAAAACACGACCATTCTCAGAAAGGGCTGACCCGTGTTAGCTAAACAAATGCACCCATTATAGGGTCGCCGCGGTATTTCCACGGTCACAAACTCTAGCGGTCACGTTAATGCCTAGGTCACATTTGCTCACATTTGCCGCGTCCGCCGTGGATTCTGAAAATCTAAAATATCTACAGCCAGTAACAATTATAGGGTCGCCACAGTTTTTCCACGACAACACACTGTAGCCGTCACATTGTTAGGGTTGCCGCACGGCGTATTTTTAATTTATGTAGAGAAAAAACCTGCGGCTGCTGTCACGTCCTTTGAAGTGATGACGCACGGTCGCCTTAGGGTGACCCTGCGGCGGCCGTTGACAAAATGGAAGACGCAAGCTTGTTGCAAAGCTTCCGCAGCATACAATGACTATGATAATGAGGGGTTTGCCTTACCCATCAAGATTTTTCACGATGGTCATTTCCTTGCGCAAAGTTTCCAAAGTGTTATAGATCGCGTGCGTCAAACGTACGGGAACCGAAAAAAACGACCGGATGGCTACGGCGGGTCGAATTGCTACGGCGGACGTATAAATGAAAAGAGTTATAACTCCGCGCTATAGTTCTACGGCCACCCCTACGGCCTGTAAAAATAGGTATGTGCAGTAAGGCGACCCTGAGGCCGCTGCAGTTTTTTCTGCGGCCGCCGCACGTTTCTCTCGATTTCTGTACATACGGCCGCCGTACGCTAGCCGTATGTGACCTAGGCATAAGAAACATGGCACCGTGTATTGGGGAAAGGGGTGTTTATACGGGAACAGAGAATAATAATAATATGGCGCTTAAATAATGTTAATTCAGGGAGCGTATGATTACAAAAAAGCAGGGCAAAAAAACGTGTGATTCGTGGACATTTAGGCGCATTTGCCATTTCTGGAGTGTACCTTTAAGCACCTGTTGGGTTTATTATACCTTTAGGTTTGCTGTAGACAAATGCTTGTATAAAACTAGAGTCAAGGCCTTTCTACAGCTTTTATTTACATGTTTTACCTCGCTACTTCTTTTTTCCCTTCGGAATGGGTTTCATGGAATTAGGCCAAGTTGATATTGTGTCCTAATTTATGCGGTGTTTCTGTGAATCAGATGTTATTGTTCCACTTGTTGCCAATGGTAATTGCATCAACAGTAAAATAACAGCAGTGTATACGTATAACGCCTGGACTAGTTACAAGGTCTGATGACTCAGTTCGTCAGGGAAAGATAATTAAAAACCTGGGTAAATTTTCAAATTAAATATGAAGCGAAAGCATTCATGCATACAGTTGGTGCGTTCTACATCATATTGGGGCCACCAGCCTGTCCCAGAAAAAACGCAACACTATGTCGGGACCCATTATGTTAAAATTAAACTGTTAATCACTTCAAGATTTAGATGTGATACGGCCATGTCTTGGCTATCAACGTGTAGAATTTGAGCAAAATCGGGCTACAATTGGCAAAAGTATGACCAATAGCGCTCCGCACTAATGACGTCACAAAATCCCCGGATGTCAGAGAAACATTGACTCATGCACGCGCACACCCACACACGTGAGCATGTTTGCAATGTTTGTCTGAGGTCCGTTGCTATTTTTAGCGTAAGTGCGGAGCGCTATTGAAAGAGTACTATTTAAAAACAAATTTGCAAGGATAACACGCATAGTGGTCAATACACCCATAATGTGTATGAAAGTAAGATGAACATCGGGTTTTGAGGTTGGGTAGTTCAGTCTTAGTTTTTTCACTCAATTTTAGTAGAATTTTCTCAAATTCGACATGGTGATAGCCAAGACATAGCTGTATCACATATCTGAATCTTTAAGTGATAAACAGTTTCATTTTCATATAATAGTTCTCGACACAAGTGTTGCGTTTTTTGGGACACCCTGTACACAACCATGCTACATGACATTATAATGATGAGGTCGAATTGAAAAATATATTCACATTTTTGTATTGTAAGAAGGGCGAGTGAAAATTAAAGTGTCTTTTTTGTTTTATCTTTGTGGTACATGGTGGACAAAAACTGGACGCCAGCCAAATCTCGTTGTGAATGTTATGCTAAGCAAACAATGGCCGAATACAAGTTAAAAGCAGTAAATATCACATGGAAAATTGGTCGGAAATATAATCATATTATTTGATCAAGGAAGACTTTTCATGCTTAAACAAATTTTGTGCTTAAGCAGCTCTATGAAGTTGGTCTCAGGTGGGATCACGATCCCGCCTCTACCCAAAGGATACGCACCTGCATGAAACAACTCTACAACAACAGGTTTTCACGAAAAAGACAATCAATTTTCCCGGGGACGTAAATTCCTGTTAACTATACTGACCCGACCTCCCTGGTTTACCTTTGAGTTCAGAGGTCAATGGGTTATTCCACTCAACTGAATTCTCAGTTCATCATTGGGTATACAGGGCGTCCCCCCAAAAAAAACCGCAACACTTTTTGTCGAGAACTATATAAAATTTAAATCGTTTATACCACTTCAAGATTCAGATTTTGTGATACAACTATGTCTTGGCTTTCACCATGTAGAATTTGAGCAAAATTGGACTGAACTTGAGGGAAAAACTGACTGAATTACCCAACCTCAAACCCGATTTTCATCTTTCTTTTAATACACATTATGTGTACATTGACCTCTTATTCTGGAATACTGCAAATCTGTTTTTAAATAGTATACTCTTTCACTTGGTCATATTTTCGCCAATTTCATCCCGATTTTGCTTAAATTCTACACGGTGATAGCCAAGACATGGTTATATCTAAATACCTGAATCTGAAGTGACAAAGAAGTTAACGTAATGGTTCCCGACAAAATGTTGCGTTTTTTCTGGGACACCCTGTTTGTATTACTAAGTTATAAGTGTTTTAAATTAGCGTCTCGGGAAAACTACAGTTTAACATCAGATGTACCAGAATTTGCAATAGCAGCGTAGTGATGACCGATATGAATCAGTCTAATTAAACAATCACTCTTACGGGATTGTAACCATGACAACGACCACCTTCCTGGGGCCGATTTCATCAAACCCATTGTAACTATACTATCAATCGTAGGACGTAGGATGCAATGCAGCCATACGTATGATACGATGGGTTATCGTAACTGGAGTTGCGATCGATCGTAAGCCCTACGTAGGGCTTCGTGAAATCGACCTCTGTTCACTTTTGTCGTGTACCGTAGTTATATAGATACCATGCGAATATGCAATGAAATGGGCCATTGTATTATTGTATCCATGTCCGTTCGCCATTCAAGGTATAGGCCTACATGTAGGCCTATATGCTAAATTAATTAATTTGTGACCCTTTGACTTTATATGGTGACAATGTGTGTTTGGCGTGTGTCCCTGATTACCTTGACTTTCCAGGAAGAGATTGAAATGAATTGTTGCGTGAGTTATGACGTCAATGATGACTCCGCGTTAAAATGAATTATTTATAATTTCATGGCACTGATGATTCTGATATGGTATTTACATTCAATATAACAACAACGTCGGGAACAACACCTTACGATGAACAAAGCCGTGGAGAATATCATAATAACATAACGATCGTAAGGACACCTATATGTTTATGCCGAGAGCGCGTGGAATGTGTGTTTTACATTCATCAATACGCTCGAAGATACGCGTCATGCAACGCAGGGTTCATATCCCACCCTGGTATCTATATAACTACCCCCCCCCCGACCACCCCACACACTGGAATTACTAATACTGAGGGGGAGGGGAGCATAATGAATACACAATACGTGTCATTATATAGGCCTACTCTGCAGAGACGTTAAGGACGCTTTTTAATTAAACCTGTTCCTTCATTGTGCTGTGGAGTGTTGTTTTTCGTTGCCAATGGTTACTCTCACCCCCCCCCCCCCAGAAGGAGTCAATAACAATAGTCCAAACAACAATATTTCTCAGTATGACTGGATGCGCTATTCATTGGACGTACTATATCCATAGGGGTTTTACGACCGGAATTATTGAGTGGTTGACATAATATACATATGTTGACTTTGTAATGGAATCATCAGCCAACTTCAAATCTATATGCAGACGGCAGATGTCAGGTCCCCTTTACAAAAATACATGCCACGATAGTTTGTATAGCTTCATTTCTCCATTGACGATGAGCTCTTTAGATATAGGTACAGGACAGGGGCCAATTTCATAAAACTGTTAAGCACAACAATTTGCTAAGCATGACATTTCTGCCTTCATAAAAACATGATTAATAACCAAATTTCCACTTGTGTATCACTTGTGATTGTTCTGTAGCTGTTGTTCGCTGACCATGAATATCAAATGGAATTTTCAGTGGTGGTTTGTTTTATTGGGCGAGACATTTTTGTGCTAAGCAAATTTGTGTGCTTAACAGTTTTATGAAATTGGCCCCAGGATTGGTCACGTACCCAAACAGAAATGTTCACAGATAAACATAATTCTTAGAGTATAAAGATGGTGCAGGTGGAAACATACCGTTCAAATATTTCCGCCTGATGGTGTATTTATCCAGAAATTATTAAAACAAAAACTGAAAACAGTTTTGATCTCGGGGTAAGATCAAAACCATTTTTTATGTTTTATAAGAAAGATTTTGTCGAGTTTCCGCTATTTTCTCCTGACACAGAATGTCAGATTGAGCTCAAATTTCCGCAGGTTTCTCATTTCATGTACACGTTTAATCAGACAAAGTCTGGGTGCTGTTCTGTGACATTTACCAATCATGTGTTATACCTTTAAAGTTTGGTTTCATTTATGTGTTTTATTATACATTGTGTACGTAAGCTCTCATGACCGCAGTACCTTCATTATCTATACCCATTCCCTTCACTCCTTACTCAGGTACACACATGCAGCGATATTGTGCATGGCTGGACTCGAACCCGCTATCTAGTGTCGCAAGCCTTTGTTTATAACTTCAAAGCACGGACTCATTCAATTGTTTAGCTCTCTCAAATTGTATATAGAAGGATAATCAGGATATAGAATGTTGTTATGTGGACAAATTGTTAGGCACACTTTCAAATAATTATTTGAATACAGTTTATTACATTTCCCCCGATCGATTTCTAGGTGATTTTTATTGTTAAGATAATCAACAGAAATTGTATAATGCAGATAATTATGGTTCCTATGACAACATTTTTGCTGAAGATCTCACGGATTTACAAATTGAGGGGTTAGAGTCTAGCTATGACGATATGTTACTTGTTATATATAATCCCCGAGGAATTCATATTGTAACAACCCTTTTTCCTGTTATTATTTCTATTATTATTTCTATTATTATCATTCCCTCAAACAACCAGTCAGTCAATTTCGATCAAATCAGAGAGGCAATTCCAGGGTGTGTAGGACCACAGACACTTTAGTTGAGGCACGTGACCACCCCCCCCCCCCCCCCCCCCGTGCTTCCAATCTTCACTGTAATGATCGTACCGGTTTTATCCGACATTCTTCAATTTTGAAGAAACTTTTATCAATATGATTTGAGGCTTTGCTTATGTTATCATGGGAATACGATCTACTGGAAGGGCAAATACTGGTCCAATTGTGGCCCATGCGTGGTCAGTTTCGTCATAATTTCAAATTATTTAGGCTTTGGGTATTAACATTGTTTAAGACATAATTATAAGAGTGAAGTGAATAAGGGGCCCTACCTGGAATTGCTCGTAGTTGACAAATCTACCGTCTAGCTGCATATCCATTGGAAATTCGTCCAGTCGACAGTCGTTCAGCTGACAGATCAAGCCAGTGTCGTCATGATTGAACGATCGACACTTGTCGGTGGTAGCGCATAGATGCGCGCACTCGAAGCGAGTCTTGTCTCTGAACTCACCCAGAGAGTGACCGCGGAGCAACACGCCGGTCGTGCGATGAAAATACCCGCCACGTGAGTCCTGACAACCGTCGTGCTCGGAAAGGCATACAACCAGAGCTGCCATTGCTACCACGTACGCTGGTATGACGAGCATTAAATACCCTCGTTTAGAACAAGGCTTCATCTTCATTGTGAATAATTTCACATTTCCAACAAGATGATGGCTGCTTCTTTATATAAAATGAAAAATATGAGTAATGTAGCCGGAGTATACCTTTTGCCTAACAGCGTGGTTTAGACTACCAAGTTCAGAGCTATCGTGTATTTGAATACAGACGGTACTGTATTATAAGCAAGCGCGGTAGATATACTATAATGAATATTAAAAGTCGCTCACTCATTGGTTGGGTTTGTTGCTAGGAGGGGAGGCAGGATCGAAGCGCCCTCTATGACGTCACAGACTCAGTACTTCAACTTTCCTCCATCAAAGATAAAAAAAAAACGTCTTAGTAAGAACAATGTGACACTTCAACTTAAGTCATTGAAAATTGAACAAAGACAAATTGACTGGAGCGGAATTCGAACCGGCGACCTCCTGAATACCGTACAGGCGCTCTACCAACTGGGCCATCCAGCCCTACGTTAATTGGTGGTGACCCCAATAGTCAACTATCTTTGTTCGTTTGGCAGTCAGAAGCCATGAAACCACGCACACACCGCCATAGCACATGCAGGGATCGTTTGAATGATACACGCAACAATGCTGCAACCTGGGAACGGTACGTGGGGGGATCACTCAAAGAGGATACGGCTTTTTAAATAATGTAATCATCAAATAACCATGACGGAAACTGACTAAAGTCATTGAAAAGTGAACAAAGACAAATTTACTGGAGCGATATGGCTCAGTTGGTAGAGCGCCTGTACGGTATTCAGGAGGTCGCCAGTTCGAATTCCGCTCCAGTCAATTTTTCTTTGTTCACTTTTCAATGACCGTAAGTTTGAAGTCTCACATTGTTCTTACAAAGATGGTTTGTTCACTTTTCAATGACTTTAAAATTCAGTCAATTTCCCTCATGGTTATTTGATGATTATAGTTCAAAATTAAATTAGAACCAGACTCAAAACAAGGTACACCGAAGTGTAGCGAGACAATCCTCTGTTTAAAGGTAATAATTTTATCATACTTTGGTTTTTGTAAAAAAAGTACAGATTCATGAGCAAAAATAACAATGAAGATACAATAACAGTCATCTGTGAAAATTTCAGTCCCGTACGGTGCCCACCTTTTGGGAAAAACGGCCACAGAAATGCTGTATTCTTTTCACCGTTAATTTGTATCTTTTAAAGATCAAAAATATTTCCGGTCGTTGTTTTACTACGTTAGAAAAATCAAACGGTATGTTTCAACCAGCACCATCTTTATACCCTGTATACAGTTATAGTTAAATCTGGTAATTATGCTTTGGTTTCCTGTTACCGACTATAATACTACATGATAATGTACCTTTAAAGGTATCATACATTGGTAGCATACCGAAACAGAAATCTACACATATTTACCTATAACTTACAGGGTATAAAGATGGTGATGGTTGAAACATATCGTTTAAGATTTTACTGCCTGAAAGGCTGTATCAAGAAATAAAAACCAAGAATAAATCAAGCATAAAACCAGTGACCAAAGACAATTTTGATCTTTAAAAGAGGCCGTGGGTGTTTTTCACTGTCATCTCAAAAGGTGGGCACCGTATGGGACTGACAATTTCACAGATGACTGTTGTTCTTTCTTTATATTATTTGCTCATGAATCTGTATTTCTTGGACAAAAACCAAAATAAGATATTACCGTTAACTTGGAAAAGTGTACATTAATGTTTTACGCGTCAAATCGAATGTGGAATTTCCATTCTTTGTCAGGACCTTTTGAGGCCTCCGTAGATACATTGCCCCACGAACGGGAAGGCCCGATCTATTTATAGAAACGGGAATTCCCATTCATGAGTCACATTGGCCTTTGTATTGCGTATACGTTGATAGAACCAGCTACTCTATAAAACCAGCAGTTTCACAATTCGCAGCAATGTTTTTGCAACCCTGCAGTCTGCAGTCCGTTTGATGTATTTTGGCGTTACTAACAGGAGACCTACAGCACTTGCAGAGTAAGATCAAATCAGGTATGTTAGTACGTTCTACACCCGTAAACAATGCCCATTACTCCGACAGTCTCCTTATCCAGGAATGGGACTATCAACTGTGTAACCACTTTGCCAATTTGTTATTGTAGTTAATTCTAATTTACATGTTTATATTTTCCCCTTTTAAAATTGTCCTAGCTTTGTTTACTTTCATTTGGGAGACGTAAATGTATTGCTATACTTATCTTAAGTAATTATTCTGTCTTGTCCTGTCATGTGCTGTACATGTAACTATGTCACGGCACATCCGACACAAGCCTCGGCTTTTAGGATGTTGCCCCCACCATAGTGGAAATAAATGTCATTGAATGAATGTCTACGATTCTAGACTATTACGTCATTATGTTATCTTTCCTTCGTTCGTGCATTACCAGCCTAAAGATTTGCTGATATGCAATAAATATTCATCATCCTGTGGTTTGTTTATTCATGGAGCTGTAACTCCATTAAAATGCACCGTGATTAAGGACGTTCAACATGTATATGTATAAACATTTGACATAATTATCAAAACCTACTCGTATTATTTCTGGCAAGTTGTTCATAATCTGCATACTTTAAGTTCTTAAATCTCCTTTTATATTGAAACTGTTCATCTTTCCAATGATCGTGGGTTGTCTCTGCATTCGTGATTTACTAGTAAGGTTTACTATTCGGTCAAGATTTTTTTCCAGATATATAGGCCTAGTGCCATTAAATGTAAGACTAACTTACTGATCAAATTGTACTACAGTGTACGTAAATGCCCGTTTCTGCCATTATGTATGTATGTATGTCAACCTATATGAACTGTTGATGGGGGTCCCCTGGTAGACTGGGTAGCGAGGGGGTTTTCCCGAAGCTGGGTTAGATGCGGTGACAGGGTTTAAATACAGGTTTGATATGGTGTGGGTTTGTCATCTAGCTGGGTGAGGCCTATTGGGGCATGGTGTACTGGGATGGGAACAAATTGGACAGTGGGGACCATTATGGATGGGAGATAGGTTGGATAGTGAGGGTCAATATACTCGTGGGAAGGGGAATAGTTTAGACTGTGTGGTCCCTATCGACTGATCCATACATCATCAACTCTTTGGCTATGGTGTAAGTGGGAGCATGGCGTCATCTTATTCTATCATTCTGTGTCCTTAAATCATAAGACGGCCACAGGATGCTGAGAAGGACCACTGGTTCAAGGGGAGATGATGAAGATGCAGTAGATGCCCTCACCGGGAAACTCTCTCAAGTAACACTGTGAGTTTGCATTGATTCTTACTAGATTCTTCTAATCTGAACACATTTTACAAGTAATAACACATTTTGTGTGAATCACATTGAAATTAATCTTTGCAACTTCTATAGGGCAGTACAAGATGTGCACGAGTCTGCCTAAAAAGTATAAATCATGTCCCAACCATGCTGAAGAAATTGCCCTTCAGAGATGCTTTCTTCTCCACCTTTCTTCACACGGATGCAGGCCACCCAAATACGCAGCATGCTTTAGGAGGACAGACGGAAGCGAAGTGCTTCACCCCGGTCCGACTAGGGCTGAGCGCTGCTTTGCCGACTCCAAGAAAGCCGGTACCGAGGACGGGCTGCTCTTCGACCCTGCCGACTACCCGGAGGAAGAGGAGCGAGACCGAATGCTGGAGAAGTTTTTCGACACCTCTCTACCCTCCAATGTGTACCGGTAAGTTGGAATGCAGACACACACAAAACGTTACAAAACAAAACAGATTGTGAAGTTCACTTAAACAATGAATATGAGCATTAAATTTCAAGGAATTTGATACAATAGATTTACATAGAATGGAAAAGAACTACAGTACTTGTTTATCACGCGTAAACGCTTGGTTTGTGGTGTTGATATCTCTTTGATGACTCAGGTCCGATGGCATCGGCTGGATCAGAGTGCGTTCCCCCAGTTTCAAGGATGGGGAACTTGGCAACCTGGAAGACCTGGAAGATGAGTGGGATGCTCTGCAGAGATCAAAGACACACGTGGACTTCGACGCCATCAAAAACCTTGCCCTTTCAAACAGGTGAGTGTGCATGATTCTCTAGGTGTCATGACCAATTTTGAATTGGTGTCAATCTGAGCTGAAAACAATTTCAGGTCTACTTGATCTTCTTCCAAGGAATAGGTAGAGTATATTTTGTATAGCAAACATGAGGCTATTAATGTTGGCGTCGTCCGTCTTAAACGAATTTCTGCCGAGTAATTATGATTGAGAGAGAAAAGAAGATTAATGTGAATGGTAGCCATGGGTGTCGATCCCGGGGGGGATGGGGGGATATATCCCCCAATATTTGAGGTGGGGGTGGGTGGCGTGTATTATCATCCCCCCAATATTTTGAGGTTGAATGTTATTTAATTTTATTGTATAGAAATATTACATGATCCTTGTTGTTTTGTTAGACTTTTCGACTCTGTTTTTATTAAAAAGTCCTTGTTTTGGGAGGGGGGTATCCTATCTCCAACAGCCTCCACCGACTCGGTCGCTTCGCTCCCTCGCATAGGACAACAAATCACCAATCACATCCCCCCAAATCATGAAAAGAAATCGACACCAGTGAAGGTAGCAATATTGACGTATGGAGTGAATTTGTTGACTAAAGCAGGTTTTTTTTCTTGCAGTTGTTTGGGTGGGATCTGGTTGCTCTTTTTCGAAACGGGAGCCTCTGTTGACATTGCGTGGGAGAAAATCGCCAGAGTCACGGTAGAGGGCAAGTTAGGTACTCACGCTAAGGTGACTCCCGTTGAAGATGAGGCAGAGGCGAAAGATCTACATGGGACGAGTCATTGTATCAGCGTCTACACCAAGGATTTCACTGACAAGGATGACGTGCTGGCAGTGGAGGCCGCCCTGCGTAGTCTGGGCTTCAAGGCGCGATTGTCCTACAAGCCTCGTGTCTATTCAAGCCTGGGAATATTCTCACGGAACAAGTGGAACCTGCGTCCAAGCATCTACATCTCTGAGTGGGATGATGCTAAGCAGGCTGGTCAAATACAGGACTACACCAAACCTCGTAATAAGTACGTTGGCAGACACCCACATAGGAAAAGATAAGTTCGATAAGATCATTAGTTCTGTGATAGAATTCTGCGAGCAAAAATGGAAAGTTGAAAGGCGTCTTCAACTAGACTCATTACATTTAGTATATACTTTACAGCAGTTGATTTCAATTATTTCAATGTGTTGACGAAAGGTATCCTGTCCTTGTACAATTCGAGACGAGTCTAATGCAACCTTTATGAACATCTGGTCGCTGTTGGATAATGTACTACCTGGGTCGGGGGTTAAGGTTATAAGGCAAACAGAAAAGAAAAAGAAACAGCAGGGAAACGCACAGCACAATGAGTTGATCGATATTTGATTGCATTAACAGCTCGTTGCAAATACAGATTGAAAGCGAACCCTTTAAATCACGACCATTGTGGCACAATCGTCGGTACAATATGTAGAGTCCAAAATATTGTGCTATAGTCTAGAGCAATATGCATCGTGCAGAATACTGATGGGCAATTAAGAGGAAGGTGAATTGCGTGCGTGGGGAATCCCCGGTTGTATGGTGACATCATCGTGATTGCACATACTCAGGCTGGGGAAAACCTGAATGTGAAATCCTATGGTACTCCTGACTGGACATCGCTCATTGCATATATTTCGAATCAAATATTATATCAATTGCTTGTCGAACATTGTAATTGCCGTTTGCACATTTCCATGTTGACATTTATTTGTTTGGATTGTTTATGTTTTTCTAAGCTTCTTCGTTTGTCTCTTTGTTAACAATTGTTATAGCGCTCATAATATATTGAACAAATCTTTATACTTGTTTTATGTTTCTTAACAGCATGTTCCTTGATCAGCTGTACATAGCATGTTACCTCACTATTATGAGTCATTGGTTCTGTTAAATGTTTTGCTATTATAATAATGTACATTGCACATTTTATTAAATTGAAAAAATTATACACATACACATTATACACATATAGTTCCTTGTAAGTGAGGAAATGGATATTAAAGGTAATATCATACTTTGGAAAGATAAAGATACGGTAAAAGTCATTTGTGAAATTCCCAGTATCATATGGGCCCAACGTTTAGAGAAAACTGTGAAAAACGCCCATGGAATTTGTTACATCTTTTCACCGTTACTTTTGATCTTTTAAAGATCAAAATTATTTTCGGTCGTTGTTTTAATAATTTCTGGATAAATACACCATTACAGGCAAAAAGATTTTAACGGTATGTTTCCTACTAAGCTATGATACTACCTTTAAGCGGACATCGGACACGAGAGAGATAAATCGATGTCTCCGTAGTTTGTCTAGTATAGGAGGAAGTCATCCAAAGAATACAGAATGGCTTTGAAATTTTGGAAGGCGGATTAGAAATAGGTTAGCAAAGTTTGTATATGGTTGGGGCTATGTTACCAATTTGCTCTGTATCTTAATTAATTGCTGTCGGTTTTAATTAATACATGTATGCAGACTTCTTCATATGTTTGTTTGTGTTTTGGGGGTTGGGCTGTTTGTTTAATTGATCGTTTACTAGTAGGAAATGGCACCAATAGAGCACATAATGTTTACTAACTGCTTCTGACAGTTTGTTTGAAAATTATTAAATAAGATTGCAGTATTTATTTATTTTTAATTGTGCCACACGATTAAGAGTCTCATTATAAATGATTCTCAGAGAACAAGAATGTGGAATTTGTTATTCTTTTGGAGACGTTTGGCTAAATTATGCCCAAGACCTTTCCCCAATAGACTATAAAAATGATGTAGTGACACACTGCTGGTTGATTTCTTCTCGACCATTTGATTTGCCTGTGAGTGATTCCCCGTATAATTGGTTCTCTAAAAGATTTAGTTTATGAATTCCTTGGTTCCCTGATTCAGTTATTCCCTGTTTAGTATTCCGTGGTTATGTTAATAACAAAATACACATTCCCATGATTATTTGAAGCAAAGTCAATGTCCCCATCATTGTAAAAACAGACGTCATTATGAATAACTTCGCAAAGGTTTACATAATATGAGTTAACGTGACAACAAATATCACACAACTACCTTCAAATTACACTGCGTATCAGAACTGGTTAATGAAACAAACTATCAGTCAATTGACACAACACAGTAAACCCTAAATGACTATAATGTATACAAACCAAAAACCAAACAATGCCTACTGAAATGTTGCTTTGCAATCTTTTTCTTAACCCAGAAAATACTGGTTTACTCGTCAAATCCACTCCAATGGAATAATGAACAATATTTCTATAGCGCCTTACACAAAAGGTTCAAGGCACTTTACAATTATAAGTGATTATGATGCAAAATACAAATGCGAAGATTGAACTATAATCTATGAAATTTAAACAACTTAGGGATAATAACAGCAAGGAAGGTTATTAATTACAATACACTAATAACAATTAAAGTGAGTGAGACATCAAAGATTAGTATTCTTGGTAAGTCTGGAGACGATTTTTGAAGACATCAACTGTTTGGGAATTTTTGAATGTGTGCAAAGAGATTGTTCTAAAAAAGAGGTGCGCACACATAGAAAGCACGATCACCATAGCGGGTACGGGTATACGAGGGCCAAGGGCAAGTAGAAGGTTTGAAGATGATCTAACCCCCGTTTCAGACAGGCGTTCTAGTGTCGCGCCGAACCCATTAAAGGGCAAGATTTGAATTAAGTTCATAGAAAGTACAACGTCTGAAACAATTAGGAGCGACCAGGCGCGCCTGATGCCGAAAGATCGACGGTCTGGGTCGTTCAGAACGGCGCTAGAGCGACATCGTTTCAGACGTCGCTCTAGTCATGAGCCGAACTCAATGCAAATGTATGCAAATGAGCAGAAAACTGCAGTGATATCCCACAATGCATACATACGAAACTTTTTGGCATGGAAATCGTCTGCCGGTCGTACATCATAGGGTATTTTCAATAGACCTTTGCCAAGGTATACAAAAACAACAAAATTAATCATTTTAAAGGTAAAGTCAAAGATGGGCTAGGCCTAATCGTAAAAAGCAAAAAATATGACGGCCACAATGCCAGTCGTGACAGTTGTGTATAAACGATGACAACAGTCAAAATCGAAGTACATTATGCTTAATTTCCATTTTAGTCCGTGGGCCGTGGCCTTTTATTCGCTCGTTTCGTGACCATCATCACCGAATTTGTTCCCACTTGGCATGGATGTAGATCTGACATTACTGAACAAGAATTGATTTGTTCCCACGTCCAATTTGTGTTCACTAAAGAGAAATTTGCGATAGAAAATCGTCAAATTTTACGTACAGAAAAAACATAAGAATAAGCAGCGCCCTCAATCGGTAGAAAGTAATCATCTACATAATAATACTATAGGAACTGCATACCCGTGCTCATTTTATTCCCGATGTAAAACCCTTTACATAGTACTATGATTGGAAACTGATCAAACTTCAACGTAATTATTTCTAGGGACATTTTATTTGTCGTTTTAATTATGGGAAAATTAGGTGAATGCTGGATGGAAAAAAATGACACATGTTTTTGAAGATGTTTCTCCCAGCAAACTGCTGTCGCAATTTGGCATTGTTATGTTATGTATGAGAGTCGATTTTTGAAAACACTGGGAAATTATTCTAATGACTGCATGTTTTGTTTTGAAATGTAGAATTTCCACCACGAACAATGATAATTCATTATGCAAAACAATGGTCTTACACAAAAGACGGGCCATACACTTGTAAAATGTGTAGCATGTTGTTCAATTATTATTGTGACTTTAAATTTGTTCCGAAAACAGATAATATTTCACCACTTCATTTTGTGATGGGCTCCATACAATAGTCTTACCACTAAACAAACATTGCATTACTGATAAAGAATTAAATAAAAATATGACCGAAATTCCAACGAAGGATGTTAAAAATGTATATTTTAAACAATTATGATAATAACATTATCTTGCTCATAACACTAAATATACCCCAAATAATATATTTTCTTAGGATACATTGGCTATGTGTGCTTTTGCAATGAGCTGCATGTAGGGTGAAAAGTAAAATAATGATTGCAAAGGGTAAAAAGAGTACATGTACTTACACTTCACACTGTCACTTTCACTGTCTGATCCATCATGGGTACACATGAAATAATACCCCTGTGAAAGGTTTAGCTTAATCGGCCATCTGAGTCTCAAGAGAAAATTATTGAAAAACTTAGTCAATTCTTTTCTTATAAAATATAAAAAAAAAATGTAGTTTTGATCATACGTGACAAGATATTTCTGTTAGTGTTTTCTAAAAAAGAAATATACATCTTATAATAAGCATTTTGGACCAAAATATTTTAACAGCAAAATCATGTGAGATCATACAGTGTGTGTGGCTTGAAATAAAGATTCCTTTGTGGGAATAAAGTCATGTATGCAACTACAGTATTATTGAAGTCTCAACTTCATTGTGATAATTGTTTTGTTTTATTTGTCATCAAATATTTTTATTGTAATTTTATTTAGATTAAATATTCTAATAGGTTCAAAACGTCAGGCATTCCCAATAAAGTTTCAGGTCAACTCGGTCCGTGATTATTTTAGGCTCTCTATTTTGGTTGATGAGCAATTTGTAGTAGTTTATTAATTCCTCATCATTTAGAAATTTGCTGGGAGAAACATCTTCAAAAACATGTGTCATATTTTCCATCCAGCATTCACCTAATTTTCCCATAATTAAAACGACAAATAAAATGTCCCTAGAAATAATTACGTTGAAGTTTGATCAGTTTCCAATCATGTAAAGGGTTTTACATTGGGAATAATGAGCACGCGATGCAGTTCCTATAGTATTATTATGTAGATAATTACTTTCTACCGATTGAGGGCGCTGCTTATTCTTATGTTTTTTCTGTACGTAAAATTTGACGATTTTCTATCGCAAATTTCTCTTTAGTGAACACAAATTGGACGTGGGAACAAATCAATTCTTGTTCAGTAATGTCAGATCTACATCCTTGCCAAGTGGGAACAAATTCGGTGATGATGGTCACGTA
Source organism: Astropecten irregularis (assembly GCA_963971285.1). Classification (NCBI taxonomy): domain Eukaryota; kingdom Metazoa; phylum Echinodermata; class Asteroidea; order Paxillosida; family Astropectinidae; genus Astropecten; species Astropecten irregularis. Next base: position 539,256 of record OZ020245.1, on the reverse strand, counting down.
ACTCAAAAACTAAAGCGAATTTGGCCTCACGGCCCACGGACTATTTCCTCCTCGCAACAACCAAGTCGACAACGTACGGTCTGAAACGTAAACAACACCACCCCAAAAGTCTTCGACGGAGCTGTTGCTATGGCCGCAAGTTGTTGGTTTGTTTGTAGGCCTAGTTTTAGGGCTACTCCAATGTATTAAGTTCGCCTGTCTGAAACCAAAATCTGAATTGGGTCGACCTAGGGTCGCTCCTAAACTATTTAGTTCGTCGCGACCCTGGCACGCCTGTCTGAAACGGGGGTATATGGAAGTAGGGTTTTTCTGTGAGATGAGGTCAGTAGGTTATGATGGCACTTGACGATGAGTGATTTTGTAAGGATTATTTTAAGGAATGATGTGAGCACACTTTCTCGTGCGAGTGATGTGATGGGCAGCAGTGTTTTGTAAACGTTGGAGTTGGTCAAGATGGGATGCAGGTAAGTTATTAAGTAAGCTGTTACAATATTCTAAGTGTGGTGCTCTGTGGAACTCTGGTTAAGGACATTAATTACCCCGCGGAATTTGTTTTTGTACCAGGGCCTATTGAGGCCTCCGTGGGAACATTGCAACAATACCCAAACTAAATATAGAAACTGGAATTTCCATTTCAGAGTCACATTCGCATTGCGTCAATAGAACCCAGTTCAGTCCAACACTGGAACCCAGTGAGACCATTAATTTCTACTCTATAAAATCTTTCAGTTCCCAGCAACACCTTTGCATGTACAATAGTGACCGGAGTTAGCACATCCTTTGCGGTAATTCAAGATCAAACCAGGTATGTTATGTTCAAAAGGAGCTCCGGGTCCAGGATTCGGAGTCATTGTCGGAGTATCCTGTGCCCTTCATATCTTTATGTCTATGTTTTTGCAATAACTGATCATTATCTCGTGATTTGTTTAATGCACCATGTATGAAGATTTAGTTTATAGGATTAAATACTGTATAATGTGCATGGCCGGATCGCGCCTGACTGGAAGATTGTTGTGTGGATCGGTTCGGTTTCAAGGGGATTTTCTTTTTTGGGGGGAGTGGGGAGAGGCTTTCAAAATTAAGGACTTTCAAATTAAGCACGTGCACAGTTATTGCTGTTTTTGTTAATACCATGTACATGCATGTTTATTACCGTATTTTTTTTTAAGCCAGTGGAAACTAATTTTCAACGTATAGCTCAGTTGGTAGAGCGCCTGTACGGTGTTCAGGAGGTCGCCGGTTGGATCCCAATCCAGTCAATTTTTCTCTGTTCACTTTTCCATGAAATTGAATTGGATTGAAAGGCCAGCAGTATGTACTATATCTTCCTCTCTTGTAGGGCTACTGTGACTGTAGTCATTGCGTCGGTATAAAATGGAAAGAAATCATAAAATGTATTGTCATTGTCTAAACTGATTAATTTTAAGAACATAAGTCAGGCAGCAGATTGAACACGTCGCATCATGTATGAATCGAGAATTTCGCTGAAATAAAAACAGTCAGAGGAATCTACCCGATGATAAGTGCTACTGGGATGTGTAAAATGGATATAGGGTATAATGTGGGTGGGTTGGATTGTGTGGCAATACTGGATGGTAAGGAGGAAAGGTTGTATTGCGTGGGGCAATGTACTTGTGAGAAGGGGGATAGAGTGATCGGTGCTGGCCAATGTACATAGGCCTACTGTTTGGCCTATTGAACGTATTGCTAAATGGCGAAAACCCACCATCATCTTGCATTCTTCGTTCTCAGATCACACGATGGCGGATAGTAAGCTGAAGGGGGCTACTGGTTCAAGAGGAGATGATGAAGATGCAGTAGATGCCCTCACCGGGAAACTCTCTCAAGTAACACTGTGAGTTTGCTTTGAATTTACTCATACTACACGTACTGAGCTCGATCGGCATATGATTGGCTACACACGATGTAGGCCTACTTGCATAAAGGTTGTTACTTTGGGAGCTACGCCGATGCTGTGTTCTACCATACAATGAAATGTGTTGATTGTGTAGGCCTATGTGCAAATCAGAATGAAGTCAACCTTCACAAATTTAATGGGGGAGTATATTTGTTTTCTTTATTGAGAGAAGATTTGTAGGAGTCTGCCTATAAACAATTTAAAATGTGTTCAAACCACGCTGAAGAAATTGAGATGTTTTCCAATTCATTTTTTACTACACGGGTCACATGAATGCAGGCCATCCAAATACCCTGCATGCTTTTTGAGGCCAGGCAGAAGCAGTGAAAAGCCTCACCAGACTGGTTCAACTAAGGCTGAGCGCTTGTTTGCGCACTCCTCGAAAGCCAAGGCAGCGAATGGGCTGCTCTTCAACCCTGCCGACTACCCGGAGGAAGAGGAGCGAGACCGAAAGCTGAAATTGTTTTTTGAGAAATGCCTGCCCTCTAAAGTGAACCGGTAAGCTTCAACACAGACTGACACACAGAACGTTACAAAACATAGATCAGACCATGAAATGCTGCTTCCACAGTTCCATTTAACAATGAATATGAGTATTTAATTCCAGATAATATGATACAATAAATAATAATGCACACAGGGTTGGACCTGTACACTATTGGTTTGTGGTGTTGATATCTCTTGATGACCCAGGTCTGATGGCATCGGCTGGATCAGAGTGCGTTCCCCCAATTTCAAGGATGGAGAACTGTGGAACCTGGAAGACCTGGAGGATGAGTGGGATGCTCTGCAGAGATCAGAGAGAGACGTGGACTTCGACGCCATCAAAAGCCTGGCCCTTTCAAAAGGGTGAGTATATGCACGATTCTGTTGGTGACCGATTTTAAATCGATGTCAATCTGAGTTGAAAGAGAGTGTATTTGTATTGTCTGCATGAGAAAGCTGTCAAGACAGAAGATCAACCTCGTCTTCTCCCAAGAATGGTTTGAGAATTCTCTGTAGCAAATATACATCTATGTATAGGCTTCATTTATCCGCCTAACGAATTGTGGGTGAGTGATTCTGGTTCAGAGAGAAACACAATGTGAATCGTAGCAGCTTTAAAATTGAAAGAGTCACCTATACGTACAAACGGGATTTTTAAAATTAAAATTAATTCTTTTCGTGCAGTGTTTTGGGCGGGATTTGGCTGCTATTTATCGAAACGGGAGCCTCTGTTGACATTGCGTGGGAGAAAATCGCCACAGCCACGGTAGAAGGCAAGCTAGGTACGCACGCTAAGGTGTCGCCCGTGGAGGATGAGAGAGAAGGGATAGAGTTAGGCAGGACGAATCATTCTTTCAGCGTATACACCAAGAATTTCACCGACAAGGATGACGTGCTGTTAGTGGAGGCTGGCCTACGTAGTCTGGGCTTTAAAGATCCAATACGCTTTAAGCCCAGCATCTATTCCAAATTGGGCATATTCGCAGGGAACAAGTGGAACCTGCGACCAAGCATTTACATCTCTGAGTGGGATGATGTTAAGAAGGCTAGTAGCATACAGGACAACATCAAACCTCTTCATGAGAACGTTGAAAAAGGGCATCTGAAGTCTGAAGAATTCGATGTTGGTCTTAGGTATTAACCCCCTTGAACGAGTCCCCAACAAAAGAAGAACATGTTTTAGACTAAAGTAGCGAATTCACGACGAATTAACTTGAACATGCTGCCATTCTCGGGTCGCCTTTAGATAACGAACTTCTGTCGGGGTCAAAGGGTCATAGTGCCAACAAAATGATTACGATTTATTGCTTAATAAATAAATGTTCTTGTGGTATAGTCGGGAGTGATACGCACTGTGCTAAATTCTGACGTGCAAACCTGTTCTGGTCTTTTTACAAGCAATGTGAATTGCGTGCCTGGGGATTTCCCGGTTGTATGGTGACATCATCGTGAACTCGGGCTCGGGCAAGCCTGAATGGAAAACTTTATGATAGTCCCGACAGGACATCGCATATTGCAGATATTTCGAATCAAATATATCGCAATTGTTTGTCCAACAATGCATTTGCAATTGCGTTTGCACATTAATATTTTATATTTTGTTTGTGTTTTTCTTTTCTTTTAAGGTTGATTTGTGTAATTGTTTGTTTGTGTCCTTTTTAACAACATATCAATGAATTACAATGAATCTTTATACTTGATCTTATAGTGAGCAGATATTTATGATAAAAAATTCAAACTGAGTGACTTGAAGAAAGACCGCCTCTTTGAAACCTTGACACATAATACCATGTGCATGGAATCAGTTTAATACCCTGAGATATTAACTCGTTAAAAGTCTACATTGTAGACTGAACGCAAACAGTTTTGAGCGCGAATCCTGGGGAGCAGATTCATTGCCAAGCTCACATCAAGAAATCTAGTTTCATAATCCTACTTATCTTCATATAAAACACCTCACCATCAGTCACATCTATTCAACCTAATATGGATTAATCATGTTATGTTATAGTACAGTTAGTTCGGATACATTCTTAAGAATCTGTGGTTTTTGTTTTCGTTTTGTGTTTGCTTTGCTTTGGTTTGGGTTTGTTGTGACAGTTTTGTAATAAGTGATGTACATTGGGTTTAATATTATCTAATTAGGAACAGGTGTCAAAGTGTACGACACTAGGTGAGATTTCATATCAGCATGTGTTATTTTACCCAATGTATGAAGAGAACTTAGAACAGCTGCGATGCTGGCTTCTTATTAAGTTCAATAAGTAGGTTGTAGGTTAAACTAACATAATTATTCGAGTCAGTTTGTAGAAAAGAAACCACACAAAGAACTGACGTTCACTCTCAATTACACATTCAGATGCCTGCAAGCTAAAACTCTTTAATGGTCGTTTACATTAACATTACTGTCCCAAGTCACTTACATCAGGACAATGGTGGTTTGTAATTTGCGTATCTTATGTTTCTTAACAACATGTTCCTGGTTTGCATTCCAGAAAGTAACTAAACAATTAATCAACATCATCAATTGCCCATAGCTTAACAAGTTGTGTAATAATTCATGAGTTCTTGGTTTGTTTTCATTTTTGGCCATGTAAAATGAGTAAATAATTGGTGAGTATAAGCGTAGAAGTAGAAGTAAAAGTAATCGAAATTAAGAGAGAAAAATCGATGTCTCCGTAATATTAATTGTTGTCTATAATACTCAATCTTAATAAGAGAATGCTATAAAAACACAGTTTGGCCTTCAAATATTGGGGGTTATACCTAGACAAAGGTTAGCAAAGTTTGCGTACTGTTGGGGCCATAGTGGTTTCCTTTTTTAATCAACTGTTGTTTTAATATACTTCTATGCAGACTTATCTAAATGATTGTTTGTTTGTTTGTTCGTGTAAAGACAATAATTATTGTACCCAAAATTGCTAAGGATGTGATCGATGTGTGTGGCTTTGAATGTATTCCATCACTAAATTACACCAATAGAGCATATAGTGCTTATAATTACTAACTGCTTCTAACAGTTTGTTTGAAAATTATTATTCAATAAGATTGCCGTATTTTTTTTATTGTGCCACACGATCATGAGTTTCATTATAAATGATTCTCGGAGGACAAGAATGTGAAGACGTTTGGATAAATTATGTCCGAGACCTTTTCTAAATAAAGTGTGAAGAGGATGTAATGGCACACTTCTGCTTGATTTCAACTTGACCATTGTTTTTCCCCTGTGAGTGATTCCCCGTTTAATTGGTTCTGTGAAAGGCAAAGGTACATGTTTACATGTATGAGTTAACGTGACAGCAATAATCCAAGAATTACACTCGAATTGCATGGCATATCACAACTAGTCAATGAAACGAACTAAATGATTAGAATGTACTTGTTTCAAATCAAACAGATGGCCACTTTTCGTCCTCCATACAAAATATGGAGGTTCAAAAGTGGACATCTGTTTCTCTGCTCTCCAAGTAACAGAAAAGCGATCGAACGTTTTGCTAAAATGCACTTTTCCGCTTATCTGCTTTACTGTTAGCAGAAAAGCAGATGTTACTTTTTACCCGTAACTGGCGGTACAAAAGTAGACATCTGCATTTTCACTTTTCTTACTACCCGAAAAGCAGATTGAACTTTTTTGATGAATCCACTTTTTTGCTTTTCTGCTTTCCAAGAAAGCAGATTGAACGCTTGTGGCACAGTGGTTCAGAAGTGGCCATCTGATTTTCTGCTAGCAGAATTGCAGATTGAACGTTTTGGATAGATTCACTTTTCTGCTGTGGGCCTAGCAGGCCGAACATGTTTGTCACAAGTTCACAACGGTGTAAAAGTGCCCATCACCGTTACTGTCTATATTATACCCACCAAACAAAATGGATTGCATACTTCAAGAACTCTGATGTTTTATGAGAACTTGGTGACGTGACAGAACTAATCCGCGGACAGTTCCCAAAAATTGAGAATTTTCCCGGCCAGAAAACAAGAGGGCAACATCCATTGTGCAGAAAACATCTTGTTCTTGTTTTGTACCGCCAGTTACGCGTAAAAAGTAACATTTGCTTTTCTGGTAGCAGAAAAGCGGAAAAGTGCATTTAACCAAAACGTTCGATCTGCTTTTCTGCCTGCAGAAAAGTAGAAAAGTAGAAAAGTGCATTATTTTTACAAAACCGTTCGATCTGCTCTTCTGTTACTTGGAGAGCAGAAAAGCAGATGTCCACTTTTGAACCTCCATACTCATATAAATGAGTCACGAGAAAATAGCAAAATTCCAACTCAATTTTGCTTAAGAATTAACATGAGGAATGGTTTTGATCTTAACCCGAGATCAAAACTGTTTTCGGTCTTTTTTGTACTCATTTCTTGATAAATACACCATTTCAGGCGGAAAAAATGTAAACGGTGTGTGTATCTAGAATCACCATCTTCATACCATGAAAGTTATACGTAAATTTGTAAACATATGCACAGGGTATGTTACCAATCCTGTACTGTACCTTGAATCAGACATCGGACATTAGATAGATACACATCGGTGTCTCTGTAGTATTTGTTGAGTTAACTATAGGCCTAGAGAATGTCATCAGAAAGAATAGGCCTACTGTGTGGCTTTGAAAATTTGGAAGGTAATTATAAATAGGTTAGCAAAGTTGGCATAGGGCCTATACGGTTGGCGCTATATTAACGTTTTGCACTCTATTTGCTGTTTTAATAGACATAGCGGGTACGGACCGTGGGCAAGTTAAGATGGGACATGGAAGTAGGGTTTTTGTGTGAGATGAGGTCAGTATGTTATGATGGCAATTGGTGGTTTATGTTTTTTAAGGAGTGTTTTAATGTGAGCGCACTTTCTCGTGCAGGTGATGAGACGGGCAGCAGTGTTTTGTAAACGTTGGAGTTGGTCAAGATGGGATGCAGGTAGGTTAATAGGGAAGCTGTCACAATAATCTAAGTGTGGTGTTACAAATGCATTGACAAGGCTTACTGTGGAACTCTGGTTAAGGACTTTAATAATTATCCCGCGGAATTATCTTTTTGTACCATGACCCTTTGAGGCCTCCGTAGGAATATTGCCGATCGATCTAGTACCGATCGATCTAAATTATAGAAACTGGAATTTCCATTTCAGAATCACAATCGCATTGCGTCAATAGAACCAAATTCAGTCCAACACTGGAACCCAGTGAGACCATTAATTTCCACTCTATAAAATCTTTCAGTTCCCAGCAACACCTTTGCATGTACAATGAGCGGAGTTAACACAACCTTTGCGGTAATTCAAGATCAAACCAGGTATGTGTTATGTTCAAAAGGAGCTCCGGGTCCAGGATTCGGAGTCATTGTCGGAGTATCCTGTGCCCTTCATATCTTTATGTCTATGTTTTTGCAATAACTGATCATTATCTCGTGATTTGTTTAATGCACCATGTATGAAGATTTAGTTTATAGGATTAAATACTGTATAATGTGCATGGCCGGACCGCGCCTGACTGGAAGATTGTTGTGTGGATCGCTTCGGTTCCAAGGGGATTTTTTTATTTTTTTTTTGAGTGGGGAGGGGCTTTCAAAATTAAGCACGTGCGCAGTTACTGCTGTTTTAGTTAATACCATGTACATGCATGTATATTACCGTAATTTTTTTTCAGCCAGTGGATACTAATTTACAACGTATAGCTCAGTTGGTATAGCGCCTGTACGGTGTTCAGGAGGTCGCCGGTTGGATCCCAATCCAGTCAATTTTTCTCTGTTCACTTTTCCATGAAATTGAATTGGATTGAAAGGCCAGCAGTATGTACTATATCTTCCTCTCTTGTAGGCCTACTGTGACTGTAGTCATCGCGTCGGTATAAAATGGAAATAAATCATAAAATGTATTGTCATTGTCTAAACTGATTAATTTTAAGAACATAAGTCAGGCAGCAGATTGTACACGTCGCATCATGTATGAATCGAGAATTTCGCTGAAATAAAAACAGTCAGAGGAATCTACCCGATGATAAGTGCTACGGGGTTTGGTAAAATGGATAATAGGGTATAATGCGGGTGGGTTGGATTGTGTGGGCAATACTGGATGGTAAGGAGGATAGGTTGTATTGTGTGGGGCAATGTACCTGTGAGAAGGGGCATAGGGTGATCGGTGCTGGCCAATGTACATAGGCCTACTGTATACAAATAATGAATGTTTATGAGTGGAATGGTAAAAATAATTTCATGAGGTGACAGATGGACTGTTCCATTTCACGAGGCGAAGCCGAGTGGTATGGAACAGTCCATCTGTCACCGAATGAAATTATTTTTTCCATTCTACGAATGTGAAACATTCATTATTTGTTTTATATAACATCTAAGTAGATCTTTGTCATTTGATTTTGATTGGAGGATAACATTTCAACAGTTAGCAAGACAAAAAAAGTTTAAAATCTTGACAAACTATAATTAACATTGATCTCCATTAGAAATTATAATTATGCTCTTATTATTATGGAACGCCGCTTGACCACGTATTAGAGTCCCTGGCGTGCAATGGTAAAAATCGGATGGAACCAAAAATGCACGGTGGGTGGAACAAATTTCAACGGTTGTGACGTAAGCCATGAATTGGTCTATTTATCAAATATCACGTGACATACAATCCTCCAATCAAATGACAAGGATCTACTAAGGTGTTATATAATTTGGCCTATTGAACGTACACATTGCTAAATGGCGAAAACCCACCATCATCTTTCATTCTTCGTTCTCAGATCACACGATGGCGGATAGTAAGCTAAAGGGGGCTACTGGTTCAAGAGGAGATGATGAAGATGCAGTAGATGCCCTCACCGGGAAACTGTCTGAAGTAACACTGTGAGTTTGCTTTGAATTTACTCATACTACACGTATACTTAGCTCGATCGGCATATGATTGGCTACAGACGATGTAGGCCTACTTGCATAAAGGTCGTTACTTTGGGAGCTACGCCGATGCTGTGTTCTACCATACAATGAAATGTGTTGATTGTGTAGACCTATGTGCAAATCAGAATGAAGTCAACCTTTACAACTTCAATGGGGGAGTATATTTGTTTTCTTTATTGAGAGAAGATTTGTCAGAGTCTGCCTATAACAAATTTAAACTGTGTCCAAACCACGCTGAAGAAATTGAGATGTTTTCCAATTCATTTTTTACTATACGGGTCACATGAATGTAGGCCATCCAAATACCCTGCATGCTTTTGGAGGCCAGGCAGAAGCAGTGAAAAGCCTCCCCCGGCTGGTTCAAATTTGGCTGAGCGCTTGTTTGCCCACTCCTCGAAAGCCAAGGCAGCGAATGGGCTGCTCTTCAACCCTGCCGACTACCAGGAGGAAGAGGAGCGAGACCGAAAGCTGAAATTGTTTTTCGAGAAATGCCTGCCCTCTAAAGTGAACCGGTAAGCTTCAACACAGACTGACACACAGAACGTTACAAAACATAGATCAGACCATGAAATGCTGCTTCCACAGTTCCATTTAACAATGAATATGAGTATTTAATTCCAGATAATATGATACAATAAATAATAATGCACACATGGTTGGACCTGTACACTATTCGTTTGTGGTGTGGATATTGCTTCCCAACCCAGGTCCGATGGCATAGGCTGGATCAGAGTGCATTCCCCCAGTTTCAAGGATGAGGAACTGTGGAACCTTGATGATCTGAAGGATGAGTGGGATGCTCTGCAGAGATCAGAGAGAGACGTAGACTTTCACGCCGTCAAACGGCTGGCCCTTTCATACGGGTGAGTATATGCAAGATTCTCTTTGTGACCAATATTTTGAATCGATGTCTATCTGAGTTGAAAGAGAGTGTATTTGTATTGCCTGCATGAGAAAGCTGTCAAGACAGAAGATCCACCTCATCTTCTTCCCAAGAATAGTTCGAGTATTCTCTGTAGCAAATAATTATAGTCCGTGGGCCGTGACCTTTTATTCGCTCGTTTCGTGACCATCATCACCGAATTTGTTCCCACTTGGCATGGATGTAGATCTGACATTACTGAACAAGAATTGATTTGTTCCCACGTCCAATTTGTGTTCACTAAAGAGAAATTTGCCATAGAAAATCGTCAAATTTTACGTACAGAAAAAACATAAGAATAAATAGCGCCCTCAATCGGTAGAAAGTAATTATCTACATAATAATACTATAAGAAATGCATACCCGTGCTAATTTTATTCCCGATGTAAAACCCTTTACATGATTGGAAACTGATCAAACTTCAACGTAATTATTTCTAGGTACATTTTAATTGTCGTTTTAATTAAAAGATAGTTAGGTGAATGCCTGAATGGAAAATATGACACATGTTTCTGAAGATGTTGCTCCCAGCAAACTGCTGTCGCAATTTGGCATTGTTCTAATTATTCTAATGACTGTTTTGTTTTGAAATGTAGAATTTCCACCACGAACAATGATAATTCATTATGCAAAACAATGGTCTTACACAAAAGACGGGCCCTACACTTGTACAATCTATAGCATTTTGTTCAATTATTATTATGACTTTAAATTTGTTCCGAAAACAGAGATTTCACCACTTCATTTTGTGATGGGCTCCATACAATAGTCTTTACCACTAAACAAACATTGCATTAATGATAAAGAATTAAATAAAAATATGACTGAAATTCCAACGAAGGATGTTAACATTGTACATTATAAACAATTATAACAATAACATTATTTTGCTCATAACACTAAATATACCCCAAATAATATATTTTCTTAGGATACATTGGCTATGTGTGCTTTTGTAATGAGCTGCATGTAGGGTGGAAAGTAAAATATATGATTGCAAAGGGTAAAAAAGAGTACATGTACTACACTTCACACTGTCACTTTCACTGTCTGATCCATCATGGGTATACATGAAATAATACCCCTGTAAAAGGTTAAGCTTAATCGGCCATCTGAGTCTCAAGAGAATATTATTGAAAAACTTAGTCAATTCTTTTCTTATAAAATATAAAGAATACTGTAGTTTTGATCATGCGTGACAAAATATTTCTGTTAGTGTTTTCTAAAAAAGAAATATACATCTTATAATAAGCATTTTGGACCAAACTATTTTAACAGCAAAATCATGTGAGATCATACAATGTGTGTGGCTTGAAATAAAGATTCCTTTGTGGGAATAAAGTTATGTATGCAACTATATTGAAGTCTCAACTTCATTGTGATATTTGTTTTGTTTTCTTTGTCATCAAATATTTTTATTGTAATTTTATTTAGATTAAATATTCTGGTAGGTTCAAAACTTCAGGCATTGCCAAGATTATTTTAGGCTCAATTGGTTGATGAGCAATTTGCAGCAGTTTGTTACTTCCTCATCATTTAGAAATTTGCTGGGAGAAACATCTTCAAAAATGTGTCATATTTTTCATCCACCATTCACCTAATTTTCCCATGATTAAAACGACAAATAAAATGTCCCTAGAAATAATTACGTTGAAGTTTGATCAGTTTCCAATCATGTAAAGGGTTTTTCATCGGGAATAAAATTAGCACGGGTATGCAGTTCCTATAGTTTTATTATGTAGATAATTACTTTCTACCGATTGAGGGCGCTGTTTGTTCTTATGTTTTTTCTGTACGTAAAATTTGACGATTTTCTATCGCAAATTTCTCTTTAGTGAACACAAATTGGACGTGGGAACAAATCAATTCTTGTTCACTAATGTCAGATCTACATCCATGCCGAATGGGAACAAATTCGGTGATGATGGTCACGTAACTCAAAAACTAAAGCGAATTTGGCCTCACGGCCCACGGACTAATATACATCTATGTATAGGCTTCATTCATCTGCCTAATGAATTGTGGGTGAGTGATTCTGGTTCAGAGAGAAACAATGTGAATCTTAGCAGCTTTAAAATTGAAAGAGTCATCTACGTACGAAAGGGATTTTGTGTTTTAATTATAATCAATACACGGGTTTACACTTCGGTGACCATCTTAGATTTTGATCGCAACTTCAAAACGAGGCACTTCCACGCATGCGCACTATTCGAAGTGTAAACCCGTCCATTGTCGAAGACAATACACGGGTTTACACTTCGGCGGTTTTGATCGCGACTTCAAAACGAGGCACTATCACACATGCGCACTTTTTGAAGTGTAAACCCGTGTATGGGAGACTCATTGATCTCCATTAGAAAGACTGGATAGGACACAGCGCCCTCCATCTTGTAACCGCGTGCGCGCTTGATCAGCGGGTTTGACAAGGGGTTTGAAGTGTCCAGCACGTATGCGCACGTAGGCCTTCCATACAATTAACACTGCCCAAACCCGCTCTCCAGCTGTCCACGCCTTCTCGAATCCGTGCAATGCATCTGCGTGCGCGTGTCCTATCCAGTCTTTCTAACGGAGATCAATGGGGAGACTTTTGAAAACCGGTCTTCAAGTCAACAGCGCACGCGCACACAATTGTGAGCATGCGCGCGTTGTTTTGCGCCTGCGCTGCTGTGCGTGCGCGTGCGCTGTTGACTTGAAGACCGGTTCTCAAAAGTCTTCCATTCTTTTCGTGCAGTGTTTTGCGCGGGATTTGGATGGTCTTTTTCGAAACGGGAGCCCCTGTTGACATTGCGTGGGAGAAAATCGCCAGAGCCACGGTAGAAGGCAAGCTAGGTACGCACGCTAAGGTGACGCCCGTGGAGGATGAGAGAGAAGGGTTAGAGTTAGGCAGGACGAAGCATTCTTTCAGCGTACACACCAAGAATTTCACCAACAAGGATGACGTGCTGGCAGTGGAGGCTGGCCTACGTAGTCTGGGCTTTAAAGATAAAATTTGCTTTAAGCCCAGCATCTATTCCAAATTGGGCATATTCGCAAAGAACAAGTGGAACCTGCGTCCAAGCATCTACATCTCTGAGTGGGATGATGCTAAGCAGGCTGGTAGCATACAGGACAACACTAAACCTCTTTTTGAGTACGGTGAAAAAGGATATCTGGAGTCTGAAGAATTCGATAATGGTCTTATGTAATAACCCTCTTCAACGAGTCCCCGACAGAAGAAGAACATATTTTAGACTAAAGTACCGAACGACTCGACGATTTATCTTGGACGTGCTGCAATTCTCAGATCGCATTTAGATAACGTACTTGTGTCGGGGTCAAAAGGTCATTGAGCCCCAAAAATGGTAACGATTGCAAGCTTAATAAATAAATGTTATTGTGCCTTATAGTCGGGAGCGATACGCACCTTGCTAAAATCTGACGTGCAAATTTGTTCTATTGTTTACAAGCAATGTGAATTGCGTGCCTGGGGAATTCCCGGTTATATGGTGACGTCATCGTGAACTCGGGCTCGGGCAAGCCTGAATGGAAAACTATATGATAGTCCCGACAGGACATCGCATATTGCAGATATTTCGAATCAAATATATCGCAATTGTTTGTCCAACAATGCATTTGCAATTGCGTTTGCACATTAATATTTTATATTTTGTTTGTGTTTTTCTTTTCTTTTAAGGTTGATTTGTGTAATTGTTTGTTTGTGTCCTTTTTAACAACATATCAATGAATTACAATGAATCTTTATACTTGATCTTAGTGAGCAGATATTTATGATAAAAAATTCAAACTGAGTAACTTGAAGAAAGACCGCCTCTTTGAAACCTTGACACATAATACCATGTGCATGGAATCAGTTTAATACCCTGAGATATTAACTCGTTAAAAGTCTACATTGTAGACTGAACGCAAACAGTTTTGAGCGCGAATCCTGGGGAGCAGATTCATTGCCAAGCTCACATCAAGAAATCTAGTTTCATAATCCTACTTATCTTCATATAAAACACCTCACCATCAGTCACATCTATTCAACCTAATATGGATTAATCATGTTATGTTATAGTACAGTTAGTTCGGATACATTCTTAAGAATCTGTGGTTTTTGTTTTCGTTTTGTGTTTGCTTTGCTTTGGTTTGGGTTTGTTGTGACAGTTTTGTAATAAGTGATGTAGATTGGGTTTAATATTATCTAATTAGGAACAGGTGTCAAAGTGTACGACACTAGGTGAGATTTCATATCAGCATGTGTTATTTTACCCAATGTATGAAGAGAACTTAGAACAGCTGCGATGCTGGCTTCTTATTAAGTTCAATAAGTAGGTTGTAGGTTAAACTAACATAATTATTCGAGTCAGTTTGTAGAAAAGAAACCACACAAAGAACTGACGTTCACTCTCAATTACACATTCAGATGCCTGCAAGCTAAAACTCTTTAATGGTCGTTTACATTAACATTACTGTCCCAAGTCACTTACATCAGGACAATGGTGGTTTGTAATTTGCGTATCTTATGTTTCTTAACAACATGTTCCTGGTTTGCATTCCAGAAAGTAACTAAACAATTAATCAACATCATCAATTGCCCATAGCTTAACAAGTTGTGTAATAATTCATGAGTTCTTGGTTTGTTTTCATTTTTGGCCATGTAAAATGAGTAAATAATTGATGAGTATAAGCGTAGAAGTAGAAGTAGAAGTAATCGAAATTAAGAGAGAAAAATCGATGTCTCCGTAATATTAATTGTTGTCTATAATACTCAATCTTAATAAGAGAATGCTATAAAAACACAGTTTGGCCTTCAAATATTGGGGGTTATACCTAGACAAAGGTTAGCAAAGTTTGCGTACTGTTGGGGCCATAGTGGTTTCCTTTTTTAATCAACTGTTGTTTTAATATACTTCTATGCAGACTTATCTAAATGATTGTTTGTTTGTTTGTTCGTGTAAAGACAATAATTATTGTACCCAAAATTGCTAAGGATGTGATCGATGTGTGTGGCTTTGAATGTATTCCATCACTAAATTACACCAATAGAGCATATAGTGCTTATAATTACTAACTGCTTCTAACAGTTTGTTTGAAAATTATTATTCAATAAGATTGCCGTATTTTTTTTATTGTGCCACACGATCATGAGTTTCATTATAAATGATTCTCGGAGGACAAGAATGTGAAGACGTTTGGATAAATTATGTCCGAGACCTTTTCTAAATAAAGTGTGAAGAGGATGTAATGGCACACTTCTGCTTGATTTCAACTTGACCATTGTTTTTCCCCTGTGAGTGATTCCCCGTTTAATTGGTTCTGTGAAAGGCAAAGGTACATGTTTACATGTATGAGTTAACGTGACAGCAATAATCCAAGAATTACACTCGAATTGCATGGCATATCACAACTAGTCAATGAAACGAACTAAATGATTAGAATGTACTTGTTTCAAATCAAACAGATGGCCACTTTTCGTCCTCCATACAAAATATGGAGGTTCAAAAGTGGACATCTGTTTCTCTGCTCTCCAAGTAACAGAAAAGCGATCGAACGTTTTGCTAAAATGCACTTTTCCGCTTATCTGCTTTACTGTTAGCAGAAAAGCAGATGTTACTTTTTACCCGTAACTGGCGGTACAAAAGTAGACATCTGCATTTTCACTTTTCTTACTACCCGAAAAGCAGATTGAACTTTTTTGATGAATCCACTTTTTTGCTTTTCTGCTTTCCAAGAAAGCAGATTGAACGCTTGTGGCAAAGTAGTGCAAAAGTGGCCATCTGAGTTTCTGCTATAGCAGAATTGCAGATTGAACGTTTTGGATAGATCCACTTTTCTGCTGGCCTAGCAGGCCGAACATGTTTGTCACAAGTTCACAACGGTGTAAAAGTGCCCATCACCGTTACTGTCTATATTATACCCACCAAACAAAATGGACTGCATGCTCCAAGAACTCTGATGTTTTATGAGAACTTGGTGACAGAAGTAATCCGCGGACAGGTCCCAAAAATTGAGAATTTTCCCGGCCAGAAAACAAGAGGGCAACATCCATTGTGCCGAAAACATCTTGTTCTGTCTAGCCTCTCCCTGAGAAAAGCTGCAATTATGAATCCCCTCTTGATGGGGGATTCTGGTTTGATATTTCCTGCCAAGATTATTTTTTTCCCTTTCTGTTTCTGAAGTTTATTTATAACTTCACTGGAGATCACCTAAAACTGTAGAAAATCATTGTTTCAAATGTTTTGTTTCTTTTGAGTTTTGTGGTTAGCAGAGCATACCCATATCCACAAGTCCACGGACAGGGCCTGCTATAGGACAGCAGAAAAGCAGAAAAGTGAATCTATCTAAAACGTTCAATTTGAAATTCTGCTAGCAGAAAAACAGATGGCCATTTTTGTACCACTGTGCCACAAGGAAAAAAAGTGGATTCATCAAAAAAGTTGCTTCTCTGGTAGTTAGAAAAGTGAAAATGCAGATGTCTTCTTTTGTACCGCCAGTTACGCGTAAAAAGTAACATTTGCTTTTCTGGTAGCAGAAAAGCAGAAAAGCGGAAAAGTGCATTTTACCAAAACGTTCGATCTGCTTTTCCGCCTGCAGAAAAGTAGAAAAGTAGAGAAGTAGAAAAGTGCATTTTACAAAACCGTTCGATCTGCTTTTCTGTTACTTGGAGAGCAGAAAAGCAGATGTCCACTTTTGAACCTCCATAATCATATAAATGAGTCACGAGAAAAAAAGGAAAATTCTAACTCAATTTTTCTTAAGAATTAACATAAGGAATGGTTTTGATCTTAACCCGAGATCAAAACTGTTTTCGGTCTTTTTTGTACTCATTTCTTGATAAATACACCATTTCAGGCGGAAAAAATGTTAACGGTGTGTGTATCTACAATCACCATCTTCATACCATGAAAGTTATACGTAAATTTGTAAACGTATGCACAGGGTATGTTACCAATCCTGTACTGTACCTTGAATCAGACATCGGACATTAGATAGATACACATCGGTGTCTCTGTAGTATTTGTTGAGTTAACTATAGGCCTAAAGAATGTCATCAGAAAGAATAGGCCTACTGTGTGGCTTTGAAAATTTGGAAGGTAATTAGAAATACCTATGCAAAGTTGGCATAGGGCCTACGGTTGGCGCTATATTAACGTTTTGCACTCTATTTGCTGTCAAGTTAATAGACATAGCGGGTACGGACCGTGGGCAAGTTAAGATGGGACATGGAAGTAGGGTTTTTGTGTGAGATGAGGTCAGTATGTTATGATGGCAATTGGTGGTTTATGTTTTTTAAGGAGTGTTTTAATGTGAGCGCACTTTCTCGTGCAGGTGATGAGACGGGCAGCAGGGTTGTGTACACGTTGGAGTTGGTCAAGATGGGACGCAGGTAGGTTAATAGGTAAGCTGTCACAATAATCTAAGTGTGGTGTTACAAATGCATTGACAAGGTGCACTGTGGAACTCTAGTTAAGGACTTTAATAATTACCCCGCGGAATTATCTTTTTGTACTATGACCCTTTGAGGCCTCCGTAGGAATATTGCCGATCGATCTAGTACCGATCGATCTAAATTATAGAAACTGGAATTTCCATTTCAGAATCACAATCGCATTGCGTCAATAGAACCAAATTCAGTCCAACACTGGAACCCAGTGAGACCATTAATTTCTACTCTATAAAATCTTTCAGTTCCCAGCAACACCTTTGCATTTACAATAGTGACCGGAGTTAGCACATCCTTTGCGGTAATTCAAGATCAAACCAGGGGCCAATTTCACGGCGCTGCTAAGCACGAGTTTTTTGCTAACCGACCGCCCCTTAGCAAATTTTCCATTTCACGGCGACCGTAAGCAGACGTTTTTTGCTTAAAGCACTTAGCAAGCCTTTTGGCATGCTAAGTGGTGGTATTTTTTTGCTAAGATCCGCCATCTTGGTTCGTCGCGTAAAAAAAACACAATGTAAATATGGTATTTGGACGTATAAAACGACGTGAACGACGTCGAAATCTCCCACGACGAATATTCCGTGATCGGGAAAACCCGTTGAGGTGTTTACAGAGAGGAAAATGTGGGCATGTTTGAATAAAAAGTGGCCGTAATGTTATCCGGAATTCACAAACCGAACGTACGTTGCATGGCCGGATCCCTATAGGCTATAGCCTAACGTTAGGCCTACTACTACTACTAATAAAAAGTACTACTACTACTAACTAACTTGTTAGTACTAGGCCCTACTTTCGTATTTTGCAATATTGTGGTATTACTATTAATATTATTAGGCCTTTCTAGGGACACAGACCATAACTTTATAAGAATAGTCCTTCCATGTACCCACGGCATAGCTAGAGGACTATTCATAGAAGTAGAACCGTGAAGGCCATCACTATGATCCAATTGACCGGCAATGACCAAACACAAATCATTTTCCCCGATCCCCAAGTCCAAGATGTGGAAGCGCTGAGGAAAACAGGGTTTCCATTTAACTGAGTGACTGGTAATGACAAGAATAAAGCAAATTAGGCCTATAGCCTTATCGTTCATTTCTTAAAAAACTTTGTAACTTGGGCACGCTGGCGTTGGCTCCCGGCAAGGAAATTATAGGCCTATGAATTTGTTTCCAATTTTGGATTTTTTTTTATCTGTTAGGCCTGGGTATCTAACGTTAAACTTTTTACATTTTACTCACGATACATTCAACAGCAGCACTTGTAGTTTGTAGTTAGTTGGAAAAGTACATGGACGGACAGGAGTCAAAATAATTCTAATAACATTATAGGCCTATGTACAATGTGTACAAACGTAGAAATAAAATCTCACGGTGGACAAGTCATGTCGAGCTGAAATTACTTCATGCAAAAGTGACTAACGTTAGACTGCAGCAGTAGTGAAGCAAAAAAATGTAGCACTGCATGCATACAGTACATGCACAAAATTATGTTTGTATCAAATTGATACATTGTATCAATTTTTTCTATGGGTCGAACATAGGTCACAGTTATTCGACCCAAACACCGCATAATGTTTACAAACAAACACTGACAGTACCACACCGAGTGTGAAAGAAAAAAGATAGAACTTCCATTACTGGAACTTCATTTAACCAAAATTTAAAATAAGGGCGCCCCTTTTTAATACTGTGGTTCTCATTTCCGACCGACCCATATTTTGGGCGCCGACCCTGTCAGAATGGCATAATATAAAAAAGAAAAAAAAAAAACATAATTCCCAGAATTTCTGGAGACAAAATTTTTCTCCAAAAATTCTGGGAATTCTTTTTTTTTTTGCCTATAGGCCTACAATTTTATACTTTGTATCACTGAAATAATACAAAAATATTCAAACGCGATTACAGTGAATACAATGAACATCATTTTCTTTAGGTTTTTGTGTATTCAGCCAGGTTTTTTTTCCACCAAACTTTTCTTTCTTATTTCAACCGACCGACCCTCCCTCAAGGTGAACAAGAAATGAGAACCAAAGTTATAAAAAGTGGCGCCCTAATCATATAAAGGAAATCGTTTATTCCACTTCGGCCCAACGAAGATGAAACCGCCTATTAAAATGTAAAAAAAAATTATAATATGTATAATGGGGAATATTTCAGAGGTCGACGTAGGCCATAAGTCAAATAGGGTATAGTTATTCGTCCTATGTTAACAACTATGACAATTTCAGATTCATGCATTTACAGCCTTCCTTCCTCTCCCTCAATTAGCTGCAAATTTACGTTTGTCAGCTTTGAACCTTTGGGAGGACATTACATGATGTCTATTACATGCTTTTCTAATACGTATTTTGTGGCCAAAGCAATATATCTATCGCCGATGAAAACAGCGAGGATTTGTGTTTGATTTCTTCATTGGCATGGCCATTATTGTCACGGTGATGTGATAGCAGACGACTCTCACTGAGAATCTCAAGTAGCAGAGCAGACGATAACGACCAAAAGTTGCACTAAAACGACGTTATAAGATGCGCGCGCATAAATTTCCTGTGCTAAGCATAGCAGGCGCGTAACGGTCGCCGTGAAATACGCTTGCGCCTTAGCAAATTGCTATGCTAAGCACGAGAATTTGCTTACTGCTTAAGCAGCGCCGTGAAATTGGCCCCAGGTATGTTATGTTCAAAAGGAGCTCCGGGTTCAGGATTCGGAGTCATTGTCGGAGTATCCTGCGCCCTTCATATCTTTATGTCTATGTTTTTGCAATAACTGATCATTATCTCGTGATTTGTTTAATGCACCATGTATGAAGATTTAGTATATAGGATTAAATACTGTATAATGTGCATGGCGGGATTGCGCCTGACTGGAAGATTGTTGTGTTGATCGGTTCGGTTCCAAGGGGATTTATTTTTTTTTTTAAATGGGGAGAGGCCCATTCAAAATTAAGCACGTGCACAGTTATTGCTGTTTTAGTTAATACCATGTACATGCATGTATATTACCGTAATTTGTTTCAGCCAGTGGAGACTAATTTTCAACGTATAGCTCAGTTGGTAGAGCGCCTGTACGGTGTTCAGGAGGTTGCCGGTTGGAATCCCAATCCAGTTAATTTTTCTCTGTTCACTTTTCCATGAAATTGAATTCGATTGAAAGGCCAGCAGTATGTACTATATCTTCCTCTCTTGTAGGCCTACTGTGACTGTAGTCATCGCGTCGGTATAAAATGGAAAGAAATCATAAAATGTATTGTCATTGTCTAAACTGATTAATTTTAAGAACATAAGTCAGGCAGCAGATTGAACATGTCGCATCATGTGTGAATCGAGAGATTCACTGAAATAAAAACAGTCAGAGGAATCTACCCGATGACAAGTGCTACTGGGTTTGGTAAAATGGATATAGGGTATACTGTGGGTGGGTTGGATTGTGTGGGCAATACTGGATGGTAAGGAGGATAGGTTGTATTGTGTGGGGCAATGTACTTGTGAGAAGGGGGATAGAGTGATCGGTGCTGGCCAATGTACATAGGCCTACTGTTAGGCCTATTGAACGTGCACATTGCTAAATGGCGAAAACCCACCATCATCTTTCATTCTTCGTTCTCAGATCACACGATGGCGGATAGTAAGCTAAAGGGGGTTACTGGTTCAAGAGGAGATGATGAAGATGCAGTAGATGCCCTCAGCGGGAAACTGTCTGAAGTAACACTGTGAGTTTGCTTTGAATTTACTCATACTACCCGTACTGAGCTCGATCGGCACACGATGTAGGCCTACTTGCATAAAGGTCGTTACTTTGGGAGCTACGCCGATGCTGTGTTCTACCATACAATGAAATGTGTTGATTGTGTAGGCCTATGTGCAAATCAGAATGAAGTCAACCTTTACAAATTTAATGGAGGAGTATATTTGTTTTCTTTATTGAGAGAAGATTTGTAGGAGTCTGCCTATAAACAATTTAAACTGTGTCCAAACCACGCTGAAGAAATTGAGATGTTTTCCAATTCATTTTTTACTACACGGATCACATGAATACAGGCCATCCAAATACCCTGCATGCTTTTGGAGGCCAGGCAGAAGCAGTGAAAAGCCTCACCCGGCTGGTTCAAATTGGGGTGCGCGCTTGTTTGCCTACTCCGCGAGAGCCAGTGCAGCGAATGGGCTGCTCTTCAACCCTGCCGACTACCCGGAGGAAGAGGAGCGAGACCGAAAGCTGAAATTGTTTTTCGAGAAATGCCTGCCCTCTAAAGTGAACCGGTAAGCTACAACACAGACTGACACACAGAACGTTACAAAACATAGCTCAGACCATGAAATGCTGCTTCCACAGTTCCATTTAACAATGAATATGAGTATTTAATTCCAGATAATATGATACAATAAATAATAATGCACACAGGGTTGGACCTGTACACTATTGGTTTGTGGTGTTGATATCTCTTGATGACTCAGGTCTGATGGCATCGGCTGGATCAGAGTGCGTCCCCCCAGTTTCAAGGATGAGGAACTGTGGAACCTTGATGATCTGAAGAAGGAGTGGGATGCTCTGCAGAGATCCGAGAAACATGTGAACTTCCACGCCGTCAAAAGGCTGGCCCTTTCATACGGGTGAGTATATGCACGATTCTGTTGGTGACCGATTTTAAATCGATGTCAATCTGAGTTGAAAGAGAGTGAATTTGAATTGTTTGCATGAGAAAGCTGTCAAGACAGAAGATCCACCTCATCTTCTTCCCAAGAATAGTTTGAGAATTCTCTGTAGCAAACATACATCTACACCTGTATGTATAGGCTTCATTTATCCGCCTTACGAATTGTGGGTGAGTGATTCTGGTTCAAAGAGAAACAATATGAATCGTAGCAGCTTTAAAATTGAAAGAGTCACCTATACGTACAAACGTGATTTTTAAAATTAAAATTAATTCTTTTCGTGCAGTGTTTTGGGCGGGATTTGGCTGCTATTTATCGAAACGGGAGCCTATGTTGACATTGCGTGGGAGAAAATCGCCAGAGCCACGGTAGAGGGCAAGCTAGGTACGCACGCTAAGGTGTCGCCCGTGGAGGATGAGAGAGAAGGGATAGAGTTAGGCAGGACGATGCATTCTTTCAGCGTATACACCAAGAATTTCACCGACAAGGATGACGTGCTGGCAGTGGAGGCTGGCCTACGTAGTCTGGGCTTTAAAGATCCAATACGCTTTAAGCCCGGCATCTACTCAGTATTGGGCATATTCGCAAGGAACAAGTGGAACCTGCGACCAAGCATTTACATCTCTGAGTGGGATGATGCTAAGCAGGCTGGTATAGCATACAGGACAACACCTAACCTCTTCATGAGTACGTTGAAAAAGGGCATCTGAAGTCTGAAGAATTCGATGTTGGTCTTAGGTATTAACCCCCTTGAACGAGTCCCCGACAAAAGAAGAACACGTTTTAGACTAAAGTAGCGAATTCACGACGAATTAACTTGAACATGCTGCCATTCTCGGGTCGCCTTTACATAACGAACTTGTGTCGGGGTCAAAGGGTCATAGTGCCAACAAAATGATTACGATTTATTGCTTAATAAATAAATGTTCTTGTGGTATAGTCGGGAGTGATACGCACTGTGCTAAATTCTGACGTGCAAACCTGTTCTGGTCTTTTTACAAGCAATGTGAATTGCGTGCCTGGGGAATTCCCGGTTGTATTATGACGTCATCGTGAACTCGGGCTCGGGCAAGCCTGAATGGAAAACTATATGATAGTCCCGACAGGACATCGCATATTGCAGATATTTTGAATCAAATATATCGCAATTGTTTATCCAACAATGCATTTGCATTTGCGTTTGCACATTTATATTTTATATTTTGTTTGTGTTTTTTTTTCTTTCTTTTTAGGTTGATTTGTGTAATTGTTTGTTTGTGTCCTTTTTAACAACATATCAATGAATTCGTGAAATAACCACAGGGGAAACTGACTTAGTTTTTAAGTCATTGAAAAGTGAACAAAGAAAAATTGACTGGAGCGGGATTCGAACCGGCGACCTCCTGAATACCGTACAGGCGCTCTACCAACTGAGCCATCCAGCCCTATGTTGGTGG
>OZ020245.1:450590-515332 GCA_963971285.1 Astropecten irregularis | reverse complement strand
ATAATACCATGTGCATGGAATCAGTTCAATACCCCGAGATATTAACTCGTTAAAAGTCTACATTCTAGACTGAAAGCAAACAGTTTTGAGCGCGAATCCTGGGGAGCAGATTCGTTGCCAAGCTCACATCATGAAATCTAGTTTCATAATCCTACTTATCTTCATATAAAACACCTCACCATCAGTCCCATCTATTCAACCTAATATGGATTAATCATGTTATGTTATAGTACAGTTAGTTCGGATACATTCTTAAGAATCTTTGTTTTTTGTTTTCGTTTTGTGTTTGCTTTGCTTTGGTTTTGGTTTGTTGTGACAGTTTTGTAATAAGTTATGTACATTGGGTTTAATATTATCTAATTAGGAACAGGTGTCAAAGTGTACGACACTAGGTGAGATTTCATATCAGCATGTGTTATTTTACCCAATGTATGAAGAGCAAGAACAGCTGCGATGCTGGCTTCTTATTAAGTTCAATAAGTAGGTTGTAGGTTAAACTAACATAATTATTTGAGTCAGTTTGTAGAAAGGAAACCACACAAAGAACTGACGTTCGCTCTTAATTACACATTCAGATGCATGCAAGCTAAAACTCTTTAATGGTCGTTTACATTAACATTACTGTCCAAGGTCACTTACATCAGGACAATGGTGGTTTGTAATTTGCGTATCTTATGTTTCTTAACAACATGTTCCTGGTTAGCATTCCAGAAAGTAACTAAACAATAATTAATCAACATCATCAATTGCCCATAGCTTAACAAGTTTCATTTTTGGCCATGTAAAATGAGTAAATTATTGATGAGTAAAAGCGTAGAAGTAGAAGTAATCGAAATTAAGAGAGAACAATCGATGTCTCCGTAACATTAACTGTTGTCTATAATACTCAATCTTAATAAGAGAATGCTATAAAAACACAGTTTGGCCTTCAAATGTTGGGGGTTATACCTAGACAAAGGTTAGCAAAGTTTGCATACTGTTGGAGCCATAGTGGTTTCCTTTTTTAATCAACTGTTGATTTAATATACTTCTTTGCAGAAAGGTTATCTATATGATTGTTTGTTCGTGTAAAGACAATATTGTACCAAAAATTGCTAAGGGTGTGATCGATGTGTGTGGCTTTGAATGTATTCCATCACTAAATTACACCAATTTTTGAAACAGTTTTTAACAGTTTGTTTGAAAATTATTCAATAAGATTGCCGTATTTTTTTAAATTGTGCCACACGATCATGAGTTTCATTATAAATGATTCTCGGAGAACAAGAATGTGAAGACGTTTGGATAAATTTTGTCCGAGACCTTTTCCAAATAAAGTATGAAGAGGATGTAATGGCACACTTCTGCTTGGTTTCAACTTGACCATTGTTTTTCCCCTGTGAGTGATTCCCCGTTTAATTGGTTCTGTGAAAGGCAAAGGTACATGTTTACATGTATGAGTTAACGTGACAGCAATAATCCAAGAATTACATTCGAATTGCATGGCATATCACAACTGGTCAATGAAACGAACTAAATGATTAGAATGTACCTGTTTCAAATCACTAATAGGGAAGAATTCTCTATAAAGGGAAGATAAACTTCAATTTCAGCTGTTTAATTCCTGGTACGGTATTTCTGGAAAATAAGGTTTAATCTCAAAACGCCCTCTGTCGGGCATTGCTTCAGTCTCACGGTGTTTGCGTGTGCACAGGGTGTCACAGTGTAATGTGTCAGTGGAACTCTTTCCATCAAAACTCTTTCCATTGGTTGATCTAGAGGGGGTTGGTGGTGTAGGTTGCAACCCCCCCCCCCCCCCCCCATTTATTTTCTTGACAGAAAATACTTTTAATATGGCCAAAATCAACATAATTGCAAACCCCATTATTGTTTCTTTTCTTTCCATAACATTCAACGATATCTTTGATTGTTTAGGAAGTTTTGAGTGAGTTCAATTCCTTTGTCAATCTCTCCATCCTAACATTGACTTCGCGCAGGTTCCATTTTATTTCCTGCTTAACATCGTCGCAGAAAGAAATTGTAAGCCTTCCACCACTCAGGCAAACTTAGACCGCCAGCCCCCCTTTGGTCCTCAATGTTTAGAAAGCTTTCGGTGTTCATTGCATCTCTATAATTGCCTGATCCAATGTTGATGGTCTGGCACGAAATATCCCCTCACGGATTGCTTGCTCTTCCACCGTATAGGAGAAGGGTTAGTGGCCCCCAGCCAAGCGGCCTCTTCCTCCGTCTGTTCCTGCAGGGTTTCTTTGGGCCCTTGTCGCATATGACGCTGTTATATGAGATAATTTTCGGCCAATTGACCAGGTCGGAATCTAGTTCAAACTAGTTCAGTGTAGGTCACCCAAATCCCGCCTCAGTTAGACCACTCAACACATTCATTGCGGGCAAGTTAATGAGTACATGAGCAATGAAATGAGCCCAAACCTTGGGGGCGCACTTCAGGGGGCAAACTTGCAGGGCTTGTTCCTCGAAAACTCCATGTACAGGTTGGCGATGACGGCTGACACCGGACTGCCTATGCCGGCGACCTCCTTTTGTTCATAGAAAGAACCGTCATAAATAAAGTACATGTATATGTGGATCTCAATACAAACTCTAGAAGGTCGGCGGCCTGGGCAGGCGTTAAGGTGGTGCCCGGTCCGATCCGGCAGGGTTTGGTCGTCTTCCTGACGTCGCAGGGCAGCTTGGCACGCGTCCCCGACGGGAACGTTGGTGAACAACGATTTCACGTCAAAGGACACTATAGCCTCGCTGTAACCCATGGACTCGGTGCGGATGATGGTCGCAAACGTCGCTGAGTTGCGGACAGTGTAGTCCGTGGAACGTGTGAGGGGAGGCAAAATAGACGCAAGAAATGTGGATAAGATAAACGAAAAAGAGCTAATGCAAGACAATGGGTCTGAGGGGGACCTGGGGCTTGTAGATATTGGGGAGGCCGTAGATCCTGGGCGGCTGCTTGTGGGAGGATCTCAACTTGCGGTAAGAAACATCATCTAGGTGGCCCGAGCACTGGAAACTCTTAAGCTTGGAGGTGAGCTTTTGGCAGAGCCGGTCGGTCGGATCCTTCTTCAAAGCTTAGAAGGGCCTGGTGTCAATCAAGCTAGACATCTTACCATGGTAAACGTCAGCATCCAAGACCACGCTGGCGCGGCCTTTGTCTGCGGGCAGAACCATGACAGAGCGGTCCCGCTTGAGCGACCTCATGACGGACCTCACCTCTCGGTTGATGTTGGGCTTAGGTTGTCGGGCCTTCTGCAGGATGGTATTGACCACTACTGTATTCTGATGGAATCGGCCGCCTCGGTGTCCAGAAATCTGATGGAGGACTCGACCTGTGCAACGACCTTCGTGACCGGGACGCGGCCGGGGGCTACGGCAAATTAAGTCCCTTCTCAATGAGGGACTTCTCCGCTGCAGAAAGAGACCTGGAAGATAGGTTAAGAACTCAGTGAGATTTGTTAATGTGAGGAATGCAATAATGGTCTCAGAAAGTGCTTGGAGCAGGCGCGGTTCTAGAGCAAAAAATTGGGGGGGGGGCTAGAAGAGCCATTATTTTTTTTGGGGGGCTAGAAGACCCAATATTTTGGGTTCTTCTAACACTCGCTTCTGCTATGTCTTATTAGGGGTCAAAAACATGCACATTGTAGCCCACACAACGCGTTTTTTATGTAATTTGCACTTAATAACTGCAAAAATGCAGTATTTTCAAGATTTTTTTTTTTCACTTGAATTTTTTTTGGGGGGGGGGGGGGGGGGGGGGGCAGACAACATTTTTGGGGGGCTACAGCCCCCCCCCACCCTAGCCCCCCCCCCCCCCCGTAGAACCGCGCCTGGCTTGGAGTCAACCAGTTTGGCAAACTTGGATTGCTGACGAAGGCTGCAACTGGAGATCACGTCCAGGGGCCAATTTCACGGCGCTGCGAAGCACGCGTTTTTTGCTAACCAACCGTCCCTTAGCAAATTTTTCATTTCACGGCGACTGTAAGCAGACGTTTTTTGCTTAAAGCACTAAGCAAGCCTTTTGGCATGCTAATTGGTGGTATTTTGTGCTAACATCCGCCATCTTGGTTCGTCGCGTAAAAAAAACCACAATGTAAATATGGTATTTGGACGTGTAAGACGACGTGAACGACGTCGAAATCTCCCACGACGAATATTCCGTGATCGGGAAAACCCGTTGAGGTGTTTACAGAGAGGAAAATGTGGGCATGTTTCGACCCCAAACAAAATTGAATAAAAAGTGGCCGTAATGTTATCCGGAATTCACAGACCGAACGTACGTTGCATGGCCGGCTCTGCACCCTAGCCAAGGCCAACTAGGCCTACTTTGCTATTTTGCAATATTGTTCATTAGGCCTTTCTAGGGACACAGACCATTAGTACTTTATAAGTCATTCCATTGATCCACGGCATAGAGGACTATTGATAGAACTTGTAGAACCGTGAAGGCCAATCACTATATGATCCAATTGATCGGCAATGACCGAAAATTAACAAATCAATTTCCCCGATCCCCAAGTCCAAGATGTGGAAGCGCTGAGCATGAGGAAAACAGGGTTTCCATTTACTGAATGCCTGGTAATGACAAGAATCAAGCAAATAAGAATTAGGCGTAGCCTTATCGTTCATTTCTTTAAAAACTTTGTAACTTGGGCACGCTGGCGTTGGCTTCCGGCGGGGCAATATATGAACTTTTTTCCAATTTTGGAATTGAATAGGCCTAATGTTTTTTTTTATCTAGGCCTTACGTTACTCGTTAGGCCCTATCTAACGTTAAACCTTTTACATTTTACTCACGATACATTCAACAGCAGCACTTGTAGTTTGTAGTTAGTTGGAAAAGTACATGGACGGACAGGAGTCAAAATAATTATAATAACATTATTAGGCCTGTGTACAATGTGTACAAACGTACAAATAAAATCTCACGGTGGACAAAGTCATGTCGATCTTAACTTCATGCAGCTGTATTGAAGCAAAATTGTACTGCATAATGCATGCGCTGCACAAAATTATATGTTTGTTTCAAATTGATACATTGTATCAATTGTTCTCTTCAAAAGGTCGAACATGGGTCACAGTTATGTGACATGTAAACAGAATATCCCAAATACCGCATTATGTTTACACAGTACCGCGCGCACCGAGTGTGAAACAAAACAGATAGAAACTTTCATTACTGAAAGTAATTTCATTGCAACCAAAATTTAAAATAATCATCCAAAAGAAATCGTTTATGCCACTTCGGCCCAACGAAGATGAAACTGCCTATTTAAATGTAATAAATTATAAAATGTATTATGGGGAAAATTAAAATTCAGAGATCGACGTACGTAGGCCAATATCATTAAACAATTTGGCCAAAGTCAAATAGGGTATAGTAATTCGTCCTATGTTAACAACTATGACAATTTCAGATTATGCATTATTTTACAGCCTCCCTACCTCTCCCTCAAGCTGCAAATTTACGTTTGTCAGCTTTGAACCTTTGAGAGGGCCTTCTATATCGTGATGTCTAGTCTATTCTATGCTTTTGTAACACGTATTTTGTGGCCAAAGCAGTATCTATCGCCGATGAAAACGGCGAGGATTTGTGTTTGATTTCTTCACTGGCCATTCACGGTGATGTGATAGCAGACGACTCTCAGTACGTAGCAGACGATCACGACCAAAAGTTGCACAAAAACAACGTTTTAAGATGCGCGCGCATACATTTCCTGTGCTAAGCATAGCAGGCGTGTAACGGTCGCCGTGAAATACGCTTGTGCTTTAGCAAATTTTTCTGCTATGCTAAGCACGAGAATTTGCTTACTGCTTAAGCAGCGCCGTGAAATTGGCCCCTGGTGGGTGGCTCGGACTCGCTCGGCTACTCTTTCAGCATCCATCGGGCCGAGAAGTGTCTTGATCCTGGCGGCCGTGCAGTCCAGCTCGGTCCTGGATGGAGAAACGTTTTAAAACTTTTTTTAAGGAAATTTCATTAAATGTTTACATGTCTGCCTAAAAAAGATGCTTTATTCTTCTTCCCCTTTTACTACACGGACCACACGAATGCAGGTCATCTCAACACTATGCCTGCTTTAGGAAGCCAGACATAAGCGGTATAAAGCCTCGCCATTCTGATCCGACACAGGAAGAGCGTGACACGGCATCACGGCCATTTGTGGCACAATCGTCGGAACAATTTTATGCAGAGTAGCAAAACGCACCGTGCAGAATACTGACGAGCAATAATGTTACGAGGAAGGTGAAGTGCGTGCATGGGGAATCCCCGGTTGTATGGTGACGTCATCGTGATTGCACATTACTCAGGCTGGAGCAAGCCTGAATGAGAAATCCTATGGTACTCCTGACTGGACATCGCTCATTGCATATATTTCGAATCAAATATTATATCAATTGCTTGTCGAACATTGTAATTGCCGTTTGCACATTTTTATGTTGATATGTATTTGATTGGATTGTTCACGTTTGTCTTATAGTTTCTTCGTTTGTCTCTTTATTAACAATTATTGTAGCGCACATTATATTGAACAATGAATCTTAATGTTTCTTAACAACTGCATGTTCCTTGATCAACTGTACATAGCATGTTACCTCACTTATGAGTCATTGGTTCCGTTCATTTTTTGCCATTATAATAATGTACATTGCACATGTATCAAATTGACACAAATAAAACACATACATATATGTTCCTTGTGAGTGAGGAAATGGATATTAAAGGTAATATCATATACTTTGGTTTTTGTCAAAGATATGCAGATTTATGGGAAAAAAAATAACAAGAAAGATAAAAGTCATCTGTTGAATTCCCAGTTCCATATGGGCCCAACGTTTAGAGACAACAGTGAAAAACTCCTACGGAATTTGTTAAATCTTGTCAACGTTATTTTTGATCTTTTAAAAATGAAAAATATTTTCGGTCGTTGTTTTATTTATTTCTCGATAAATACACCATTTCAGGCAAAACAAGGAGTAGTTTATCTAATCAATTTCAAAGGAATATTCTTTGTTCACTTTTCAATTTCAAAGGAGATAGAGAAAGCCATCTAAAAGAATAGAGAATGGCTTTGAAATTTTGGAGGGTGATTTATAGAAATAGGTTAACAAAGTTTGTATACAAAGTTTGTATACTGTTTGGACAATTTTACCTGTTTGCTCCCTATCTTAATTAATTGCTGTCGAGTTTACTTAATATAATATGTATGCAAACTTCTCCATATGCTTGTTCGTGTTTTGGGGGTTGGGTTGTTTGTTTAATTGCTCGTTTACAAGAAGGCAACGTACCAAACATTGTACACAAAACAACAATTCATTTCGAGGTTATTGTCGTTGTTGGTGGCTTTGAGTGTATTCCATCACTACATGACACCAATAGCGCACATACTGTTTACTAACAGTATAACTGTTATAAATGTTTACTAATATCACAACTGGTCAATGAAACACATTTCCAGTCAATTTATGCACAACAGTAAAACCTAAATGACTAAAAATGTTTAAATTATCAAAAGGGAAAGAATTGCACTTGACGTACAGAGTAAAGAGTTAACTTAATGGAATATGATGAACTTCAGTGACCAATTTATGATTTCTCATAAGCACCCATGCAAAATGGTCAATTCGAATAGTTATTAAAATGACCGAGACCAAGTCAAAGGACTACATCAAAATTAAGCTTCAATCTTCAATTTTCGTTCCAATTGTTTAATCTTACCAATGACGTGTGAGTGAAAATTCCATGATTAATATTCCTAATGCCAAATGGAATGAAGAAATTTCCCTTCACTCTGGGGCAAACTAGAGCGACTTCAGGTCTTGATTTCTTCGAAATAGCAATTTTTGATTTTCACCTCCCCCCATTTCATGAAATCTAGATCCGCCCCTGCAAACCAATACAAACCAAAACCCAAACAAAGCACACAGAAGTCTTGCTCGACATTCTTTCTCTTAACCCAGAAATACTAGTTTACGCGACAAATCGACTATGATAAATTTTAATTATTACTATACCGCCTTATACGAAAGTTTCAAGGCGCTTTACAATAACAAGTGATTATAATGCATAATAGAAATTCGAAGATTGAACTATAAACTACGAGATTAAATCAACTAAGTGATAAAAACAGCAAGGAGGGGTACAGTACAGTAATACATATAATTATAATAAATGAGACATCAATTATTTAGCGGTATTCTACTGATTAAAAAGGTATAGGCTTGAGACCATTTTTTAAAGTATCGACTATGGGAGAATGTTTGCATGTGTGCAGAGAGATTGTTCCAAAGAAGAGGGACACACACAGATAAAGCACGATCACCATAGCTGGTACGGACCGTGGGCAAGTTGACATATAAGATATATGAGATATAAGTTATGATGACAATTGGTCATGAATGATTTTGTAAGGAGTATTTTAATGTGAGCGCACTTTCTCGTGCCAGTGATGAGACGGGCAGCAGGGTTGTGTACACGTTGAAGTGGGGCAAGATGGGATGCAGGCAGGTTAATAATCTAGTTGTTACAATTATTCTAAGTGAGGTGTTACTGCATTGACAAGGCGCACTGTGGAACTCTGGTTATAAGGACTTTAATAATTACCCCGCGGAATTATCTTTTTGTACCAGGACCTTTTGAGGCCTCCGTAGGAACATTGCAAGAAGAACCGAACTAAATATAGAAACTGGAATTTACATTTCAGAGTCACAAACACATTGACATTGCGTCGATAGAACCAAATTCAGTCCAACACTGGAATCCGTGAGACCATTGCTTCTCTATAAAACCGTTCAGTTTCCAACAACAACTTTGCATTTTCGCTAGTGAGCGGAGTTTGCACATCTATTGCGGTAATTCAAGAACAAACCAGGTATGTTATGCTCAAAAGGGCCCAGGATAAGCTCCGGAGTCCAGATTTCGGAGTCATTGTCGGAGTATTCTGGGCCCTTCATTATTTTTATGTCTATGTTTTTGCATATAAAATACAGAAATACAAGTAGCACTGTATCGACTAGAGTTTAAAATGAGCATGAGCTTTCGTAGCAACAACTACTTCATCATTAGTTGTTGCTACGAAAGCTCATGCTCATTTTAAACTCAAGTTAGTCAATATAGTGCTACTTGTATTTTTGTATTTTATATGTTTTCTGACTGACACTGCTACCCTCCATTATATTCAGTATGTTTTTGCACTAACGGATAATTAATTCTTATCTCATGATTTTTAATGCACCGTGTACCTGCCGCATAGGCCCCTATAGACCGAAACCCCCGCCAGGGCAACCCATGCAAGGGTGCGGCCGGGAGACGGGGTACGTTTCGCTGAAATAAACCGCCTAAAAAAATGCCCCACACACCCCCTGATATAGAAACATGAGTTCTTACAACATACAAACTGCTTACAAGCATACAAACTGCTTACAACTTTGGGAGGGCCTACCGACAGACGTGCGGGACCCAATTTATTGACACTCGATGTATATACATGTACATGTTTGAACTTCGATTAATTCATAAACATAATATTACCTTAACTTACGTACACATGTATTGGTACACATCTCCTACACTTGCGGGGTGAAAAACCAGAGATCAAAACTCCCTGAGTGAAGAAATTACTCTGGAAAACCCTACAACTATTTATAGCATTTAGCATTGCAATAATAAGAACATCTCGTACATTACGGTCTTGCTCAAGGGAGCTCTTAAGGAGCTCTTATATTAATTTATATAAAGGTTGGCTGAGCAATATAATAATGATTGTAGTTGTCTGTCGGTATGCAGATGGCGACTATTGGCCCACCCTTCCTTATATACCCACTGGACCTTTCACCGACAAAACTCTCCGCGCAGCGGACTAATATTCCTATAAGAACTAATTTTCGTACTAATTCACTGGCCCGTTCAACCGTACGAAAATAGATGTATTTTAGACCCATAATTTAGCATCCCACTTTTCGCGACGAAAAGTCTTGCTTATACGTCACATGCAGAACGCCACGCAGTATAACTGTGGTGCGAGCCTATACAATGTAGGAGACGTCATAGGTATTGTTGTGTTGATCGGTTCCAACGGAGATTTTGT
Organism: Astropecten irregularis; assembly: GCA_963971285.1. Lineage (NCBI taxonomy): Eukaryota > Metazoa > Echinodermata > Asteroidea > Paxillosida > Astropectinidae > Astropecten > Astropecten irregularis. The sequence goes on along the minus strand of OZ020245.1, from coordinate 505,247 downwards.
ATGGCTGGCGGGGCATTCAAAATTAAGGACTTAATAAATAAATATAGATATAAATTTATAGTCATTTATTATTATGAAGCAATAATGTTACAGCACTTTCATCCCTTTCCCAAATTTGATTATACAGGAAGCTAGAAAGACCATGAGAAAAATCGCTCAGCGACTAATCAATTCAGATCTTCCCCAATCAATTCGATCTTTGAAATGCAAACTCTTCTAAAAGTTCATAAGATAATGAATGACACGACACATCCACTTCATACCAATGTCAGTCTCAACCTTTGTGTTCCAAAGTTCACTTGTAATCGTTTAAGGTTGTTTTGTTCCCAACTCAATTCATGTTTTCAATAAAGTCATCGCGTCGGTATAAAATGGAAAAGAAGTCACAAAATGTATTGTCATTGTATAAACTGATTAATTTTAAGAACACATGTCATTCAGCAGAATATGTTGCATTGTTTGAATCGATCAAGAGATTCGCTGAAATAAAAAAAAAACAGTCAGAGGAATGTACCCGATGATAAGTGCTACGGGGTTGGGTAATATGGATATAGGGTATAATGTGGGTGAGTTGGATTGTGTGGCAATACTGGATGGTAAAGAGGACAGATTCGGCAAGCCCCTAAATCCACGTTTTCCGTATAGGGCCTACGTATCCGTGTAATTCGCAAGATTTAGCTACCCTAAAACAATGCGTGGTATTTTATGCATCATATGGTTAAGTTGGACAATGCTGGGTGTTATAGACGACAAAACGTTGTGTAAAATAACAGAAGAGCTTTGATACGTACGACTTTCGTAGTTTCGTGTAACGTGGCTTTGACATGTATTCCACGTATCAAGTTTTTCCGGCGCGTTGCCAATAAAAGGGCACAAAAAGTGATGACGTCATCCGCAGAATCCACACGGATAAGTGATACGGGCTTGAATTTTGAGCTTGCCGAACCTGATGTCTGGGCCAATAATGTACTCGTGAGAAGGGGGATAGGGTGGTCGGTGCTGGCCAATTAATGTACGTAGGCCTATACTGTTTGGCCTATCGATTGACTCATATGTGATCAACTCTGTGGCATGGTGAAAGTGCCTGTACACATTGTTTAATGGCGAAAACCCACCACCATCTTTCATTCTTCGCTCTCAGATCACACGATGGCGGATAGTAAGCTAAAGGGGGCTACTGGTTCAAGAGGAGATGATGAAGATGCAGTAGATGCCCTCAGCGGGAAACTCCCTCAACTGAAACTGTGAGTTTGTTTTGAATTTGCTTAAACTACATGAATGTACTGAGCTCGATCGGCATATGATTGGCCAGACACGATTTAGTTTGACAAGCTACATGTTTACTAAAGTTGTTACTTTGGAAGCTACGCCGAGGATGTGTTCTACCATATACACTGTACAATGAAATATGTTGATTGTGTAGACCTATGTGCAAATCAGAATGAAATAAATCTTACAACTTCAATGGGGGACTGTATTTGTTTTCTTTATCGAGAGAAGATTTTTACGAGTCTGCCTATAAAAATTATAAACTGTGAGATAAATTGAGATGCTTTCCAATTTACTGTTTACTATGCAGGCCATCAAAATACCCTGCATGCTTTTGGGGGCCGGGCAAAAGCAGTAAAAAGCCTCACCGGGCTGGTTCAAATTGGGCTGAGCGCTTGTTTGCCCACTCCAAGAGAACCAGTACACAGGACGGGCTGCTCTTCAACTCTGCCGACTACCCGGAGGAAGAGGAGCGAGACCGAAAGCTGACATTGTTTTTCGAGAAATGCCTGCCCTCTAAAGTGAACCGGTAAGCTTCAACACAGACTGACACACAGAACGTTACAAAACATAGCTCAGACCATGAAATGCTGCTTCCACAGTTCCATTTAACAATGAATATGAGTATTTAATTCCAGATAATATGATACAATAAATAATAATGCACACATGGTTGGACCTGTACACTATTCGTTTGTGGTGTTGATATTGCTTCCCAACCCAGGTCCGATGGCATAGGCTGGATCAGAGTGCATTCCCCCAGTTTCAAGGATGAGGAACTGTGGAACCTTGATGATCTGAAGGATGAGTGGGATGCTCTGCAGAGATCAGAGAGAGACGTAGACTTTCACGCCGTCAAACGGCTGGCCCTTTCATACGGGTGAGTATATGCAAGATTCTCTTTGTGACCAATATTTTGAATCGATGTCTATCTGAGTTGAAAGAGAGTGTATTTGTATTGCCTGCATGAGAAAGCTGTCAAGACAGAAGATCCACCTCATCTTCTTCCCAAGAATAGTTCGAGTATTCTCTGTAGCAAATATAGTCCGTGGGCCGTGACCTTTTATTCGCTCGTTTCGTGACCATCATCACCGAATTTGTTCCCACTTGGCATGGATGTAGATCTGACATTACTGAACAAGAATTGATTTGTTCCCACGTCCAATTTGTGTTCACTAAAGAGAAATTTGCCATAGAAAATCGTCAAATTTTACGTACAGAAAAAACATAAGAATAAATAGCGCCCTCAATCGGTAGAAAGTAATTATCTACATAATAATACTATAAGAAATGCATACCCGTGCTAATTTTATTCCCGATGTAAAACCCTTTACATGATTGGAAACTGATCAAACTTCAACGTAATTATTTCTAGGTACATTTTAATTGTCGTTTTAATTAAAAGATAGTTAGGTGAATGCCTGAATGGAAAATATGACACATGTTTCTGAAGATGTTGCTCCCAGCAAACTGCTGTCGCAATTTGGCATTGTTCTAATTATTCTAATGACTGTTTTGTTTTGAAATGTAGAATTTCCACCACGAACAATGATAATTCATTATGCAAAACAATGGTCTTACACAAAAGACGGGCCCTACACTTGTACAATTTATAGCATTTTGTTCAATTAATTATGACTTTAAATTTGTTCCGAAAACAGAGATTTCACCACTTCATTTTGTGATGGGCTCCATACAATAGTCTTTACCACTAAACAAACATTGCATTTATGATAAAGAATTAAATAAAAATATGACTGAAATTCCAACGAAGGATGTTAACATTGTACATTATAAACAATTATAACAATAACATTATTTTGCTCATAACACTAAATATACCCCAAATAATATATTTTCTTAGGATACATTGGCTATGTGTGCTTTTGCAATGAGCTGCATGTAGGGTGGAAAGTAAAATATATGATTGCAAAGGGTAAAAAGAGTACATGTACTTACACTTCACACTGTCACTTTCACTGTCTGATCCATCATGGGTGCACATGAAATAATACCCCTGTAAAAGGTTAAGCTTAATCGGCCATCTGAGTCTCAAGAGAATATTATTGAAAAACTTAGTCAATTCTTTTCTTATAAAATATAAAGAATACTGTAGTTTTGATCATGCGTGACAAGATATTTCTGTTAGTGTTTTCTAAAAAAGAAATATACATCTTATAATAAGCATTTTGGACCAAACTATTTTAACAGCAAAATCATGTAAGATCATACAATGTGTGTGGCTTGAAATAAAGATTCCTTTGTGGGAATAAAGTCATGTATGCAACTATATTGAAGTCTCAACTTCATTGTGATATTTGTTTTGTTTTCTTTGTCATCAAATATTTTTATTGTAATTTTATTTAGATTAAATATTCTGGTAGGTTCAAAACTTCAGGCATTGCCAAGATTATTTTAGGCTCAATTGGTTGATGAGCAATTTGCAGCAGATTGTTACTTCCTCATCATTTAGAAATTTGCTGGGAGAAACATCTTCAAAAAATGTGTCATATTTTTCATCCACCATTCACCTAATTTTCCCATGATTAAAACGACAAATAAAATGTCCCTAGAAATAATTACGTTGAAGTTTGATCAGTTTCCAATCATGTAAAGGGTTTTTCATCGGGAATAAAATTAGCACGGGTATGCAGTTCCTATAGTTTTATTATGTAGATAATTACTTTCTACCGATTGAGGGCGCTGTTTGTTCTTATGTTTTTTTCTGTACGTAAAATTTGACGATTTTCTATCGCAAATTTCTCTTTAGTGAACACAAATTGGACGTGGGAACAAATCAATTCTTGTTCACTAATGTCAGATCTACATCCATGCCGAATGGGAACAAATTCGGTGATGATGGTCACGTAACTCAAAAACTAAAGCGAATTTGGCCTCACGGCCGACGGACTAATATACATCTATGTATAGGCTTCATTCATCTGCCTAATGAATTGTGGGTGAGTGATTCTGGTTCAGAGAGAAACAATGTGAATCTTAGCAGCTTTAAAATTGAAAGAGTCATCTACGTACGAAAGGGATTTTGTGTTTTAATTATAATCAATACACGGGTTTACACTTCGGTGACCATCTTAGATTTTGATCGCAACTTCAAAACGAGGCACTTCCACGCATGCGCACTATTCGAAGTGTAAACCCGTCCATTGTCGAAGACAATACACGGGTTTACACTTCGGCGGTTTTGAGAGCGACTTCAAAACGAGGCACTATCACGCATGCGCACTTTTTGAAGTGTAAACCCGTGTATGGGAGACTTTTGAAAACCGGTCTTCAAGTCAACAGCGCACGCGCACACAATTGTGAGCATGCGCGCGTTGTTTTGCGCCTGCGCTGCTGTGCGTGCGCGTGCGCTGTTGACTTGAAGACCGGTTCTCAAAAAACTTCCATTCTTTTCGTGCAGTGTTTTGCGCGGGATTTGGTTGGTCTTTTTTGAAACGGGAGCCCCTGTTGACATTGCGTGGGAGAAAATCGCCAGAGCCACGGTAGAGGGCAAGTTAGGTACGTACGCTAAGGTGTCGCCCGTGGAGGATGAGGAAGAAGGAAAAGAGTTACACGGGACGATGCATTGTATCAGCGTAAACACCAAGGATTTCACTAACAAGGATGACGTGCTGACATTGGAGGCCGCCCTGCGTAGTCTGGGCTTCAAGGTGCGATTGTCCTACAAGCCCAGCGTGTACTCAAGCCTGGGAATATTCCCACAGAACAAGTGGAACCTGCGTCCAAGTATCTACATCTCTGATTGGGATGATGCTAAGCAGGCTGGTAGCATACAGGACAACACTAAACCTCTTTTTGAGTACGGTGAAAAGGGGTATCTGGAGTCTGAAGAATTCGATGTTGGTCTTAGGTATTAACCCCCTTGAACGAGTCCCCGACAGAAGAAGAACATATTTTAGACAAAAGTACCGAACGACGATTTATCTTGGACGTGCTGCAATTCTCGGATCGCATTTAGATAACGTGCTTGTGTCGGGGTCAAAAGGTCATTGAGCCCCAAAAATGAGAAGGATTGCAAGCTTAATAAATAAATGTTATTGTGGTATAGTCGGGAGCGATACGCACCTTGCTAAAATCTGACGTGCAAATTTGTTCTAGTGTTTACAAGCAATGTGAATTGCGTGCCTGGGGAGTTCCCGGTTATATGGTGACGTCATCGTGAACTCGGGCTCGGGCAAGCCTGAATTGAAAACTATATGATAGTCCCGACAGGACATCGCATATTGCAGATATTTCGAATCAAATATATCACAATTGTTTGTCCAACAATGCATTTGCAATTGCGTTTGCACATTAATATTTTATATTTTGGTTGTGTTTTTCTTTTCTTTTAAGGTTGATTTGTGTAATTGTATGTTTTTGTCCTTTTTAACAACATATCAATGAATTACAATGAATCTTTATACTTGATCTTAGTGAGCAGATATTAATGATAAAAAATTGAAACTGAGTGACTTGAAGCAAGACCGCCTCTTTGAAACCTTGACACATAATACCATGTGCATGGAATCAGTTAAAATAAATACCCTGAGATATTAACTCGTCAAAAGTCTACATTCTAGGCTGAAAGCAAACAGTTTTGAGCGCGAATCCTGGGGAGCAGATGCCAAGCTCACATCAAGAAATCTAGTTTCATAATCCTACTTATCTCCATATAAAACACCTCACCATCAGTCCCATCTATTCAACCTAATATGGATTAATCATGTTATGTTATAGTACAGTTAGTTCGGATACATTCTTAAGAATCTGTGGTTTTTGTTTTCGTTTTGGTTTTGCTTTGCTTTGGTTTGGGTTTGTTGTGACAGTTTTGTAATAAGTGATGTACATTGGGTTTAATATTATCTAATTAGGAACAGGTGTCAAAGTGTACGACACTAGGTGAGATTTCATATCAGCATGTGTTATTTTACCCAATGTATGAAGAGAAATTAGAACAGCTGCGATGCTGGCTTCTTATTAAGTTCAATAAGTAGGTTGTAGGTTAAACTAACATAATTATTTGAGTCAGTTTGTAGAACAGAAACCACACAAAGAACTGACGTTCGCTCTCAATTACACATTCAGATGCCTGCAAGCTAAAACTCTTTAATGGTCGTTTACATTAACATTACTGTCCCAAGTCACTTACATCAAGACAATGGTGGTTTGTAATTTGCGTATCTTATGTTTCTTAACAACATGTTCCTGGTTTGCATTCCAGAAAGTAACTAAACAATTAATCAACATTATATTGTCCATAGCTTAACAAGTTGTGTAATAATTCATGAGTTCTTGGTTTGTTTTCATTTTTGGCCATGTAAAATGAGTAAATTATTGATGAGTATAAGCGTAGAAGTAGAAGTAGAAGTAATCGAAATTAAGAGAGAAAAATCGATGTCTCCGTAATATCATGGAGCTAGGAAGCTCTTCCTAGCTCCATGATAATATTAATTGTTGTCTATAATACTCAATCTTAATAAGATAATGCTACAAAAACACAGTTTGGCCTTCAAATGTTGGGGGTTATACCTAGACAATGGTTAGCAAAGTTTGCGTACTGTTGGGGCCATAGTGGTTTCCTTTTTTAATCAACTGTTGTTTTAATGTACTTCTTTGCAGAAAGGTTATCTATATGATTGTTTCTTTGTTTGTTTGTTCGTGTAAAGACAATATTGTACCCAAAATTGCTAAGGGTGTGATCGATGTTTGTGGCTTTGAATGTATTCTATCACTAAATTACACCAATAGAGCACATAGTGCTTATAATTACTAACTGCTTCTAACAGTTTGTTTGAAAATTATTCAATAAGATTGCCGTATTTTTGTTTAATTGTGCCACACGATTATAAATGATTCTCAGAGGACAAGAATGTGAAGACGTTTGGATAAATTATGTCCGAGACCTTTTCTAAATAAAGTGTGAATGGGATGTAATGCCACACTTCTGCTTGATTTCAACTTGACCATTGTCTTTCCCCTGTGAGTGATTCCCCGTTTAATTAGTTCTGTGAAAGACAAAGGTACAGGTTTACATGTATGAGTTAACGTGACAGCAATAATCCAAGAATTACATTCGAAATGCATGGCATATCACAACTGGTCAATGAAACGAACTAAATGATTAGAATGTACCTGTTTCAAATCACTAATAGGGAAGAATTCTCTATAAAGGGAAGATAAACTTCGATTTCAGCTGTTTAATTCTTGGTACGGTATTTCTGGAAAATAAGGTTTGATCTCAAAACGCCCTCTGTCGGGCATTGCTTCAGTCTCACGGGGTTTGCGTGTGCACAGGGTGTCACAGTGGGTGCATTCGTTTAGCTCCCCCGGGTCGACACCAGTCATCCTCGTCCTCATTCTCTCGCTTGTTTTGTGCAATATAGCACGACCATTCTCAGTGAGGGCTGACCCGTGTTAGCTTAACGAATGCACCCAGTGTAATGTGTCAGTGGAACTCTTTACATCAAAACTCTTTCCATTGGTTGATCTAGAGGGGGTTGGTGGTGTAGGTTGCAAACCCCCCCCCCCCCCCCCATTTATTTTCTTGACAGAAAATACTTTTAATCTGGCCAAAATCAACATAATTGCAAACTTTGTAGGACAAAGCACTCCACCCCATTATTGTTTCTTTTCTTTCCATAACATTCAACGATATCTTTGATTGTTTAGGAAGTTTTGAGTGAGTTCACTTCCTTTGTCAATCTCTCCATCCAAACATTGACTTCGCGCAGGTTCCATTTTATTTCCTGCTTAACATCGTCGCAGAAAGAAATTGTATGACTTCCACCACTCATGCAAACTTAGACCGCCAGCACCCCCCCCCCCTTTGGTCCTCAATGTTTAGAAAGCTTTCGGTGTTCATTGCATCTCTAAATGCCTGATCCAATGTTGATGGTCTGGCACGAAATATCCTCTCACGGATTGCTTGCTCTTCCACCGTATAGGAGAAGGGTTAGTGGTCCCTAGCCAAGCGGCCTCGTCCCTCGATCGTCTGTTCCTGCAGGGTTTCTTTGGGCCCTTGTCGCATATGACGCTGTTATATGAGATAATTTTCGACCAATTGACGAGGTCGGAATCTAGTTCAAACTAGTTCAGTGTAGGTCACCCTATAATCCCGCTTCAGTTAGACCACTCAACACATTCATTGCGGGCATGAGCAATGAAATGAATACATGATCAATGAAATGAGTACATGAGCAATGAAATGAGCCCAAACCCTGGGGGCGCACTTCAGGGGGCAAACTTGCAGGGCTTGTTCCTCGAAAAACTCCATGTACAGGTTGGCGATGACGGCTGACACCGGACTGCCTATGGCTGCGACCTCCTTCTGTTCATAGAAAGAACCGTCATAAAGTACATGTATATATACAAACTCCAGGAGGTCGGCGGCCTGGGCAGGCGTCAAGGTGGTGCCCGGTCCGATCCGGCAGGGTTTGGTCGTCTTCCTGGCGTCGCAGGGCAGCTTGGCACGCGTCCCCGACAGGAACGTTGGTGAACAACGATTTCACGTCAAAGGACACTATAGCCTCGCTGACACCGATGGACTCGGTGCGGATGATGGTCGCAAACGTCGCTGAGTTGCGGACAGCGTAGTCCATGGAACCTGTGAGGGGAGGCAAAATAGACGCAAGAAATTTGGATAAGTTAAACGCAAAAGAGCTAATGCAAGACACAATGTGTCTGAGGGGGACATGAGGCTTGTAGATATTGGGGAGGCCGTAGATCCTGGGCGGCTGCTTGTGGGAGGATCTCAACTTGCGGTAAGAAACATCATCTAGGTGGCCCGAGCACTGGAAAAGAGGAGCAATACTGGCGATAAAGCGTCTTGCCCAAGGACGCAAGCACCATTAACCCATGGCTGGATTTGAACCCACAATATGTAGAATGACCACAAGACTTTGAGTTCAACACGCCAGTCCAACAAGGCCACAGCACCCCACACGTGATGTAAATATGTTTAATTCCGTGCTACAGTTAGCCAAAATAGAGCATAATTATTGTCCACATACAACAGAGCACTCTTCCTATTATGCACTTTTGATGAGTTTGTTGTATGGGTTTTCCCACGAATTGAACTCTTATTCGGCCCGGATAAAATTGCATGTGCTTACAAAAGTGCAAAAATGAATGCTAAAATGGAATCTCGCTAAACACTAAAACTAGCTTCCGCGCCTGCGCAGACATGACAGCTGTGTCATGTTCTATTTATAGGTTGCACCCAAGTAAATAAACTCCCATAGACAACAGTGATAAATCCTCAAACTTCAAAACACATTTAAAAATATACAGAACTCTCACAGCAGTTCAAGTTGCACAGAAAAATTATGATGAACATGTCACCTTTCATTTTCTTTTCATTTTATTGTAGGGTGACCATTGAATTTTTGAGATATACTCGTTCTCAGCTGACCTTTCCTAAAACAAGGTATGGATCACTCCAGTCAAAGAAGCCATTTTCAAAAAAACATCCGTCTTCAAAGCGGCTGAAATAGACCCACTTTCTCACCCAAAAATTGTCACAAATGGAAGCCCAGAGTCCAGGCAGGAGGTCCAGTGCCATATTTCTTCAATCCTTCATTTTCATAGCTCTCACAACTCTCTTATTTAAAATATATTGAGTGCTTAACTTTTATTCATGAGCTCGGCGGACGGATTTTGGGACTATTTACTTGGGTGCACCCTTTAACCGTAGCTGATACCTGACCTAAGATTTGTAATAAGAGTCGTCGTGGAATCTTTGGGCAGGGAACCAGACTAAAGTGGCTCTTGCTCCCGCGATCGATCATTGCGTGCGAGGTGCGTCTGAAGTTGATACCACAGATTTTCTTCCCATGGTACCTTAAAAATAAATTGCACGTCTCACTTCCGAACTCCTTGTGGGATCAAGTTACACTTGTGTGGCCAAGCTATTGTAGAATTTGTCGGACTTGTCCAACAGCCTCCGTACGTGCTTACGGGCTGTCCGCGACTTGGAAATTTCGCAGGAAGAACTTGCGTGGCACTTGGGATTCTGAACACAATTTGAACAAAAACAGGCAGTAGGAACATTATAGAGGTTTTGCAGTGACGTCACACTGTCGCGAGGCATCGAACTTGTCGGCCGTATTGGAGTGAAATCAACTGTATTCACACCAGAAGACCTACTTATCATAGTGTTATACATCGTCGGGACGGATTTCACCAAAATTGACGTACCAATTCTTTCTGAATACTCTAGAACATTTGATAATTTACCTAAGGAACGTTTTTTTTTAATAAACTGAAGAGTGCTGGACCACATCATGATCCATATTTACTCACAGATATTTACAATTACGTAATAGAGAATGAATCGGCCTAAAAGAAAGTCTGAAAGCTCGATCAAAGGCCCCTGAAACCGTCAAAATACGCCCCTGTACTGTACGCATTCCGGTATAGCGGTTTTGTGTAATTTTCCCTTTCAAAACAATTCCTTGTGGTTGGACAATAAAATAATGCTCCATATTTTGCTAAATGCTTTTCTTCCAACATTTAATTTTAAAATAAATTTCATGGAGCATAGGCTATATAGTTGCTCTTTTGATAGCAGAAATCCACTTTTCTCTCGTCTCTGGATCGGCAGGAAAACGGTGAAAAGACGACCCTTTCTTTTTCCCTCTCCAATTTGTGCACCCAACAGCAGCACAATTCAAAACCATCTTCAAAACCGGTACAATATCAGAAAATTCTCAGTCAAACGCGATGTGAAACGGTACGTACGTAGCGTACATACAAACACAGCTATAACGTAAACACACGCCGTATGCTTTCACACCAATATGGCGGTGTAAACAATCGTTGCTGCAAAACCTCTATATGGGCGGTTGCATGACCTAAGCTTTTAGAATGTCTCTGGGACTGTCTGAATCACCTGGTTGTAGCTGTTCGTTAACACCTCGAAACACGGAGAGAAAGGAACCTTAGGATACAACACAAGTTAACACAAGGACAATGATTGAATGCTCTGATATTTGTCATTATTAATCATTGAGAGTGACATGATTCTTTGTATTCTTCTTGATCAAGTTACAGAGAGAATAGCCCGTCATAACGTTTCCTATATCAGCAGATTAGTGACATTTCTCTGCACTTGGTTCAATACAGTTCCAGAGACTGAGGTCAATCCAGCTCCCGAGACTGAGGTCACTCCAGCTCCAGAGACTGAGGTCACTCCAGCTCCCGAGACTGAGGTCACTCCAGCTCCCGAGACTTAGGTCACTCCAGCCCCAGAGACTGAGGTCACTCCAGCCCCAGAGACTGAGGTCAATCCAGCTCCAGAGACTGAGGTCAATCCAGCTCCAGAGACTGAGGTCACTCCAGCTCCAGAGACTGAGGTCAATCCAGCCCCAGAGACTGAGGTCACTCCAGCTCCAGAGACTGAGGTCAATCCAGCTCCAGAGTCTGAGGTCAATCCAGCTCCAGAGACTGAGGTCAATCCAGCTCCAGAGACTGAGGTCACTCCAGCTCCAGAGACTGAGGTCAATCCAGCCCCAGAGACTTAGGTCACTCCAGCTCCAGAGACTGAGGTCAATCCAGCTCCCGAGACTTAGGTCACTCCAGCCCCAGAGACTGAGGTCACTCCAGCTCCAGAGACTGAGGTCAATCCAGCTCCAGAGACTGAGGTCACTCCAGCTCCAGAGACTGAGGTCAATCCAGCTCCAGAGTCTGAGGTCAATCCAGCTCCAGAGACTGAGGTCAATCCAGCTCCAGAGACTGAGGTCAATCCAGCTCCAGAGTCTGAGGTCAATCCAGCTCCAGAGACTGAGGTCACTCCAGCTCCAGAGACTAAGGTCAATCCAGCTCCAGAGACTGAGGTCAATCCAGCTCCAGAGTCTGAGGTCAATCCAGCTCCAGAGACTGAGGTCAATCCAGCTCCAGAGACTGAGGTCAATCCAGCTCCAGAGACTGAGGTCAATCCAGCTCCAGAGACTGAGGTCACTCCAGCTCCAGAGAAAGGTCAATCCAGCTCCAGAGACTGAGGTCAATCCAGCTCCAGAGACTAAGGTCAATCCAGCTCCAGAGACTGAGGTCAATCCAGCTCCAGAGACTGAGGTCAATCCAGCTCCAGAGACTGAGGTCAATCCAGCTCCAGAGACTGAGGTCACTCCAGCTCCAGAGACTGAGGTCAATCCAGCTCCAGAGACTGAGGTCAATCCAGCTCCCGAGACTTAGGTCACTCCAGCTCCAGAGACTGAGGTCAATCCAGCTCCCGAGACTTAGGTCACTCCAGCTCCAGAGACTGAGGTCACTCCAGCTCCAGAGAAAGGTCAATCCAGCTCCAGAGACTGAGGTCAATCCAGCTCCAGAGAAAGGTCAATCCAGCTCCAGAGACTGAGGTCACTCCAGTTCCAGAGACTGAGGTCAATCCAGCTCCAGAGACTGAGGTCACTCCAGCTCCAGAAATTGAGGTCACTCCAGTCCATGACTCGAGCTTCAATTATAAAGGTGGGGGTAGCAAAGATTAATAGACTGTACTGTGCCTAGCCAATTTTTATATTACACACCGAATGGAATATCACTGGATGACATTGAACTTATCAAGCAAAGGCATCATTGGGGGTGACTTATCCCAGATAATAATTTTCTGCTGATTTTTATCCACATCCATTAATTTTATCTTAAGGCTGGTTTCAAAGCCTTGGCTAGGGATTTGTCTATGACATTTGTCCATTGATCTGTTAGTCAAAGCAAAATACAGGCTTTCCAGCCACAGTTGTGAGAGGATGTGCTCCGTTTAAACACCTGAATGGTGCCTCATCCCCAGCCAGCCGTATAACACTATCTATGTTTCAATGTTCAACTCTTGATGTAGTTCAGCCCATTGGGTTGATTATTTTTTTATCCATTATACATTTCATGTGCACTGTCCTTGCCTTTCGAACACTGACCTAAGTGCTAATAACTTTATCACACTGATCATACCAAAATACTTGACATATACTGTATAGGTAAACCAGGATTACGACTTACAGTAAACTGAGACTTCTTATGGGAGAAGTAAAATATCTAAACATTAATGTGCAATATGGAAACTATGGGGCTGGATTGATTACCTGTCTGCAGTGGGTATCAGTTATCTTTATCCAGTCATAAGCTTTATCTGAATGCTAATTGCAAAGCATAATCGTTGTTTCAAATGCAAATCTTAAAACACACTGGTCAGTGGTCACAATGGAAATTATAGACCGAGAGTTAATATATCGTGACTTGAAGTACATGTACTAGTAGAAGACTCTCCAATCACGTATGCATTTCACCTCACTGGAAGAAATAAGTAACGGCAATAATAGTGTTCACAGAATATTTGGAATGATTTTAATTTACTTCCTGCACCTTTTTGTCATTTTTTGAAAATCCCTTCTCCCTGTTATCCATCCATATGCACGGTCCATTCAGAGTTCAGGGTCAGATAATCAACTATTGGCTATACTTTGTAAACTGTGTTCAATGGGAGATTTTTGAGTCGTTGAAGTCTCTTTTTGCTAGCTCTGAGCACAATATTGTGAGCATGCGTGCGTTGTTTTGCGCTTGCGCTATCAAGTTGAAGACCCAGCTCAAAAGTCTCCCATTAACTGGAAAGATATGCAACAAAATGTTTTCAACCAGATATTGCAGAAACAGATGCAATCTACATTATGAAATTGTACTTGAAAGTGTACTCTTGTAATTTATCTTTTGAATTTCACAGTCAAGATGCCTTTGAAGAAAAAGTACTTCCGAGAATAAGCAGATGAAATGTCTGAGGAGTGGGAGCCGTTGGCCACGTACCTAGGCATAACAGAAGGACAAGTTAAACGGATCAAATTCGGCAACCATGCTTGCATGGCTGAACAGATGATGAAAACCTGGAAGGGCCAAGACACTCTTGGATATGCAGCAGTTATGACCTTGATTGCAGGTCTGAAGGATAAGACTGTCAATCGTGTTGATTTGGCTGTGAAACTGGAAGGTATACACACATTAAATATCTAACAACAGCAGCCAGTGTCATTGTCACTGACAGCTTGAATTTGCATAGAAAATGTACAAAATGTTAAATGTTTCAAAAAGTGGCCCTTTTGGGTACTGCTTTATTAAACATGATGGATGCTCAACCTTCATGATATTTATGATGAATTTGACTACTAAAACGACCGAAACGTTGGGGAAAGTGCAAAAGTAGGCAAAGGCCTTCTTATTTTTTTTTGGTTAAGAAAAAGAAAAATGCTGAATTCGTTATCATCTTCAGAACTTTGCAGATTGCAAGGAATAGTTCAAAGTTATGTACAGTCACCTCTAGTTTGAAGAATGTCTCTGGGACAGTCTGAATCTCTTGGTTGTAGCCGCTACGGTCAACACTCCGAAAACACACACAGAGAGAAAAGATTAACATTGTCATTAATCATTGAGAGTGTGATGATTCTTTGTTTCTCCTTCTCAAGTTGTATTCTTCTTGATCGTTGTTACAGAGATTATAACCGTGTAGAGAAAGAACCCGACGGAAGACGGCCAAGTTAGAGCGTAGAACGTTACTCATATCGTAAGAGTGAATGTTTCTGGTAAGAACATTCCAGTCTTCAACGCACCCGTTAAAGATAGCAAGTTTAAATTTGGAGATGAGGCAGCAAAGATTAATATACTGTATATACTGTGACTGGACAACTAGACATTACAGACTGAGTAAAATGTCACTGGATGACATTAAACTCATCAAGCAAAGGCATCATTGTGGTTGACTTATTAATCTTAGAAAATAAACTCCTGAAAATGCCCTACATTTCCATAGACAGGGGGAAGTGGCGCCTTGAGTGATTCCTTTAAATAGCTCCATGCATTCTGAGCTCATTGCAGTGGAAATCTCAGTTTCGGATTTATGTACTTTTTATTTTGCAAAAATAAATTGACGTTTGTTAGGCAATAACATAAATTGACATGGCCGTATCAAGGTGCTTGAATAGGTTTTTTATTGCCAGCTGATATCTCTCCACACACATCGGTACCTTAAAGGGAGCATATAGGATTTGCAAAGTTGTGCGTTTTGGCTGAATTTGGTACTTAAACAGAAGTGATCAGGTCTTAAACTTCCTTACAGACGTTGTTTCATGTACCTTTTTTCACTTTGTTCATCTTGATAGGAGAAATACGGCCGAAACAATCTTGTCCCCATACGAATCCTTCACGGTTACACCACGCTTTCGAAATACTAAAAAGATCGTTCGGACGGACAATCTTTTTAAAAGACACTAAATCTTGATCTCCTTGAAAAACCTAGCATCTGATGAACCAAGATTTTCCATGATGACTGTTTGCACTCTTTACGAACTGTTGAGTCAATTTTCTGTCTGAAACTCAATAATTATTTTTTGGAGGCCTTGCAAATCCTATACGCAGCCTTTAAGGGCTGTTTCGAAACCCTGGCTAAAGTTTTGACTTTAGGACATTCATTTATGAGTATGAAGTTATGAACAGCAAAATGGAGGCTTTCTGACCACGGAGGATGTTCTATGTTGAAAGAAAGAAGAAGAAGATGTTACATCCTCAGTCAAATAGCACTTTCTGTGTTTTACAATATCGAGATCATTCCAGCCAAGTTCAATAATTTTACTCCAACATATTTATAAGGAGGCGCTCGATTGATAAGGTGTAGGGTTTGCTGGCACTGTTTCCTTCACACCCCTGTATGTAGCGTTCTATATACTTTGTGTGTAGCAGTAGCAGAAGGTAGTCGGCACATCACTATTCAGTCAAGCCAGCTAAAGTCTCCTTATAGATAGATTAGCAACTTAATACAGAGAATTGGTCAAGAATACTTCACACCCACATAATGGTCATCATGTTTGTTTGTGGCTCTTTTGCTTGTAAATAGCTGACTAAAATATTATTTTAGATAGTATAAAGTAAAGTTTATTAGTAAAATCATTAATATTCAGTTTAAAAGAAAAAAGAAATAAGTAAAGTAAATAATTTTTTAAGTAAAAAGAAATACATCCACAATTCACTGAATCCCATGTTCACCACTAGAGGGCGTAAATAAGATACTTGATAGAGTTGATATATGTCAATTGCATTTTAACATATTTTTAGGATGTACTTGACTAAAAAAATGTATTTCTGTTTTTCTTGTTGCTTGTTAGAAAGCCGACTAAAGTAAACTCTAATGCTTGGATATTTCACTGACTTATTGTCCATAAGCAACATGCTTTGCGTAATGATTGGAAACCATGTTGCACGACAATGAGAAAAAAAGGAAACAGTAAATCAAATTTTGTCATTAACTTAAAGGTAGTATCATACTTTGGTTTTTGTCAAAGAAATACAGATTCATGGGCAAAAATATCAAGGAAGATACAATAAAAGTAATCTGTACAAATTTCAGTCCCATACGTTGCCCACTTTTTGAGAAAAGAGCGAAAAACGGCCACAGTATTTCTGAAGTGTTTTCTCTTTTATTTTTGATCTTTTAAAAGATCAAAAAGATTTTCGGTCGTTGTTTTACTAATTTCTGGATAAATACACCATTTCAGGCGAAAAAAAATAACAGTATGTTTCTACCACCACCATCTTCATACCCTGTAAGTTATACGTAAATCTGTGAACATTTCTGTTTTGGTTTCTTACCAAAGTATGATACAACCTTTAAGGATAAACTAATTTTTGCCAATAATTGTCAGATGTGGAATTCACCCCCACTTATAGCAGGTTTGTTACTGAAGATCCCAGGGACTCATAACACAATGAGAACTGATTGTTAACAACCTTCTCCCAAAGCTATGAGCACATTACAGTTTTTCACAAGAAGTTCCAGAACTCTGCATACTTCTTTTGATCGGTTTAATCCTCCTCCGGTTACTGTTTATACTATTGAAACAAGTCTTTAAATAATCATGGCCAATTCACAATCACTGTGATACAATTATACCACTTTGTGTTTGTTTGTATCAGTGCTATTATCTATTAATATCTGGCTTTGCATTAAAGAAAAGTAGAAATTAATGTTTGTGACACATTATCACCAACTTTAATTTGGAGTTGCAGCTCATTTTGATAAAATACATGTACTGATACAAAATGTTTGACGATATGGCCCATGTGTGGCCAAGAGGGCTATGTTAATTCTTTCTGAAATAATGGGACTTTAAATGCTGTGGGGTGATAATTACAAATTTCTCAAGTTATGAGGATGTTGACTGTAGGATTTAGTGTAGAAGAAAGTACAATTTAGAGGATAAACAGTGCGGTACACGTATGTACGAGTAATTATGAATAATGTATGACTTACTGTCACCTGACATTCCATTAACAATACATTTCATCTGTCGGTGGAATGCTACACACAAAAATTCATTTGAAAACTCAAAACTTGAGAAATCTATTTGAATGGAAAAAAATGGTAGAAATGATGTCATGTTATTTCAACTGATTTCAATATGTCTACATGGCCCACGGAACAAGTATGTATACGAACTGTGTGTTGGTGCGTAATGAGTTTCTTCTCGTTTGTTCAACTTATTGAAGAGTTAATGGTATTCTTGTAAACATTTGCCTTTTATATATAACACAATGTCACAGTCTGTGTATGTGCATCCTACAAAAAAATCGAGTGATTGGAAAAAGAAAAGCAAATTAATGATTGTCACGTGATATCAAATATATATTTTTAAAATTGTCTGTAGCGTGTAGAATGTAATGTTTAGAATAAATAAATTATTTACATTTCTATGTTGTAGATGGATTAGAAATAAATATTGCGGTTGCCACTGGGATATGCTTATAATCGATTTCTGAAATTTTCTTTTTTTTGTTTTGTTTTTACCGAGGTAAAGCTCCGTTGTAGTAGGCCTACATGTAAGTGAACAGTTTAGGGCACAAGCGCCATTAAAATTTTGTTGCCTAGGTCTATTCATGTTGAGTGTTGTTTTTCGGCTCTTCTCACCAAAACCTCTCAATCTTCAAAATTTTCAAAAAGGATATCAACGTAAGCAATATATGTGAGTTTGATCAGTTACTTTGAGCAAGACCCAATTATAATACTTATGATATTATACTATTATTATTATTCTGGTCTGGTACCTTGCGTCGAAACACACAACTTACCCCTTTAACACTAGCGAGGTTTTCACCGGGTGTACCCGGGTGCACCCGTTGAATTTCTCAGTGTGAAAGGGAATTCGGATGGACCACCGGTAAATCACCGGTAGATTTTTCGGAAAATTTTTCCCACCAACCTTCCTGGGTAAAATTCGGTGGTCCACCGTTGGAAGCGCAGTGTGAAAGGTCGTCGCGGTGAAACACCCGGTAAAATAGCATTAATACACCGTTGTGTGTAGCTGAACTTTGACAATTTACAGCTATCACTACGGCGCAAACATCACAATACTGAACCATAAACTTCGACTGAAGGAATAAGGATGAATTAGGAAGGCCAGAAAAAAAATAATTAATAATCAAGATGGGATAATACAGAGGCATAATTATGAGGCCTTACTGTGGGGCGGTAAATTAGTAGTTTCCTTCTATAATTATTTCCAAATTAGGAAAATTCCAAAAGATGCAGACGTATACATAATTATTTTGATAAGCTGTTGAAATGACACCCTAATAGCAGGATCAAATAACAAGGTCAGGAAAATGTTAAGTGGAAGTACGGCTATGGGGACACACACACTCCCACACTATACGAAACAAACATTGACAATGTGCCGTTACTGTGCGGCGCACACATCACAATAATCTTGAACTTCGACCCAGTACATGAAACCATTCAAACGTTCTTGAATAGCTTTCTTTTCGTAGTCAAATTGGCCGTTTGTGTGGAAATCCCCATAGCACGCAATGTCATAACTAGTCCTGGCTTCCAACACAATGTCATATCAATAATTACCAGTGGTGGTGGTGGGGGGGGGGGGGGGGGGGTTGACACTTTAAAGGTATACTTTATCATTGCTGCGTAATTAACTTGCTATTTATAAAGTCATATCAAAACTACATGCACTGCTATAACCACTGTGAAATATTTCCATCTTGAATGCCGTAATATTCAAGACAATTGCATTTGAACAAAAACAATCGTTGCCTGAAACACAATAGGGCAACGTCATGTGTGGAATAACACAAACCGTTCATTTCGCTGCTTTAGTCCCGAAAACCATGCTTAGCAATTCTGATGAAAATTAATGTTCACTACTTAATGATAATTATGATATACATTTTGAAAGCTAGAAGATTTGAATGAATGCTGTCTTCATTAATCCCTGGCAACCTGACCAATCATATGCAATACCTTTAATGCGTCGTATTGTATTGTTGATATATGATCGCACTATATTACGGCGTTGTTTGGCATAATTTAATAATATCCATGCGCCGGTACGCCGGCGGCGCCCCACTTTTGTTCTCAATGTCATTTCCGGGTGTGTGAGAAACCGTACTCATAGAAACAGGTAAGTTCATAAAATACTCTTTTCGCACTTTGATCATTTTCTCTGTCGCTAATTACTTACAACTTTTCCCTCTTAATTTCTACGTAGCTTCGTGCGATTAGGTCCCGTAATGTTCGTAACTATAGGAACATTTATTTTCTTTAATTTGTTACGTTGCCAATTAATGGCGGAAAAATTATTCCATATAACCTATTAACCTGTATAGTTACGTACAGAGTGTTTAGGCTTGTGCAACTGGTAAAATGTTGTTCGTTGTGGACTTAAAAAAGCAGGTCAATCATAGTGGAGTAGCACATAACACTATCTGCTCTTCCTATTCTCAACAAACCACTAGCTAGGCCTATACTACTATAACATACACACAATAATTACAAGTACTGTATATGCCTACTATGCCCGCCATTATCACACTAAACTGGGTATAGTACATGGTTGATGGTACATTATTTCGCAATGTTTGATGTTACAAAATGGAGGAGACTACAATATAGTACGTAAGCCCGTTAGTGTCAGGGGTAAATATTTTTTTCCACATGGGGTGCGAATGTTTTTTTTTTCGCGGTTGCGTGGAAATTTGTCTTGCACATGGGGTGTGAATGTTTTTTATAGCAATTATCTGGCGGCCGCCACATAATTAGAACTATGTGAACATGTTTTTGTACATGGGGTGTGAATGTTTTATTTCGTGGTTGCGTGAATTGTTTTTTTGTACATGGGGTGTGAATAATGTTTTGTATATGCTATCTATCGGACGTACTGATACTAAGTGTACGGTGCACTCTATCAGTTGTTCAGAAGTCTTTTCTCGATGCTCCAAACATAATTTAATCTAAGGCATGGATCGATCGCCACCTTACGGCAGCTATTTTATTCCCAAATAGGGCTCCTTGTATAGTGACATTTTGGATTGATATAAAATTATGATTTAAATCAATAAAAGCAATAATCAAAAATCTTTTTTTTTTTAGAATTCAAACCAGATATTTTAAATCGACCTTTTTCATTTGAATTTATATTTATATTGGTTTTTTTTACGCAATAACACCTTAGCCATTTACTCCAAAATCCCCATAACGGATCTTGTTGTCGCTTGGGCATTGAGATCATTAAAATACTGGGAAAAAAAGAAAAAAAGAGACAATGTTACTGACTACCACTGGGCCTATATAGGCATACTATACATATGGGTACTGCTTCCTTGCTGATGGGATGGATGTTTATGACCACATTCATAGAGATTTCATAGCTTGTCCATTTGCATGTCGGTATAAGAGCTAATAATGACAGAAGCTTAATGTGCACAGTCAAGATATAGTGATGTACACAAGCAAGCCTGTGCAGATTCATTGATTGTAGGTAGGTCTACATTCTACACAAGTGGTATACATGTATATAGATTGCATCATCCATTGAAACGTAAGATGATAAGAACATCTCATGTAAATTTAACATTGTAATGCTGGGCACAGGGGTGTGGTTCTTTGCTTCACTGCGTGTTATACAGGAACAACCTGTTATAGACGAACAATTAACCAAAAGTATAAATGAATGTCTTCTTTCATTAAGATATTCTGTTTTTCTGTAAAAAAATAACAAAAGAAATGTGTTTTTGAAGCATCTGGCGGCCGCCAGATAACTGCTAAAAACATTCGCACCCCATATGCAAAAATAAATTGCACGCAACCGCGACAAATATATTCGCACCCCATGTGAACAAAATACATTCACCTGGCACTAACGAGCTTCCGTAGTAAAATGTGCCCTCAATGGTGTATTTATCCAGAAATTAGTAAAACAACGACTGAAAATCTTTTTGATCTTTTAAAAGATCAAAAAATATAAGAGAAAAGAATACTGTGGCTGTTTTCACTGTTTTCTCAAAAAGTGGGCACCTTATGGGACTGAAATTTTCACAGATGACTATTATTGTATCTGATATTTTTGTCCATGAATTTGCATTTCTTTGATAAAAACCAAAGTATGATATTACCTTTAAACACCACCAAACAATATTGAAAATATGTTAATATGAAATCATGGACAGAAGCTTTAATGTTGGTTTAAGACACGATTCTTTACAAATCAATTTTGAAAAAGTTCAACAGCTGGGGCTTCTTTTCACACTCTTTTTTAAACAGTAAACTAACAAAGCAAGTTACAATCTTGAAATTTTCAGATGACAATTCTATAGAAACGAAATATAATGGGCATATCCCCTGGATATGCCCGACACTGTGACCTAGGTATTTACCACTATCTCAGTGGCGCACCAGGGGGGGGGGGGGCTCGAGGGGCTTGATCCCCCCCCCCCCCAAGAGGGTCCCTGAAAAAAAAAAAAAAAAAAATGGGGGAGAGGGAAAGGGAGAGGATGAGGAGGAGGAGGAAGGGGGGGGGGGGTCACAAAATGTTTTGTGGGAGAAATTTTTGTCTTTGAGCCCCCCCCCCCCCCAAGACAAAATCCTGGGTGCGCCGGTGCACTATCTATCTTCTCCTCAGTGACGACCAGAGTATACTTGCCGGAACGTCGAGTTAACCGGTTCTTTTCAGAGCCACAAAAACTCATAAAGAGTGCTCATGAAAAAGAAATCATACGCTGACTCAGGTGGGATTCGAACCAACGACCTCCTGCTTACTATTATTAAAAAAACAACCTTTAGCCCTTTAGTGCAGCTGAGATGATCTTCTGCAATACATGTATTGCAGAAGATCATGTACAGTTGGAAACAGTTGGAAAGTTGTAAATTCTGCATTATTTTTTTACTATCAATTTCAGATTATGTAATAATGGAACAAAAACCGTACAATTAGCCTACGGGCATTTTAAATTTTGGATTCTACAGACAAGATGCCGGACGTATTTGATGAGAAGCACTTCCTAGAATTAAGCAAGGACATTGGCCAGGAATGGGAGCGTTTGGGCATCCAGCTGGACTTCCGAATGTCAGAAATTGACGGCATCAAAGCTGATAATTCCAAAATGCAGGACCAGATCTTAGACATGCTAGTGAAGTGGTGGCGGAAGCAGGAGCGCAATAATTCTGCTGCTGCTGAATCCCTGATCAAGGGTCTGAGGAAGGTGGACCGTTTTGATTTGGCTGATAAAGTACAAGGTATACTTATCGATGCACCATTTTCGACTTTGTCACGAGTAACTGGATCATAGGTGTAAATTTTCTTTTCATGATTGGGGGATAATTGGTGTTTTGGTGTCCTATATGAGGGTTTCCCCCTCCCACACCAGGGACCTATAAAAAAAAAACAGAGTCGAAAAGTCGCATTTTAGAGCATTTAAAAACGATATTCAGAAGAATTAAACATAGTATAAATTCACTGCGAAGACACAACAAATAACAAGGATCACACAATATTTCTATACAACAAACTTAAATGAAAAGTTTGATTCATGATCATTAATCATACATGTAAGTCATTAAGAAAGATAGTCTGGATCAATGGTCCAGGATATATGCAAACTTTCTCATTTATATTAACAAACAAAATAACAAATACATCTCTTCGCTTTCTCGCATGACTCGCATAATTATCTCTCATACCTCATAAACTACCCACATCAAAATAATATATGTATATAATAAGAACGAGAAGTGCGAACAAGTACAATTTTGTTGTCTTTTTTACTTTTCCCAGCATGCTATTGTCATTTTTGTGTTGGTGCATGTACTTAAGATATTTTGCCGGTATTTATATTAAATGACATTCAACCTCGAAATATTGAAGGGATACACGTCATCCCCACCTCAAATATTGGGGGATATATCCCCCACCCCCCGGGATCGACACCCATGCACTTGATGCAAAGTGCCATGTTTTAAAGTTTATCAATAAGTTAGGCTTAACTGTGAGTTTTATATCCATGATGAAAAGTCATCTGATTGCTGTGGTGTTTGTTTATTTATTGGCTTTTCCGTGTTCAACGGAAAAGGTATTGTTTTTGTTCTGATTTTTGTTCTTTTTTCTTTTTCTTGTCGTTTGAGTTACCATAGGTTTTTGTCGGCGGCACTTTGGTCACTTTTAAACTGCTGATTTGTACCAAACTTGGTCAGAAGGAACTCCCTATAGGGTAGTTGTTTGCCGAAACTTTTCGTGACTGTGACATCATCAGGTGTCACGTGACAAGCAATTTGAATTTAAAAATCAAAATCTTTAAAAATCAACAAAAAATCAACGGTTTGAGATATTAAGTTGATTCTTTCACCAAAAGTAATTGTTAGGAAGGGTCTTCCTTTGTGACACATTACCTGACCTCTGTGACCTCTACTTCCGGTCAAACAGGAAGTAGCTCCTCATTTAAAAGTGGTAAGAGCTATGATCATGATTCTTTCACCAATAGACAATGTTAGGCAAGGTCTTTCAATTGTGACACATTGCTTGACCTCTGTGACCTCTACTTCCGGTCAAACAGGAAGTTGCTTCTCATTTAAAAGTGGTAAGAGCTAAGATCATGATTCTTTCACCAATAGACAATATTAGGCTAGGTATTTCATTTGTGTTACATTGTTTGACCTCTGTGACCTCTACTTCCGGTCAAACCGGAAGTAGCTCCTCATTTAAAAGTGGTAAGAGTTATGATCATGATTCTTTCACCAAATGTCAATGTTGGGCAAGGTCTTTCATTGTGAAACGTTGCTTGACCTCTGTGACCTCTACTTCCGGTCAAACAGGAAGTTGCTCCTCATTTAAAAGTGGTAAGAGCTATGGTCATGATTATTTCACCAATAGACAATGTAAGGCAAGGTCTTTCATTTTTTACGAATTGCTTGATCTCTGTGACCTCTACTTCCGGTCAAACAGGAAGTTGCTCCTCATTTAAAAGTGGTAAGAGCTATGATCATGATTATTTCACCAATAGACAATGTTAGGCAAGGTCTTTCGATTTTTACAAATTGCTTGATCTCTGTGACCTCAGATTCCGGTCAAACAGGAAGTAGCTTCTCTTTTAAAAGTGGTTAGAGCTATGATCATGATTCTTTCACCAAAAGTCAATGTTAGGCAAGATCTTTCATTGTGACACAATATTTGACCTCTGTGACCTCAGATTCCGGTCAAACAGGAAGTAGCACCTCATTTAAAAGTGGTAAGAGCTATGATCATGATTCCTTCGTCAAAAATCGATGTTAGGCAAGGTCTTTCTTTGAGATACAAATATGACCAATTCAAGCTAGTTTATGATTAAAGGATCACACTTCAAATGTATAAAACATCAGATCATAATCAACTGTCTTTTGTGTGTTAAAGGTTGTGACAATTTTTATTTCAATAAAAGCGGAAACGGAAAAGCCTTGTGTTCTGTTTTCAACAGACACAATCTCTAGTTGGCTTTTCCGTGTTTAACGGAAAAGGTATTGTTTTTGTTCTGTTATTTTTTTTTCTTCTTCTTCTTCTTCCTCTTCCTCTTCCTCTTCTTGTCGCCAACATTCCCATAGACAATACACTAGGACGTTCTACACGCCACTTTGGTCACTTTTAAGCAATCAATCTTAACCAAACTTGGTCCAAGTAAAGCCCCTATAGCGTAGATGTATGCCGAATAATGACGTCATCATGACGTCATCAGGTGTCAAATTACAATTAATTTAAATTTAATAATCAAAATCTTTAAAAATCAACAAAAAATCAACCGTTTGAGATATTAAGTTGATTCCTTCGCCAAAGGTCAATATTAGGTAAGGTCTTTCTTTGTGACACATTGCTTGACCTCTGTGATCTCTAATTCCGGTCAAACAGGAAGTAGCTCCTCATTTAAAAGTGGTAAGAGCTAGGATCATGATTCTTTCACCAAATATCAATGTTAGGCAAGGTCTTTCTTTGTGACACATTGCTTGACCTCTGTGACCTCTACTTCCGGTCAAACAGGAAGTAGCTCCTCATTTAAAAGTGGTAAGAGCTAGGATCAAGATTCTTTCACCAAATATCAATGTTAGGCAAGGTCTTTCTTTGTGACACATTGCTTGACCTTTCTGACCTCTACTTCCGGTCAAACAGGAAGTAACCCCTCATTTAAAAGTGGTAAGAGCTAGAATCATGATTTTTTTTTCCATTTGTCCCATTGAGGGATCCCTTTATTTAATATAATATTTAATAGCATATTATATATCTATATATCAATTTAAAATACCATATGCGGAAAAGCCTTATGCGCTGTTTCTAACAGCCATAAACTCTAGTATTTTTTTTGAGTTTGTGCTGTGGCCCATAGACTTTGTACACAGATTTTTGTCCGCGGCACTTTGGTTACTTTTAAACAGCCGATCTTAACAAAACTTGGTCTGAATGAAGTCCATATAGGGTAGTTGTGCCCCGAAACTTTTCACCATCATGACGTCAAAACTTGATTTTATATGATTTTTTTAAAATATTTTATAGCCCGCTCACTTTGCACACAGATTACGTGAACGTGGTCGTTGTACAAAATATAAAGCTCGATCAATTTCCCATACACTATGTTCAGTGTACATGTAGGCCTACGTACGCAATTCACTGTGTGTAACATACAATGCACATGTCCGATTGCGTGACACAAAACGTCGTTTACAACTTGCCATAGTTTGCACGTAATTCCTTTTATATATTATTAAATACCAGCACCAAATCTTAATCGAAATGCTATCGATGTAGGTTGCTCTGTACGTGAAAATATTGGTCATTAAATAAAACATACGATTTAAACAACATAAATACAAGGCGCGTTCGGATGTTTGATTGCCTGGATTATATATGCCGTTTTTTTATTCACTTCCTTATCATAGTTGCCAGCAAAGCAGCGTAAATGCTGATTTTGACCCGTGTTTTGACCAGACAACCACGCACGCGCAGCAATCTACTTATACCGTTTTCAGTACGTAAGGTTGCACCCAAGTAAATAAACTCCCGTGGACAACAGTGATAAATCCCCAAACTTCAAAAATCGTTAAAAAATATACAGAACTCTCACAGCTGTTCAAGTTGCGCAGAAAAATGATGATGAACATGTAACCTTTCATTTTCTTTTCATTTTATGGTAGGGTGACGGTTGAATTTTTGAGTTATACTCATTCTCAGCTGACCACCCCTAAAACAAGGTACGGATCACTCCAGTCAAAGAAGCCATTTTCAAAAAAAAAAAAAACATCCCTCTGCAAAGTGGCTGAAATAGACCCACTTTCTCACCCAATTGCATCAAAAATGGTCACAAATGGAAGCCCAGAGACCGGGCAGGAGGTCCAGTGCCATATTTCTTCAATCCTTCATTTTCATAGCTCTCACAACTCTCTTATTTCAAATATATTGAGTGCTTAACTTTTATTCATGAGCTCGGCGGACCCATTTTGCAACTACATGTATTTACTTGGCTGCACCCGTAATGCAGGATTCAGTTTTCCGAGCGCACGGTTTTGAATAACGCCCTCTTTTGATTAAAACGAGATGCTGCGGAGGTGTCAGTATTATTATTTTGTACACCGCCTATCATCTTTTATTGAAATCACGGAAGACGGAAAGTCTTTTATATTAAATACCGGCACCACCATCTTAATAGGAATACTATCGATGTAGGTTGCGGAGTATTGTACGTCGTTTTATGGGTCGTGTTAATCTTATACATGTGCAACTTAATACTTGGGAATAGTTGTATATGGAAAAACTGCAATGATCCATAGACTTTGCCTTTTTTTCAAGTGGCAATTTGACGTTTTACACATGAACAAATTAAAGTCACGTCCTTTCCCCTAGACTTTGTAGGCATCTTATCTTGTTCTATACGTGGCAATAAGTATAAGACTGAAGTTCAATATTCACAAAACGATTTCATATTCGCAAATGATTATATATTTTCAAATGATATCATCTTCAAGAAATCATTTGAAATCATTTAAAATACCATATGCGGAAAAGCCATGTGTTCTGTTTTCAACAGACACAACCTCTAGTTATTATTATTATTATTCTTATTATTCTTTTTTTTGGGGGGGGGGGGGTTGGGGCGGGTGGTAGTAGGTGTTTAAGAAAGAAACTAATATTCAATTAAAATTCCTTATCATCAGAAAATAATTGGTATATTGTAAGGAACGGTTCAGTTATATAAAGTCAGTTCTAGTTTTAAGAATGTGTCTGGGACAGTGAATCACTTGGCTGTCGCCGCTACGAAACACATAGACCTTAAGATACATTACGAGTTACCACAAGGACATGGTGGGATGCTCTAATAATTATTTGTCATTAATCATTGAGAGTGACATGATTCTTTGTTTTTTCTTCTTGATCGATGTTTACAGAGAGAGTCAGACTGACCGGTCAGAGAGAGAACCAGGTGGAAGGTGGCCAAGGTATAGCGGGGAATGTTACTAATATCGGCAAATTGAATGTTAAAGGTGATCAATGTCTAGTTTTCACAGCACCCGTTAAAGACAGCACCTTTAATTTTGGAGGTGGGGGCAGCAAGACATTATACACTGTCATGTGACTGGACAACTGGGTGGAATATCACAGGATGACATTGAACTCATCAAATTATTCCAAAGGCGTCATTTTGATTTACATATCCCTGAAACTGCACTTCTGAATTGCCAAATATTTGCAAATAATTGGCATTAAAGAATATGCATAAGACATGACCGTATCAAGGTACTTGAATAGGTTTTTATTCCCAGCTGAGTTCTCTCAACACACATTGGTACCTTAATAAAGGCCTGTTTCAAAACCCTGGATCTTTGAATCCGACTTTTTGGACATTCATTTATGAGTAAGAACAGCAAAATAGAGGCTTTCTGGCCACAGGATGTTTTGTTTTGAAAAAAATTAATGTTACATCCCTAGGCAAATAACACATCCTGTGTTTTACATTATTGAGATCAGTCCAGCCCACAGATTAGGTTGATTATTCTACTACCAGTGTTGTCCATTATTACATGGCATGTGCAGCCTCCTTACCTAAATTTACTCCAAATTGAAGGAGTTATCTCAAAGTGCTCGCTTGATGAGGTGTAGGGTTTGCTGGCTCCCTTTCCTTCATACCCCTGTATGTAGCTTACTAATAACGTGTAGTAGCAGCGAAGGTAGAGTCCCTTTATTGAGAGATTAACAACTTTATACAGAGAATACTGCGTAGTCACATTAAGCTCATAATTGTTTTGTTTTTCTGGTTTTTGCTTGTAAATAAAAACATACATTTTTGACAGCATTTTGTAAGCTTGGAAAGTTTATTTGAAAACCATAAAGATTCAGTTTTATTGTAAGTAAAAAGAAAAAACATTGAAAAGTGAACAACGAAAAATTGACTGGAGCGGGATTCGAACCGGTGACCTTCTGAATACCGTAGAGGTGCGTGGTTTCTGACTGTCAAATGAACAAAGATAGTTGACTATTGGGGTCACCACCAACGTAGGGCTTGATGGCTCAGTTGGTAGAGCTCCTGTACGGTCGGTATTTAGGAGGTCGCCGGTTCCAATCACGCTCCAGTCAATTTTTCTTTGTTAACTTTTCACTGACTTTAAATTCAGTCAGTTTCCCTTGTGGTTATTTGATGATTAAAAAGAAAAACGTCAACAATTCTTGTATTCGTATTTTCACCACTAGAGGGCGTAAATATGTGTCATGCATGTCAATATGTATGATGCATACCAATTGTATTTTAACATAGGATGTAATTTTTCTGTTCTTCTTTTTGCTTGTTAGATACTCGACTAAAATTGGTTTTTTTTTTAGATAGCATAAAGTAAGCTTCACCAAGTTTATTCGTAAAATCATAAAGATTCAGGAAAAGGAAAAAGGATAAAGGAAGCAGTGAAAAAAACATTGTCGTTTCTGCAATTAAACTGCTAAAATATAACGAAGAAGTATTTGAAATCAAATTTTGCAACTGACATTCTTTTGGACCATAGATTGAAAACATATGCTTGGATGTTTCATTGACTTATTGTCCATCTGCAACATGCTTTGCGTAATGATTGGAAACCATGCTGCAGGACAATGAGAAAAAAGGAAACAGTTAATCAAATTTTAATTTCAATTGTCATTAACTTAACGATGAACTAATTTTTGCCAATAATTGTCGGATGTGGAATTCACCCCCACTCATAGCAGGTTTGTTACTGAAGATCCCAGGGACTCATAACACAATGAGAACTGACTGTTAATAACCTTCTCCAAAAGCTATGAGCACATTTCAAATGGAAAATTGTTCACAAGAAGTCCGTAACTCTGCATACTACTTTTAATCGGCTTAATCTTCCTCCGGTTACTGTTTATACCGTTGAGACTAGTCTTAAAATAATCTTATACCCTACGAGGTTTTATATGCCCAAATCCTTCCGTTTTCGAGTTATTTTGAGTCAAACTTCAACTTCCGGTAACACCGGAAGTGGAAGTCATTTGTACACAACACTGAATATATTAATTGTTGGGATTCACGTGTTGAGAAACATATGTAAATATCAATATTGTAGGTCATGTGGTTCTTGAGTTATATAGCACCAAAGTTTTTCCTAAAAACGCGTGTAATTTGATACCCGATGACGTAATCATGACGTCAGTGTTCTAGATACAACTTGACATCATGACCAAAGTTCCCACCAAGTTTCAAGTCAATATCTTTTAACTGTCATGTAGAAGTCTTGCAGACAAGTTTGGGCAGAAACAGATAAAAAGACTAGAGTTTATGGCTGTTGAAAACAGCACATAAGGCTTTCCCGCATATGATATAAATTACTTATCAATAAGAATTTTGTCACTGAAAACGAATTTCCCTAACATTATTTGCCTTTTGGTAAAATAATTATGATCCTAGCTCTAACCACTTTTAAATGAGGAGCTACTTCCTGTTTGACCGGAAGTAGAGGTCACAGAGGTCAAGTAATGTGTCACAAAGAAAGACCTTGCCTAACATTGACTGTTGGTGAAAGAATCATGATCAAAGCTCTTACCACTTTTAAATGATGAGCTACATCCTGTTTGACCGGAAGTAGAGGTCACAGAGGTCAAGCAATGTGTCACAAATAAAAGACATTGCCTAACATTGTCTATAGGTGAAAGAATCATGATCATAGCTCTTACCACTTTTAAATGAGGAGCTACTTCCTGTTTGACCGGAAGTAGAGGTCACAGAGGTCACGCAATGTGTCACAAAGAAAGACCTTGCCTAACATGGACCTTTGGTGAAAGAATCATGATCCTAGCTCTTACCACTTTTAAATGAGGAGCTACATCCGGTTTGACCGGAAGTAGAGGTCACAGAGGTTAACCAATGTGTCACATAGAAAGACCTTGCCTAGCATGTACTTTTGGTGAAAGAATCATGATCCTAGCTCTTACCAATTTTAAATGAGGAGGTACTTCCTGTTTGACCGGAAGTAGAGGTCACAGAGGTCAACCAATGTGTCACATAGAAAGACCTTACCTATCATTGACATTTAGCGAAGGAATTAATCTAATATCTCAAATGGTTGATTTTTTTGTTGATTTTTAAATATTTTGATTATTAAATTCAAATCGCTCGTCACGTGACACCTGATTACGTCATGATGATGAAAAGTTTCAGGAGACAACTACCCTATATCGACTTCCTTCAGACCAAGTTTGGTTAAGATTGACTGTTTAAAAATTACAAAAGTGGCTCCGAGAATACCCCTGTGCTTTGTCTATGGGTTTTTGGCAACAAGAAGAAGAAGAAGAAGAAGAAGAAGAAGAAACTAGAGTTTATGGCTGTTAGAAACAGCACATAAGGCTTTTCCGCATATGGTATTTTAAATTGAAATATAGATATTTAATATGCTACACAAAGAAAGGGATCCCTTCATGGACAAATGGAAAAAGAATCATGATCCTAGCTCTTACAACTGTCTAATGAGGAGCTACTTCCTGTTTGACCGGAAGTAGAGGTCGCAGATGTCAAGGAATGTGTCACAAAGAAAGACCATGCCTAACATTGACTTTTGGTGAAAGAATCATGATCCTAGCTCTTACCACTTTTAAATGAGGAGCTACTTCCTGTTTGACCGGAAGTAGAGGTCAAAGAGGTCAAGCAATGTGTCTCAAAGAAAGACCTTGCCTGATATTGATATTTGGTGAAAGAATCATGACTCTAGCTCTTACAACTTTTAAATGAGGAGCTACTTCCTGTTTGACCGGAAGTAGAGGTCACAGAGGTCAAGCAATGTGTCTCAAAGAAAGACCTTGCCTGATATTGATATTTGGTGAAAGAATCATGATTCTAGCTTTTACAACTTTTAAATGAGGAGCTACTTCCTGTTTGACCGGAAGTAGGGGTCACAGAGGTCAAGCAATGTGTCATAAAGAAAGACCCTGCCTAACATTCACTTTTGGTGAAAGAATCAACTTAATATCTCTAATCGTTGATTTTTTGTTGATTTTTAAAGATTTTGATTATTAAATTCAAATCGCTGGTCACATGACACCTGATGACGTCATGATGATGAAAAGTTTCGGGAGACAACTACCCTATATGGACTTCCTTCAGACCAAGTTTGGTTAAGATTGACTGTTTAAAAATTACAAAAGTGGCTCCGAGAATACCCCCGTGCTTTGTCTATGGGTTTTTGGCGACAAGAAGAGGAAGAAGAAGAAGAAAAAAAAAAAAAAAACAGAACAAAAACAAAGGCTTTTCGCTTCCGCGAAAAAGCCAAAAAAACAGAACAAAAACAAAGGCTTTTCGCTTCCGCGAAAAAGCCCCCCCAAAAAAACAGAACAAAAACAAAGGCTTTTCGCTTCCGCGAAAAAGCCACAAAAAAAATCAGAACAAAAACAATACCTTTTCCGATTAAAATCGGAAAAGCCAAAAAAAAATTCCGAACAAAAACAATACCTTTGCCGATTAAAATCGGAAAAGCCAAAAAAAAAAATCAGAACAAAAACAATACCTTTTCAGATTAAAATCGGAAAAGTCAAAAATCAGAACAAAAACAATACCTTTTTCGATTAAAATCGGAAAAGCCAAAAATAAAAACAGAACAAACATAAAGGCTTTTCGCTTCCGCGAAAAAGCCCCCCCAAAAAACAGAACAAAAATAAAGGGTTTTCGCTGACCCGGAAAACCCCCAAAACAGAACAAAAACAAAGGGTTTTCGCTGACGCGGAAACCCCAAAACAGAACAAAAATAAAGGGTTTTCGCTGACGCGGAAAACCAAGAAAAAAACCAGAACAAACCCAAATGCTGACTCTGGAAATGTCACGATTTTAATTTTTGGAAAGACACGGCAGAACTGAGTCTCTGACTTTAAATTCCATGCCGTGATCAAGTCCTCATACCTACAATGTACATTCCTGTAATCAACCTGTTGTCTTTGTTGAAGATTTTCTATACGATGTTTAGAAGCCTAACCGAAAAAATAATGTAGAAGAGTGACCCTTTATGTATTGATTTTTTTTTCATTAAAAAATATGATACATAATATTAATAACATTAATGGAATTTATAAAGGGTGATTTGCAACACGTTCAGAGTTACGATTGGGTACCTTTGGCAAACATTATTGAACGAGCCGAGTACTTGACATATGAAGATAAATGTAATCGCGAAAAGTTTTGATTATTTGAAACAACATTGACCTTAAAATGGGGGGAAATTTAATCTTAAAGGTAGCATCATACTTTGGTATCATACCGAAACAGATATCTTCACAGATTTACCTTTAACTTACAGGGTATAAAGATGGTGATGGTAGAAACATACCGTTAAAATGGGTTTTCTTGAAATGCTGTATTTATCCAGAAAAGAGTAAAACCAGTGACCAAAATTATTTTAGATCTTTTAAAGTTCAAAAATAAAAGAGCAAAGACTTAGGAAATACTTTGGCCATCATTCACTGTTTTTTTTCTTCAAAAAGTCGGCACCGTGTGGGACTGAATATTTCACAGATGTCTGTTATTGTATCTGTCTTGATATTTTTGCCCATGATTCTGTATTTTTTGACAAAAACCGAAGTATGATATTACCTTTAAACCTGGCCAGGTATTGAAGGGCAGCATCGGGATAAGTATATTATAGGACTGCAGCCGTTGGCAATTATTGGAAAGTTCTGTTCCAGTTTATTCCAGTGTAAATAGTATAGTATGTGCAATTCCAACCTCATTGAGGTGCGTGTGACTTTGGAAGATACATGTGATGGGTAAGTGATCGACGAATTGCTTGTTGGATTTACGACCATGTTTTCCCATCTCGATTTCAGGACAAGCCGAGCAACATCCACTTGGAGCAAGCGCGAGTGAGCACGATGTTACTGCACCAAGCGACGACCCTACTGAATCCAAACAGCCTGACTTTGGCCAAGGTATATACACTTGAGATAGGACATTGTAAAACCTGATAGCAATACACCCAAACGAGTCTTACGAGCCGTTTTAAAACCAGACAAGTCGTCGGGGAGTCAATGATCTCAAGTAACATCATTATAGTGTCGTGTGATTTTCTTTGAAGGTGACTATTAGGCATGTTGAGATGGATTATGCAATGCAAAGCGGAATAGTTACAATCTGTGCAAAAGCAGCAATGAAAAAAGCCTTGCTTCATGCGAATCCTTCCGTAAAAATGCATAAAATATCTTTCAACTTCTACAATGTATGCTTCTTGGGTTACAAAATTGATGAAAGTGAGGTCTCTGATATCATTGGTGATAAGAGAATGATTTTCCTGACCATTTGGATTTTAAATGGACTTGGCGTTTTATTTTTCATTCATGCATCACAGGTTTCAGACTGATGTATTTTAATATGGAAAATTCGTTGCATATAAAAAGAAGACCCCAAGTTTAGATTTTAATTCTAAAAAACTATTTGTATAAAAGATTTAGGAAACCTTAGAACAAAACACTCTCAATTAGATTTAAAAAAAACGGCCAAACTTAGTGATCGGACCTAATGTGATTTTAAAGGCATTGCATACGTTTGGTAATGACTCTGAAAATGTATGGCAATAAAAACTTACTTGGTGAGAAGTACAGCTGATTTGGATAGAATAATGCATTTTGAGAAACGTTCAATTCGAAGTACCGCGGTTATGGAAAAAAAAATGTCACTTTTTATCTCCAAAAATTATATATCTGAGAAGCGTTATGGCCGTAACGCTTCTCAGCTATTGACTAACTGTTCTCTGACGTGAAATAACCGCTCTAGTTTGTCGCCAAAATGAATTGAAACTTTCACAGGTTAGTTTTATGGTATATATATACAATTATATTGGTTTGAAACAAACAGTAGGCTCAAATTACCAAACGTATGCAATCCCTTTAAGCATCATTTTACTATGTAATCATTTGCAGGAAAGAAACCAACTTCGACAACGGATAGTAATACGCCACCGGGGAGGGATTCTGCTACTCCAGACGTCATTTCAGCAGAAGATAATACAACTTCTCCTGCCCATACCAGTCACTTTGGTTTGTGCACTGATTTTCTTTAGTAGACCCATGTATTCTTGATTGAACCATTGTCACTATTTTCTTCATTAAAGAAATGACAAGATCCTTCTAATTCAACTCGTGTTTATTCAGAGTTGTGGTACAGCATCATTGCTCTTGCAATACGGGCGATTCACAATTGCGCCACAATGAGATTGCAACGCGTTGGCTAATCACAATGCGCGGAATTAATTTTGTCGACAAACTCCGCGTGTTTAAAGCCAACGTGTTCCAAACTCATGGAGGCGCACTTTTCTGAAACGTCCATATTGTTCAAGCATAATTTGAAGATTCCGTTCGCCCAGTTGCCTGGTGGAATTTTCTTGGGTTGAATAATATACCTTTGCTCAACCTACTTTGTCCTCTATGGGTTTTTGCGATCATAGTACAAAAGGGGGGGGGGGGTGCGTGGAAGAGGTTATGGAGGAGGGCATTATGCCCTTTCGAAAGAGATATCATACACCAACAGAGGGCGCTCTGTTATGTTTACCTACATGGCTGATTAATTTGAGAGTATCATTAAGCACATACATATCTCCGTGTCCTCCGTGTGTATACCAACAATAGAGCGTTTGCCTTTTTAGCTGACAATGGTAAGACAGGTGATTTGATGATCGGAGATTTCTGAGGTGATTTTAGATGAGTTGAGGCAGATTGTCAAGCAATGTGATGAACTCAAACTCTTTGCAACAATCATCAATTTTTGTAAGACCTATAAGGGCAAAACTTCAGCCGTTTTGATATTGAATGTTTCTGAATTTAAAAGGGGTGGGAGGCCCCTTGCTAGTTCCACTTGTAAGACGTATACCATACATACGAGTTACATATCGTACAATAGTACGAGATATAAGGCGTGCGTACGTGATGTCGTATGTACGATATCGTATCTTCATTATAAGCCGTGTTGCGTGTAACACATCGTATGTACATTCGAACATTCCGGTTTATTTCTGAAACTCGATCCCTTATTCACTAAAGAATATCGGCAAAGGTTTATGTCAGCCTAGACTCTGAATGGTAACATTGGGAATATTTAAGCATCTCAAATCCATATCCTATCATTTGGCCAATAATACATTGCAATTTTATAAAACACTATCATGTGTAACCAAGATGAAGTCTCATCACTGATTATTCCTTAATTTACTTCGCAAAGACGTGACTGGACAGGACATTATGAGATCACATTAAGTTTTATAGCTGCAAACTGCATGAATATCAATTTTACTTGGGTCAATATTATACAAATATCACATAGTTTTAGGGTGGACAGTCGATTCTAGCTCCCAAGGTTTTGAAGTTGACAAACTATAGTTCCCGAGGCGAAACCGAGGGAACTAGTTTGTCAACTTCCAACACAGAGGGAAGCTAGAATCGACTGTCCACCCGAAATAAACCATTGTGATATTTGTTTTACTATACCTCATATATATTCTTTATTTCCCACAATTTCGTCGAAATATCCAGCAAAAAAAATACGTTTGTTTTCGTGAACTTTAATGTAGGGCGATGTTCACGCACGCGCACTGCAAACTAGTATAGATGCGCAGTGACATGTTCCATGCGCAGTGAGATGTTACACGTGTAACAGTTCCTTTGGAGATTTCCCAGCCAACTAAAGTTTCAGGTTATGACAATGGTGCTTGTTGAAATATATCGTTAAAATGGGTCGTATGAATAAAAACTAGCAAACGCTTCTAAGTTCAAGCAAACAGCAAAAGCATTGACTACTATAAAGTAAAAGCATTCAGAACAAGCGAATACTTAGATTGGTAGGAATAAAAATGTTCCTTTTACTGTTCAGTGTCTGCTAGTGCAGTGATAGCAAATGCTTCTTTGACTGAACATCTCAATGAATTTTAACAATAGGGTTTTCATTGTGTGTACGTACACTGCCCACAGTGTCTGTGGGGAGTGTACGTATACAATGAAAACCCTATTCTGGTGGAACCACAGCAAATAAGTGGGCACCGTGTGTGACTAAAATCTTCACGGATGACTGTGAAGTGAAGTATTTATCCAGCAAAGAGTCAAACCAGTGACCAAAATTAAACATCAAAAATAAAAGAGAATAGACTTAAGAAATACTCTGGGCGTTTTTCACTGTTTTCTCAAAAAGTGGGCACCGTATGGGATTGAAATTTTCACAGATGACTGTTACGGTATCGCCCTAGATATGTTTGCCCATGGATCTGTATTTGGCAAAAACCAAAGTATGATACTACCTTGAACAGATTAGAGACTAAATTAAAAGCTTAACAACAAAAATAAATGTGAAGTGAAACAAAAAAACGTGATCCATAGTTCGGCCTTGGTCATCAATATTTTGATCAGGAACACATTTGGGTGGATACGATACTCTGATGAACGCCAAGGTCTCTCCGACGCCACCTTGAAAACTGGGGTCACCAATCTCAGCAGAACGTATAGTAGTTAGCAGTAGGCCTGGGCGATTAGTGCTTTTCACTAATCGATTAATCGCGGAGGAAATAATCGCGATTAATCGATTAATCGCGATTACCCGGAAGTGACTATACAAGCAGTATGTACATTGTTTTCATCATAGCGGCACTGCAGTAAACTGCAATAGCGTAATGCATTGATTCTTACAAGTTTCAACAGCGATCAGTTCCGATTTCCGAGGAATTGAGCAATGCCATTTTTGTTCTGATAAGGTATATAATGCAAAATTCGTGAACCTATCGTCCATAATTACTTCCTTCAGTAAAGTAGGGTAATTTCGCGAAGTGTTGGCCGACAAGACATGCAGTTACTGCCTCACGTACTCCCATACATGCATGTTCAAGTCAACGATAGTAGGCTGAACAGTGAACACGATTATTATATAGTTCACGATTACTAAACACATCGCGATTATTTTACATTTCACGATTACTCCACTAGTCTTGTTCAAGACGGTATTACGTAGTTGTACCTGGCCAACAGATCGCACGTACGTGTACGTGTCAACAAAACAAACGACCCGAAATAACGTCTACGCCACACACACAAGCCTGTAATACCGTCTTGTCCATTTACTCCAAACTGCCCGGAAAATTCCGGGCAATAACCCCCCGCGAAGTCGGCGCATCATGACGTAGCCTTATTTGCATTAATATATTTAGAAAATTTGCATAGGGATGAAGTCTAGTACCGCAACGACGTCGCAAGCATTATATACAGTACGCATACACACGTGTATTTACAGTACTTGTAAATAACATGTGCCGTATGTAGGCCTTCTATTCATTGATATCGTACCATGGCTGCTGACGGATCGTATTGAATTTGGAGGCCTTGGATTTTGCAACACAAATGTCGGGGATTCGAGAGTTTTCCGGAGAACAACAAGGCTCTTAGACAACTTGGGAATGGAATAAATTTACTAACCGTGCCCCTCGAAATCATTCCGTGTCTTCATGGAGCCCGGGAACAGACTCCATGGTATCATAATTCAGTGAAATTATTTCATTCATCCCTTCATTCATTCATTTATTTTGGCAACACACAAAAGTACTGTACACATGAAATACACAATAAATAACGAATAACAAAAGCCCGAGGATAACCCAAAAAGCTGTAAAATACGGCTTATTCACAGTATCCTACAATTTCTCGAATCTTTTTGTGCCGCATGACAGTTGATCGAAGTATAATCAAGCCATGGCTTTGGTAATGACCATGGGGCTATCTGTTGTTATTGCTCCATGGCAATAACGGTTGCGGCTGAGTTTCAAACGACCGTCATTACGTGATATGCACACGGTATATCACGCCATACCACGTGCGTGAATTGGACGCTGACCAAAACAGCGCATTGCACCCCGTTGTTGACCTCAATGAATATGCAATTTCTACCCACAGAGGTCACGCTCAGTCTTCATCACGTGACACCAGAGTAAACCAACAAGACGTTGATATTTCGTAGGGCGGTGGAATGGTCCACTTTGTTCACGTGGGGTGGGTAATTGTTTGGAGGGACTAGCGCATAATCAACGTCTTGGACAAGACTATTACTCCACATGTTCACTTCACGATTATCATACGATACGATACAGTAGTCCAGTACAGTAATCGTATAATCGAGTAGCGTCTGTACTCGAGTAGTTGAATGCCATCACGCCATGCGCCAAGCCTCGCTGGCCGGCCATGGTAGCCGAATCCATTGTAAACACGTGGGCCTAAGAAGTTGAGAAAAACTTCGTTGTCAGCTGTCAGGCTTGAATAAAAATTCACCCGACACGTTTAAACTGTATGTATCCAATAACTCATGTGTGCGACAAGTCCCGACAACCTTTCGTTTTATTACTAAGTGAGATAAATTAATAGTATTTATTGGAAATGCAACATAACTAAATGTACTTCAATAAGCAGCGAAATGGTATAGCCCTCATTCATGCCTCATCCACGTTGACCATATAAGGCAGTATTATTAGAAGGGCTACTGGCCAATTACAGTGTAATCTCAAAATGTTGTCATGGTGCTGTCACAATTGGGCGGGCATCCGGTGCACGTGCAGCAAGCAGACTTGATACCAAGTCGGTAATTGTATCGCTACACCAGGGGACGGTGTGCGTGTTCACATTACACTGTGTACGTCCTGCACAATGTCCAACATGCGGGGACGCGACCGCAGTACATATACACCCTCGACCCCGTATTGAATCAAGATTACGTTGCCTCACTATACGAACGATGCATGATATTGACGGACGGATGGACAAAACACGAAATAATGTCTAACGACTTGTCATCAAGTCTATGCAGCTGCTCCATGCAACACACACGGCATGGATATTGATCGACTGAGAATAGTAGTAACTCGTGGAATTAATCGCAACTCGAAGGCACTAATCGCGCTGGCACGATTACTCGAGTAGTTCAGAATTTACTAATCGAGTAATCGACACAGGAATGTAATCGCGATTAATCGATTAATCGAGTTAATCGCCCAGGCCTAGTTAGCAGTATAGTATGGTTAGCAAGTCAGTGCGCCCCGGTATGTTCCAAAAAAGGTCGTCTATTCCATTATTTCTTTCCTGAAATCAGTACATCTGCTGGTATTTGGATTCAGCACACTACCTCCTAGGGGCATACACATTTTCTTTGCGAATAACATTCATGAACGCTACAATTGTGTAGATTAGTATGTGCCTCTCATTTTCCAAGGTAGCTCTGACCCAGTCATGGAAAATGACAAGTAAATACTCGACATCTGAGGCACTTACTTCTTTTTATTCATACCAAACCAAGTAAACACTAATGGTCTAGCTAAAGCTTCAAAAGTAAAAAGTCAATACTTTTAGGATTTAGCAAATGCTTTCCAGTACAAGCATTTACTTTGCTTTTATTCATACCAACACGAGCAAATGCTTTGAAAATGGTAGTAAAAGCAAATACTAGTTTTTATTCATACGACCCAATGTTTCCTCCTGAAATGGTGTATTTATTCAGAAAGAGTAAAACCAAACACCAAGAACATTTTTGATCTTGGCAAGATAAAACATCCTTCGTTATGTTTTATAAAAATATAATTGAGTCGAATTTCGCTATTTTCTCGGGACTCAGATGTCCGATTATTAAGCTAAAATTTTCACAGGCTTATTATTTCATGTACATGCAGGATCAGACAAAGTGTGAGTGCTGTTCTGTCACCTTTACCGACGTTGTACACGCCTTTTAAATATGCTTATCGTTTGATGAGCATGGGAAGAAGATACATACATTCTTTAAATTCTCCAGAATACTTTTAAGTCATTTGTTTGCAACGAAATGAAAGCTCGGCGTACTAGTACCCTTCTAATAGTTTCTCACCATTAATAAATCCAAATTATCAGACGTTGTTTAAAGTTCGACAATCGGTTACATGTAGAAGGCATCGATCGTTGTGCGTTTGTTATAGGCGCTAGTTCAATGTGGGCCAATGTGATTCCTGACACATGGGCTATTGTTACAAATGAAGAGTTCATTTGCAAAAACAGATAACTCCTTTGTTGAAAAATTTACATTATCATCACGGATGCTTTTATTTTTTTTTTTGAAGGATACACCAATACATTCTTTTTTTTTTCGTTTTCTGTATTTTGTTAAATTTGCAATAAATTAATTTAAGTTTTATATGTTCAAATGTACGCTGTTTCCATGAATATTCAAATGTAAATCATGATTAAGTTAATTTTTCATAAATGGAGCTATCTGTATTTGCAAATGAACTCTTCAAATATTGATCCATAATGATTTTGTAATTGTCTAACTACTATTTCATTCTTTCGAATTTAGAGTATTTAAACATTTACGCCACATTTGGCGTGGAACTAGCCAACCTTGTAGATCGTACTTTAGGTCCTTTAGAGGTATCTCACTAGACTTGGAACTAGTTCGCAACTCCAGATTTTGCAAGTTGCAAAGAGGTCTCCGCGACGTTTCCGAGACGTGTCCTGAAAATTATGGAATCTCAGAGGAGTCGCAAGAAGTTTAAACATGTTTGATTTTGTGGAGACGTCGCGGAGACTAATGATGTCCGCAACTGCTGAGACGTCTCCACGATATCTCCACGACGTCTCAGAGACGCCGCGGAGACCTTCCGGAGACCAGAAAGACTGATGAGATGTTGCAGGGACGTCTAAGAGACGTCTCAGCCACTATTAGGAGACTTTGCAGTAACATTTCCGCGACTGTTTGGCAAAGTGCTTGTCACCTGGTCTGAAGATGTCGCGTAGACGTCTCCGGCTTCCGTTGATGAGAGCATAAGCCATTTTTATGTTGGAGACATCACAGAGGCTTCTTCTTGCCTATATCACCAGACTTCGCCCAGGATGGATATCATCACGTGTTCAGTCACCTGGTTTCTAAAGTGGGTCAAAAAGCATCAAGTAGAGTCGCGGAGACGTCTCCGAAACGTCTCACCGGTCTTTTTGGTCTTAGCGGGTATACGCGACGTCTCAGAGACGTCACGTACTCATCGCGGAGACGTCTCTTCAACTCGCAAAATCGGGAGTCGCGAACTAGTTTCAAGTGAGATACCTCCTTTAGGTATTCGATTCACCTGTAATATTACGTGATTGTTTAATTAATCACCTTCATACTAATTACACGCAGGGAAGACGCCCAAACTGACAGGTAGTGCCCCGTTACCAGGGGAAGGTTTTTTCAACGCTGGAGATAGAAGAAAGTTTATTGCTGCTATGAACAGTCCAGTTATTCAAGGAGATGCCAGAAGTTGCAATTTCAACTACTATAATGGTATGTACAATAATTGTCTTGTAAACTTTGTTTGAAGTTATTTTTTAGCTGTTCCCTGCAAACAATATTTCAAACTTTCCTGTGATGTGCTGTATTGAAATCGTTGCAAAACAGACTTGAGGGTATTAGTCGGTAGAGATAGCAATAAGGAGAGATTTTTTAGAAGGGTTTTGTGATAGTTGTACTCGTTCGGAAGCAAGTGATCAAGGTTCTGAAATAGATCTTAGGGCTAGGAATTTAGAACGGTAACTTGTCTTTAACTTGAATTTATGCAATACTGCTTCAGAATGTTGTGGATACGATTGACTTGATGAATCGTTGAGAATTGTAGTACTGGTTGCCCAAAAGCCAGCCTCTAGCTATTTCTATGCATTCTCAAGTTGACTCTTCAGG
Source organism: Astropecten irregularis (assembly GCA_963971285.1). Classification (NCBI taxonomy): domain Eukaryota; kingdom Metazoa; phylum Echinodermata; class Asteroidea; order Paxillosida; family Astropectinidae; genus Astropecten; species Astropecten irregularis. The sequence continues at coordinate 462,497 of OZ020245.1, read as the reverse complement.
TTAGTTTCAGAACCTCCATCAGGTTTATTCCCATTCATCAAAGTACATGTATAATATCACTTGATGCTTCGGAAGTCAGACTAGGGAGTCGGGTTGGCGTAGCGATTCTTTCCTCGCCTTTCACCTCAGTGGACCAGGGGTCAAATCCGGCTCGGTCCTCTAGAGGGTTGGATTTTCAGTCCCTACCTGATTGTGGGTTGTACCCAGAATATTACTCTGGGGTTTTCCTCCCACCTCTAAAAGTGTATCTTCTTCTCATCATCTTTCCCTAAAGGTTTCCTCAGGCCTTCAAGCTACAGTGCCTAGGACGCTTTTGAGGAACCCTTGGTTTCCTCACAAGAAACAAACAATATAACATAATGACAAACCTTTTTCTTATTGTTATGAAACCAAGTATAAAGTAGGGACTACGGTATGCAACTTAAACCATGAAGGACACAAGTTAGAGTTATAAGCAAAGGTCAGAGTTGAGTCTGGCTGGTTATATTGCGGATATTTTAGTGTGTGCGTCCACGCCTGATAGTTTAGCCGTGAATTCACTTACGTTTCTGATAAATACCGTGCTACTGACAAAAATGTTAATTTTATTTTTTTTATTCACAACAGTAAAGCTAGAATTCGTTCTTATTCGAAACGGTGAGGAAGATAACCAGTTAGAAAAAGAAGTACTTAGCGTACTTCGTCGTAATGAAGTGAAGCAGGCGCTCCAAGAGATTGTTGAAAGACATGACACCACTTACTGTGAAGCACAACAAGGGTCAATCAGACTCATTCTCCTGGTCAAAAGTCGCGCCGGTCTGGACAAGCTTTGGAAAGCGTATACCTCCGGAGATCTCGCCAAGAGTCTGACGGAGATTCTTTTCACTTACCAACTTATCAAGACCGAAGACAAAGGCAGTTTCACCATCCAGGCTGCTATGGAGGAGAATGTCTACGAACGGGGATGCGAGTTCTTTGATAGTCTTCTAGAAGGTATGTGGATTCTGAGTTCCTATATTTGCGATAGGACATTGTCAAACTTGTGATAGTAAAAACAAGTCCTGGGGCCGGGGGTCAATAATCGCCAGTAACATACTGTTGTGTGATTTGCATCGAAGATAACTAAAGGGATGTTGAGGTGGATTTTACGATGCAAAATGGAATGGTTTCTTAGCAGTCTTTGAATAAGAAACGAAAACGGAACTTTCCTTTGCCTTGGTACTTTAATATAAAGGATTGTTGTCCCCTACGTCAATATCGCGCATGCTTCTTTTCATGAACATGGATTAATATAGAAAATTAGGGTAGCACTTTAACACTACCTAGGCGAAAAACTACGTAAGTTTCCGTAGTAACAACTACTCCGTCAGATGTAATTAAGTATATCTGATGAAGTAGTTGTTACAATACGAAAGCTCATGGAGTTATTCTCCCAGTTAGTCTTTAAGTGCTACCCTAACTTTCTTTATCATTTCGATAGATTTACACGGCTACCCACCATTTAATGAAATAATATGCTTTTAGGTGATTGGTTTACCAAATTGCTGAAAGTGAGCTCTCTAAAGAATCATGATTGTAGCTCTTACCACTTTTAAATGAGGAGCAAATTCCGGTTTGACCGGAAGTAAAGGTAACCGAGGTCAAGTTATGTGTCACAAAGAAAGATCTTGCCTAACATTGATATTTGGTGAAAGAATCATGATCCCAGCCCTTAAAACTTTTAAATGAGGAGCTACTTCCTGTTTGACCGGAAGTAGAGGTCACAGAGGTCAAATAATGTGTCACAAAGAAAGACCTTGCCTAAGATTCACTTTTGGTGAAAGAATCATATTCCTAGCTCTTACCCGAATGAGGAGCTACTTCCTGTTTGACCGGAAGTAGAGGTCACAGATGTCAACCAATGTGTCATATGAGAGACCTTACCTAAAATTGACATTTGGCGAAGGAATCAACTTAATATCTCAAACGGTTGATTTTTTGTTGATTTTTGAGTATTTTGATTATTAAATTCAAATCGCCTGTCACGTGACACCTGATGACGTCATGATGACGAAAAGTTTCGGCACACAACTACCCAATATGGACGTCCGTCAGACCAAGTTTGGTTAAAATCGGCTGTAAAAAAATGCCAAAAGTGGGGTCTACAATGTCCCTGCGCTTTGTCTATATAAATTTTGGCGACAAGAAGAGGAAGAGGATGAAAACTAGAGGTTGTGTCTGTTGAAAACAGAACACATGGCTTTTCCGCATAATGATATAAACTATTTCTCAAATTATTACACATCACGTATTTTGTTTTATTAAGACATGGTTTAAAAGTGACTATGTCTCAATGTAGAAATTAGTTTAACCCATTTAGTTGCAGGGTTAATGGAGCCCCTTATTGAAGACACTGTCATTGTACGGTGACATCATTATGATGGCGTTAGAGAACCTGAGTGCTTTTGAGGATACATCATTACGCAAATGACACAAAGTCATTTTGCGAATACAAAATCATTAGCTTATACAACATCATTAGTTAATACAACATCATTAGCCAATACTAAATCATTAGCCAATACAAAATCATTTGCGAATACAAAATCATTCATTGCGAGTACGTAATCATTTTGCGTATTCATTTGTCGAAGACGATATCATATGCGAATACGCAAAGTGATTTATATTTATCCTAAATGGGACCTTAGGGAGACATTCCCATAGGGTTGTGCACTGAACTTTACTTACCTATTTCTAAACATCCTCCAAACCAATGAACTTGAAATTAAGACATGTTTTTGTTAAGAGCATTCTCTATTTTCTATAAAAATTTGGACAATAAAAATGTGTCTATAAAAGGTACCTAAAACATTAGGGAGACACCAAAATGTCTCCTTAATGTTCGGTGTCTCCCTAAGGTTGAATTTATAGCAAACCTTGTCTCCCTAAGGTCCGATCCAGGTGAATATATATAGGGTTTATTAGTCGATGTCAACAATACATTTTTATTTTGCTATTATAATGTAATATCTAGACTATTGTTGTGTCCCCTTTTAAAACTTATTTTATATTGTCTGTATCAATGTGTTTTGTAATTGGTTTCCAACCATAGATTTCCTTTTTCGCTTGAATTGTAATGTAACATCAAGTCCATTGTCTTTGTTATGTCCTTTTTGTCTAAAACGTATTTATAAATTGTCTGTATCAATGTTTTTTGTAAGTCAATTGTCGTTCCTTGGCCTACGTCAGTATTTTAAACGTATTTGTTTAATGTGTCCTTAATGGTTAATTAATTTATTTATTTTTACTGCTGTTCACATGTGCAATTCAGTTTTTAACTGCCGTATATGTTTTAAATAAACCATTAATAATAATAATAATAATTTAGCATCACACTTTTCGCGACGAAAAGCCTTGCTTATACTTCACATGCAGAACGCCACGCAGTATAATTGTGGTGCTAGCCTATACAATGTAGGAGACGTCATAGGCATTGTTGTGTTGATCGGTTCCAACGGAGATATTTTTGGGAGGCGGGGCATTCAAAATGAAGGACTTAATAAATAAATATAAATATAAATTTATAGTCATTAATTATTATGAAGCAATAATGTTACAGCACTTTCATCCCTTTCCCGAATTTGATTATACAGTCAACCTTTCAGAAGCTAGAAAGACTATGAGGAAGATCGCTCAGCGACTGATAAATTCAGATCTTCCCCAATCAATTCGATCTTTGGAATGCAAACTCTTCTAAAAGTTCATAAGATAATGAATGACACGACACATCCACTTCATACTAATGTCAGTCTCAACCTTTGTGTTACAAAGTTCACTTGTAATCGTTTAAGGTTGTTTTTGTTCCCAACTCAATTCATGTTTTCAATAACAATGTCAACAGATAAATTGCTTGCTTTTCCCTGAGTGACCTCCCTGGACCCTTCTGATTTGAATATAATGTATTCATGATTCTTATCCCTATTCCCGTTTGTCATAGGAGTTGGCCTTTTGTATTATATTTTGGTTTTAAATTTTAAATGTATTCATGAAGCACGTAGATAGTTATTGCTGTTTAAGTTACCATGTACATGCATGTATATTACCGTAATTTGTTTCAGCCAGTGGATACTAATTTTCAACGTATAGCATAGTTGGTATAGCGCCTGTACGGTGTTCAGGAGGTCGCCGGTTGGAATCCCAATCCCAATCAATGTTTCTCTGTTTATTTTTCAATGAAATTGAATTGGATTGAAAGGCCAGCAGCACAGGCGCGGTTCTAGAGCCAAAATTTTGGGGGGGCTAGAAGACCCATTATTTTTTTGGGGGGGCTAGAAGACCCAATATTTTGGGTTCTTCTAACACTCGCTTCTGCTATGTCTTATAAGGGGTCGAAAAACATGCACATTATAGGCCACACAACGCGTTTTTTTATGTAATTGGCGCTTAATAACTGAAAAAATCCTGTATTTTCAATATTTTTTTTCATTTGCATTTTTTTTGGGGGGGGGGCTAGACAAAATATTGGGGGGGGGGGGGGGCAACACCCCCCCCCCCTAGCCCCCCCGTAGAACCGCGCCTGCAGCAGCATGTACTATATCTTCCTCTCTTGTAGGCCTATACTATGACTGTAGTCATTGCGTCGGTATAAAATGGAAAGAAATCATAAAATGTACATTGTCATTGTCTAAACTGATAATTTTAAGAACATAAGTCAGGCAGCAGATTGAACATGTCGCATCATGTGTGAATCGAGAATTTCGCTGATATAAAAACAGTCAGAGGAATCTACCCGATGACAAGTGCTACTGGGTTTGGTAAAATGAGTATCAGTAATTCAGTATAGGGTATAAGGTGTGTAGGTTGGATTGTGTGGCAATACTAGATGGTAAAGAGGACAGATTCGGCAAGCCCCTAAATCCACGTTTTCCGTATACGTATCCGTGTAATTCGCAAGATTTAGCTACCCTAAAACAATGCGTGGTATTCTATGCATCATATGATTAAGTTGGACAATGCTGGGTGATATAGACAACAGAGCGTTGTGTAAAATAACAGAAGAGCTTTGATACGTACGACTTTCGTGTAACGTGGCTTTTACATGTATTCCACGTATCAAGTTTTTCCGGCGCGTTGCCAATAAAAGGGCACAAAAAGTGATGACGTCATCCGCAGAATCCACACGGATTAGTGATACGGGCTTGAATTTTGAGCTTGCCGAACCTGATGTCTGGGCCAATAATGTACTCGTGAGAAGGGGATAGGGTGGTCGGTGCAGGCCAATTAATGTACGTAGGCCTATACTGTTTGGCCTATCGATTGACTCATATGTGATCAACTCTTTGGCATGGTGAAAGTGCCTGTACACATTGCTAAATGGCAAAAAACCCACCATCATCATCTTTCATTCTTCGCTCTCAGATCACACGATGGCGGATAGTAAGCTAAAGGGGGCTACTGGTTCAAGAGGAGATGATGAAGATGCAGTAGATGCCCTCAGCGGGAAACTCCCTCAACTGAAAGTGTGAGTTTGTTTCAATGAATGTACTGAGCTCGATCGGCATATGATTGGCTAGACACGACTTAGTTTGACAAGCTACATGTATACTAAAGTTGTTGCTTTGGAAGCATACGCCGAGGATGTGTTCTACCATATACAATGAAATATGTTGATTGTGTATGTGCAAATCAGAATGCAATCAATCTTACAACTTTTTTTTTTTTTTTTTAAGATTTTAACGAGTCTGCCTATAAAAATTCTAAACTGTGAGATAAATCGACATGCTTTCCAATTCGCTGTTTACTATGCAGGCCATCCAAATACCCTGCATGCTTTGTGGGGCCGGGCAAAAGCAGTAAAAAGCCTACCCCGGCTGGTTCAAATTGGGCTGAGCGCTTGTTTGCCCACTCCAAGAGAGCCAGTACACAGGACGGGCTGATCTTCAACTCTGCCGACTACCCGGAGGGGGAGGAGCGAGACCGAAAGCTGAAATTGTTTTTCGAGAAATGCCTGCCCTCTAAAGTGAACCGGTAAGCTTCAACACAGACTGACACACAGAACGTTACAAAACATAGATCAGACCATGAAATGCTGCTTCCACAGTTCCATTTAACAATGAATATGAGTATATTAATTCCAGATAATATGATAAAATAAATAATAATGCACCACAGGGTTGGACCTGTACACTATTGGTTTGTGGTGTTGATATTGCCTCCCAACCCAGGTCTGATGGCGTCGGCTGGATCAGAGTGCATTCCCCCAGTTTCAAGGATGAGGAACCGTGGAACCTTGATGATCTGGAGGATGAGTGGGATGCTCTGCAGAGATCAGTGAGAAACGTGGACTTCTACGCCGTCAAAAGCCTGGCCCTTTCAAAAGGGTGAGTATTTGCAATATTCTTGGTGACCGATTTTAAATCGATGTTAATCTGAGTTGAAAGAGAGAGTATTTGTATTGTCTGCATGAGAAAGCTGTCAAGACAGAAGATCCACCTCATCTTCTTCCCAAGAATAGTTTGAGAATTCTCTGTAGCAAACATACCACTATTATGTATAGGCTTCATTTATCCGCCGTTAAACGGCTGGCCCTTTCATACGGGTGAGTATATGCAAGATTCTCTTGGTGACCAATATTTTAAATCGATGTTAATCTGAGTTGAAAGAGAGTGTATTTGTATTGCCTGCATGAGAAAGCTGTCAAGACAGAAGATCCACCTCATCTTCTTCCCAAAAATAGTTCGAGTATTCTCTGTAGCAAATATACATCTATGTACAGGCTTCATTCATCTGCCTAATGAATTGTGGGTGAGTGAATCTGGTTCAGAGAGAAACAATGTGAATCTTAGCAGCTTTAAAATTGAAAGAGTCATCTACGTACGAAAGGGATTTTGTGTTTTAATTAATCAATACACGGGTTTACACTTCGGTGACCATCTTAGATTTTGATCGCAACTTCAAAACGAGGCACTTCCACGCATGCGCACTATTCGAAGTGTAAACCCGTCCATTGTCGAAGACAATACACGGGTTTACACTTCGGCGGTTTTGATCGCGACTTCAAAACGAGGCACTATCACGCATGCGCACTTTTTGAAGTGTAAACCCGTGTATGGGAGACTTTTGAGAACCGGTCTTCAAGTCAACAGCGCACGCGCACACAATTGTGAGGTGAGCATGCGCGCGTTGTTTTGCGCCTGCGCTGCTGTGCGTGCGCGTGCGCGTGCGCGTGCGCGTGCGCTGTTGACTTGAAGACCAGGGCCCTTTTCCAAACCTCGGCTCCGGCTTCAGGCTCCGGCTCCGGCTCCACGAGGCTTCGGCTTCACGCGGCTCCAGTTCGAAGTCGCGGCTCCACGTTTGGAACAGTCAGACTTCGAGCGGCTTCGGGATGCTTCGGCCTAAAACGCTGGGGTCTGAGCGTGACGCGTCACGCGCTCAGGAGCGCCGCGCCGTTGCGTGACGTTTATTTTAATTAAGCTGATTTTGTGTTGAGACATGGGTTGTAAGGCTTACAAGTAACAAGTATGTTTCATGGAGATTTTTTCTACCTTCATAATTTTAATGTGTTATAAATAGTAAGATATGTATAATGATGCAAATTAATTAGCCAAATTGCACAATCTGAAAACCGTTGCCATGGAAATTTGTCTATCAATTTACACTAAACTCGATGCAACTTTCCCCCAAATATCCTACTGTATGTAGTTTCCATAATTTCACTAGTTTCGGTATTTAAATTGCGCGGCAGAAACAGACGAAAAACAATGAAAAGGTGTGAAAGTTCACTTTTTATTACTGTCACGTGACTTTGTCCTCAGTGATTCAAAGTGTGACGTCACGAAGCCCCACGAAGCCACCTCCCCAGCAGACTTCGTTTGGGTCCATTTTTTTGGCCAAAATGAAGCCGCAAATATCAAGCCGGATCCGGAGCCTTCATTTGGTACACGGCTTCATGGAGACGGAGCCGGAGCCGGAGCCGGAGCCGAGGTTTGGAAAAGGGCCCAGTTCTCAAAAGTCTTCCATTCTTTTCGTGCAGTGTTTTGCGCGGGATTTGGATGGTCTTTTTCGAAACGGGAGCCCCTGTTGACATTGCGTGGGAGAAAATCGCCAGAGCCACGGTAGAGGGCAAGTTAGGTACGTACGCTAAGGTGTCGCCCGTGGAGGATGAGGAAGAAGGGAAAGTGTTACACGGGACGAGGCATTGCATCAGCGTAAACACCAAGGATTTCACTGACAAGGATGACGTGCTGGCAGTGGAGGCCGCCCTGCGTAGTCTGGGCTTCAAGGTGCGATTGTCCTACAAGCCCAGCGTGTACTCAAGCCTGGGAATATTCCCACAGAACAAGTGGAACCTGCGACCAAGCATCTACATCTCTGAGTGGGATGATGCTAAGCAGGCTGGTAGCATACAGGACAACACTAAACCTCTTTTTGAGTACGGTGAAAAGGGGTATCTGGAGTCTGAAGAATTCGATGTTGGTCTTAGGTATTAACCCCCTTGAACGAGTCCCCGACAGAAGAAGAACATATTTTAGACAAAAGTACCGAACGACGATTTATCTTGGACGTGCTGCAATTCTCGGATCGCATTTAGATAACGTGCTTGTGTCGGGGTCAAAGGTCATTGAGCCCCAAAAATGAGAAGGATTGCAAGCTTAATATATAAATGTTATTGTGGTATAGTCGGGAGCGATACGCACCTTGCTAAAATCTGACGTGCAAATTTGTTCTAGTGTTTACAAGCAATGTGAATTGCGTGCCTGGGGAATTCCCGGTTATATGGTGACGTCATCGTGAACTCAGGCTCGGGCAAGCCTGAATTGAAAACTATATGATAGTCCCGACAGGACATCGCATATTGCAGATATTTCGAATCAAATATATCGCAATTGTTTGTCCAACAATGCATTTGCAATTGCGTTTGCACATTAATATTTTATATTTTGGTTGTGTTTTTCTTTACTTTTAAGGTTGATTTGTGTAATTGTTTGTTTGTGTCCTTTTTAACAACATATCAATGAATTACAATGAATCTTTATACTTGATCTTAGTGAGCAGATATTTATGATAAAAAATTGAAACTGAGTGACCTGAAGAAAGACCGCCTCTTTGAAACCTTGACACATAATACCATGTGCATGGAATCAGTTTGATACCCTGAGATATTAACTCGTCAAAAGTCTACATTCTAGACTGAAAGCAAACAGTTTTGAGCGCGAATCCTGGGGAGCAGATGCCAAGCTCACATCAAGAAATCTAGTTTCATAATCCTACTTATCTTCATATAAAACACCTCACCATCAGTCCCATCTATTCAACCTAATATGGATTAATCATGTTATGTTATAGTACAGTTAGTTCGGATACATTCTTAAGAATCTGTGGTTTTTGTTTTCGTTTTGTGTTTGCTTTGCTTTGGTTTGGGTTTGTTGTGATAGTTTTGTAATAAGTGATGTACATTGGGTTTAATATTATCTAATTAGGAACAGGTGTCAACGTGTACGACACTAGGTGAGATTTCATATCAGCATGTGTTATTTTACCCAAAGTATGAAGAGCAAGAACAGCTGCGATGCTGGCTTCTTATTAAGTTCAATAAGTAGGTTTTAGGTTAAGCTAACATAATTATTTGAGTCAGTTTGTAGAAAGGAAACCACACAAAGAACTGACGTTCGCTCTTAATTACACATGATGCCTGAAAGCTAAAACTCTTTAATGGTCGTTTACATTAACATTACTGTCCCAAGTCACTTACATCAGGACAATGGTGGTTTGTAATTTGCGTATCTTATGTTTCTTAACAACATGTTCCTGGTTAGCATTCCAGAAAGTAACTAAACAATAATTAATCAACATCATCAATTGTCCATAGCTTAACAAGTTGTGTAATAATTCATGAGTTCTTGGTTTCTTTTAATTTTTGGCCATGTAAAATGAGTAAATTATTGATGAGCGTACAAGTAGAAGTAAAAGTAATCGAAATTAAGAGAGAAAAATCGATGTCTCCGTAATATTAATTGTTGTCTATAATACTCAATCTCATAGTAGAGAATGCTATAAAAACACAGTTTGGCCTTCAAATGTTGGGGGTTATACCTAGACAAAGGTTAGCAAAGTTTGCGTACTGTTGGGGCCATAGTGGTTTCCTTTTTTAATCAACCGTTGTTTTAATATACATGTACTTCTTTGCAGAAAGGTTATCTATACGATTGTTTGTTTGTTTGTTCGTGTAAAGACAATATTGTATCAAAAATTGCTAAGGGTGTGATCGATGTGTGTGGCTTTGAATGTATTCCATCACTAAATTACACCAATTTTTGAAACAGTTTTTAACAGTTTGTTTGAAAATTATTCAATTTTTTAAAATTGTGCCAAACGATCATGAGTTTCATTATAAATGATTCTCAGAGGACAAGAATGTGAAGACGTTTGAATAAATTATGTCCGAGACCTTTTCTAAATAAAGTGTGAAGAGGATGTAATGGCACACTTCTGCTTGATTTCAACTTGACCATTGTTTTTCCCCTGTGAGTGATTCCCCGTTTAATTGGTTCTGTGAAAGGCAAAGGTACATGTTTACATGTATGAGTTAACGTGACAGCAATAATCCAAGAATATCATTCGAATTGAATGGCATCAGTGGCGTCGCCAAGGGGGGGGGGGTGGCACAGGGTGTCACACAGGGTGTGCGTGTGCACAGGGTGTCACAGTGAAATGTGTCAGTGGAACTCTTTCCATCAAAACTCTTCCGACAGAAAATACTTTTAATATAACCAAAATCAACATAATTGCAAACTTTGTAGGACAAAGCACTCCACCCCATTATTGTTTCTTTTCTTTCCATAACATTCAACGATATCTTTGATTGTTTAGGAAGTTTTGAGTGAGTTCACTTCCTTTGTCAATCTCTCCATCCAAACATTGACTTCGCGCAGATTCCATTTTATTTCCTGCTTAACATCGTCGCAGAAAGAAATTGTAAGCCTTCCACCACTCAGGCAAACTTAGACTGCCAGCCCCCCCACCTTTGGTCCTCAATGTTTAGAAAGCTTTCGGTGTTCATTGCATCTCTAATTGCCTGATCTAATGTTGAAGGTCTGGCACGAAATATCCCCTCACGGATTGCTTGCTCTTCCACCGTATAGGAGAAGGGTTAGTGGCCCCTAGCCAAGCGGCCTCGTCCCTCGATCGTCTGTTCCTGCAGGGTTTCTTTGGGCCCTTGTCGCATATGACGCTGTTATATGAGATAATTTTCGACCAATTGACCAGGTCGGAATCTAGTTCAAACTAGTTCAGTGTAGGTCACCCAAATCCCGCCTCAGTTAGACCACTCAACACATTCATTGCGGGCAAGTTAATGAGTACATGAGCAATGAAATGAGTACATGAGCAATGAAATGAGCCCAAACCTTGGGGGCGCACTTCAGGGGGCAAACTTGCAGGGCTTGTTCCTCGAAAACTCCATGTACAGGTTGGCGATGACGGCTGACACCGGACTGCCTATGCCGGCGACCTCCTTTTGTTCATAGAAAGAACCGTCATAAATAAAGTACATGTATATGTGGATCTCAATACAAACTCTAGAAGGTCGGCGGCCTGGGCAGGCGTTAAGGTGGTGCCCGGTCCGATCCGGCAGGGTTTGGTCGTCTTCCTGACGTCGCAGGGCAGCTTGGCACGCGTCCCCGACGGGAACGTTGGTGAACAACGATTTCACGTCAAAGGACACTATAGCCTCGCTGTAACCCATGGACTCGGTGCGGATGATGGTCGCAAACGTCGCTGAGTTGCGGACAGTGTAGTCCGTGGAACGTGTGAGGGGAGGCAAAATAGACGCAAGAAATGTGGATAAGATAAACGAAAAAGAGCTAATGCAAGACAATGGGTCTGAGGGGGACCTGGGGCTTGTAGATATTGGGGAGGCCGTAGATCCTGGGCGACTGCTTGTGGGAG
>OZ020245.1:350593-450390 GCA_963971285.1 Astropecten irregularis | reverse complement strand
CTCCTGACTGGACATCGCTCATTGCATATATTTCGAATCAAATATTATATCAATTGCTTGTCGAACATTGTAATTGCCGTTTGCACATTTTTATGTTGATATGTATTTGATTGGATTGTTCACGTTTGTCTTATAGTTTCTTCGTTTGTCTCTTTATTAACAATTATTGTAGCGCACATTATATTGAACAATGAATCTTAATGTTTCTTAACAGCTGCATGTTCCTTGATCAACTGTACATAGCATGTTACCTCACTATTAAGAGTCATTGGTTCCGTTCATTTTTGCCATTATAATAATGTACATTGCACATGTATCAAATTGACACAAATAAAACACATACATATAAACAAATTATGTTCCTTGTGAGTGAGGAAATGGATATTAAAGGTAATATCATATACTTTGGTTTTTGTCAAAGATATGCAGATTTATGGGGAAAAAAATAACTAGAAAGATAAAAGTCATCTGTTGAATTCCCAGTTCCATATGGGCCCAACGTTTAGAGACAACAGTGAAAAACTCCTACGGAATTTGTTAAATCTTGTCAACGTTATTTTTGATCTTTTAAAGATAGAAAAATATTTTCGGTCGTTGTTTTATTTATTTCTGGATAAATACACCATTTCAGGCAAAACAAGGAGTAGTTTGTCTAATCAATTTCAAAGGAATTTTAACTTTTCAATTTCAAAGGAGATAGAGAAAGCCATCTAAAAGAATAGAGAATGGCTTTGAAATTTTGGAGGGTGATTTATAAAAATAGGTTAACAAAGTTTGTATACTGTTTGGACTATTTTACCTGTTTGCTCCCTATCTTAATTAATTGCTGTCGAGTTTACTTAATATAATATGTATGCAGACTTCTTCATATGTTTGTTCGTGTTTTGGGGGTTGGGCTGTTTGTTTAATTGCTCGTTTATATTACAAGAAGGCAACGTACCAAACATTGTACACAAAACAACAATTCATTTCGAGGTTATGATCGTTGTGGCTTTGAGTGTATTCCATCACTACATGACACCAATAGAGCACATACTGTTTACTAACAGTATAACTGTTATAAATGTTTACTAATATCACAACTGGTCAATGAAACACATTTTCAGTCAATTTATGCACAACAGTAAAACCTAAATGACTAAAAATGTTTAAATTATCAAAAGGGAAAGAATTGCACTTGACGTACAGAGTAAAGAGTTAACTTAATGGAATATGATGAACTTCAGTGACCAATTTATGATTTCCCATAAGCACCCATGCAAAATGGCCAATTCAAATAGTTATTAAAAAGACCAAGACCAAGTCAAAGGCCTACATCAAAATTCAAGCTTCAATCTTCGATTTTCGTTCCAATTGTTTAATCTTACCAATGACGTGTGAGTGAAAATTCTATGAATAATATTCCTAATGCCAAATGGAATGAAGAAATTTCCCTTCACTCTGGGGCAAACTAGAGCGACTTCAGGTCTTGATTTCTTCGAAATAGCAATTTTTGATTTTCACCTCCCCCCATTTCATGAAATCTAGATCCGCCCCTGCAAACCAATACAAACCAAAACCCAAACAAAGCACACAGAAGTCTTGCTCGACAATCTTTCTCTTAACCCAGAAATACTGGTTTACGCGACAAATCGACAATAATAGAATGATCAATTTTAATTAATACTATACCGCCTTATACGAAAGTTTCAAGGCGCTTTACAATAACAAGTGATTATAATGCAAAGTAGAAATTCGAAGATTGAACTATAAACTACGAGATCAAATCAACTAAGTGATAAAAACAGCAAGGAGGGGTACAGTACAGTAATACATGTAATTATAATGAGTGAGACATCAATTATTTAGCGGTATTCTACTGATTAAAAAGGTATAGGCTTGAGACCATTTTTTAAAGTATCGACTATGGGAGAATGTTTGCATGTGTGCAGAGAGATTGTTCCAACGAAGAGGGACACACACAGATAAAGCACGATCACCATAGCGGGTACGGACCGTGGGCAAGTTGAGATATAAGATATATGAGATATAAGTTATGATGACGATTGGTCATGAATGATTTTGTAAGGAGTATTTTAATGTGAGCGCACTTTCTCGTGCCAGTGATGTGACGGGCAGCAGGGTTGTGTACACGTTGGGATGGGTCAAGATGGGATGCAGGTAGGTTAATAAGTAAGTTGTTACAATTATTCTAAGTGAGGTGTTACTGCATTGACAAGGCGCACTGTGGAACTCTGGTTATAAGGACTTTAATAATTACCCCGCGGAATTATCTTTTTGTACCAGGACCTTTTGAGGCCTCCGTAGGAACATTGCAAGAAGAACCGAACTAAATATAGAAACTGGAATTTACATTTCAGAGTCACAAACACATTGACATTGCGTCGATAGAACCAAATTCAGTCCAACACTGGAATCCGTGAGACCATTGCTTCTCTATAAAACCGTTCAGTTTCCAACAACAACTTTGCATTTGCGCTAGTGAGCGGAGTTTGCACATCTATTGCGGTAATTCAAGAACAAACCAGGTATGTTATGCTCAAACGGGCTCATGATAAGCTCCGAGTCCAGGATTCGGAGTCATTGTCGGAGTATTCTGGGCCCTTCATTATCTTTATGTCTATGTTTTTGCATATAAAATACAGAAATACAAGTAGCACTGTATCGACTAGAGTTTAAAATGAGCATGAGCTTTCGTAGCAACAACTACTTCATCATTAGTTGTTGCTACGAAAGCTCATGCTCATTTTAAACTCTAGTTAGTCAATATAGTGCTACTTGTATTTTTGTATTTTATATGTTTTCTGACTGACACTGCTACCCACCATTATATTCAGTATGTTTTTGCACTAACGGATATTTAATTCTTATCTCATGATTTTTAATGCACCGTGTGCCTGCCGTATAGGCCCTTATAGACCGAAACCCCCGCCAGGGCAACCCATGCAAGGGTGCGGCCGGGAGACGGGGTACGTTTCGCTGAAATAAACCGCCTAAAAATGTCCCATACACACACCCCCTGATATAGAAACATGAGTTCTTACAACATACAAACTGCTTACAAGCATACAAACTGCTTACAACTTTGGGAGGGCCTACCGACAGACGTGCGGGACCCAATTTATTGACACTCGATGTATATACATGTACATGTTTGAACTTTGATTAATTCATAAACATAATATTACCTTAACTTACGTACACAATCATGTATTGGTACACATCTCCTACACTTGCGGGGTGAAAAACCAGAGATCAAAACTCCCTGAGTGAAGAAATTACTCTGGAAAACCCTACAACTATTTATAGCATTTAGCATTGCAATAATAAGAACATCTCGTACATTACGGTCTTGCTCAAGGGAGCTCTTAAGGAGCTCTTATATTAATTTATATAAAGGTTGGCTGAGCAATATAATAATGATTGTAGTTGTCTGTCGGTATGCAGATGGCGACTATTGGCCCACCCTACCTTATATACCCACTGGACCTTTCACCGACAAAACTCTCCGCGCAGCGGACTAATATTCCTATAAGAACTAATTTTCGTACTAATTCACTGGCCCGTTCAACCGTACGAAAATAGATGTATTTTAGACCCATAATTTAGCATCCAACTTTTAGCGACGAAATTGTCTTGCTTATCCGTCACATGCAGAACGCCACGCAGTATAACTGTGGTGCTAGCCTAAACAATGTAGGAGACGTCATAGGTATTGTTGTGTTGATCGGTTCCAACGGAGATTTTTTTTTGGGGGCGGGGCATTCAAAATTAAGGACTTAATAAATAAATATAAATATAAATATAAATTTATAGTCATTAATTATTATGAAGCAATAACGTTAAAGCATTTTCACCCCTTTCCCAAATTTGATTATACAGGAAGCTAGAAAGACCATGAGAAAGATCGCTCAGCGACTGATCAATTCAGATCTTCCCCAATCAATTCGATCTTTGGAATGCAAACTCTTCTAAAAGTTCATAAGATAATGAATGACACGACACATCCACTTCATACTAATGTCAGTCTCAACCTTTGTGTTACAAAGTTCACTTATAATCGTTAAAGGTTGTTTTGTTCCCAACTCAATTCAAGTTTTCAATAACAATGTCAACAGATAAATTGCTTGCTTTTCCCTATGTGCCCCCTCTGGACCCTTCTGATTTGAATATAATGTATTCATGATTCTTATCCCTATTCCCGTTTGTCCTAGGAGTTGGCCTTTTGTATTTTGAAATTATATATATATTTTTATCTTAAATGTATTTATGTAGCACGTACACAGTTATTGCTGTTTTAGTTGCCATGTACATATTGTGCATATTTGTACCGTATTTTTTTCATCCAGTGGAGGCTAATGTATATTAACACGATTCATGGAGATAGCTCAGTTGGTACAGCGCCTGTACGGTGTTCATGCAGGAGGTCGCCGGTTGGAAACCCGCTCCAGTCAATTTGTCTTTGTTCACTTTTCAATGACACTGAATTGGATTGAAAGGCCAACAGTATATACTCCAGCTCCCTTTATTACTTATAGGCCTATAATGACTGTACTCATCGCGTCGGTATAAAATGGAAACGGAAATCACAAAATGTATTGTCATTGTCTAAACTGAGAAATGTTATGAACACATGTCATTCAGTAGAACATGTCGCAATGTTTGAATCGATCAACAGATTTCCAAAAGAAACCCCAGAGGGATCTACCGGATGATAAGTGCTACGGGGTTGAGTAAAATGGGTTAGTAGGGTATAATATAGATAGGTTGGACTGAGTGGGCAATACTGGATGGTAAGGGGGATACGCTCTTTGACCTCTTGATCAACTCTGTTGCGATGGTGAAAGTGCCTGTATCATCATCATGGCTTTACTTCGCGAACGAAGAACTATGAAGTTTGCCCACGACTCTGACCCTTACATGCCCTCTCATGGCTCACAAGACCAATACGAGCACGGCAGACCCGGCTGCAGTGACGACAGGAGAATGCCTGTCCAGGGTCTGGAGGCTTGGCCGCTCTGTCTTTCCTCCTTAGTCTCCTTTCAGCTAGTTGTGTTTTGCGGGTCTCCTCGAAGGATGAGACGGCCTTGCTGACAGCGTGACGCCACTTCACTCGATCTGCTGCTAGGGATGTCCACTCCTTCGGGTCAAAGCCGCAGGCTTTGAGGGACTTCTTGAGGCAGTCTTTGTAGCGCTTCTTTGGGGCGCCCCTGTCCCGGTGACCGCTTGAAAGTTCGCCAAACATGATGATCTTTGGAAGGCGGTGGTCTTCCATCCTGGCGACGTGTCCAGCCCAGCGCAACTGGCACTTCAGTAGTGTGGCTTCAATGCTGGTGGCTCCAGCCTGCTCTAGGACCTCAGTGTTCGTGACATGGTCAGTCCAATGGATCTTGAGAATGGTACGCAGGCATCGCTGGTGGAAACGCTCCAAGAGACGGGTGTGACTGCTGTAGGGCACCCAGGCTTCAAAGCACAACTGACTTGTACACACTGATCTTGGTGTCGGTCTTGAGGTGTTTGTTGTTCCACACCCGCTTGTAGAGTCTTCCGAAGGCGCTGTTTGCTTTTGCCAGCCTGTTGTCGACCTCCTTGTTTATACAAACATCAGCAGAAATGGTGCAGCCAAGATAAGTGAACTGCTCCACCGATTTCAGATCTGTGTTGCCGATGGTGATGTGGGGGGCGCTGTAGGCTTCACGGGGAGCAGGCTGATGGAGAACCTCAGTCTTCTTCAGACTCACCTCCAGCCCGAAGAGCTTGGAAGCTTGAGCGAAGCAAGACGTGATGCGCTGGAGGGCTCTCTCCGAGTGGGCAACAAGAGCAGCGTCGTCGGCAAACAGCAGGTCCAGGATCAGCTGTTCGAATGTCTTAGTGTGGGACTGCAGGCGTCTGAGGTTGAAGAGGTTGCCGTCCAGGCGATACCTGATGTAGACACCGTCCTCATCATCAAAGTCTTCAGTGGCTTCCTTGAGCATCGAGCTGAAGAAGATGCTGAAGAGGGTCGGGGCCAGGACGCAGCCCTGCTTCACGCCATTCTTGATGGAGAAGGGTTCCGACAGATCGCCATTGACTCTAATCCGTCCACGCTGATCCTCATGCAGCTGCGTCACCATAACCAGGAACTTGGGAGGACATCCAAGCCGCTCCAGTATCACCCACAAGCCTGTCCTACTCACAGTGTCAAATGCTTTAGTAAGGTCAATGAAGGTAGCGTAGAGACGCTTGTTCTGTTCACGGCACTTTTCCTGCAGTTGCCTGAGGACAAATACCATGTCGGTTGTGCCCCTGTTTGTACGAAAGCCGCACTGGCTCTCTGGGAGGTGGTCTTCGGCAATCGTTGGAATGAGTCTGTTCAGGAGTACACGTGCAAGGATCTTGCCTGCGATGGAGAGTAGGGTGATCCCCCTGTAATTTGAGCAGTCGGACTTCACTCCCTTGTTTTTGTACAGAGTAATGATGACTGCGTCGCGGAGGTCTTGAGGTAACTTGCCTTGCTTCCAGCAGCACAGGAAGAGCTCGTGGAGTTTCAAATGCAATGCAGGTCCTCCATTTTTCCAGATCTCAGGGGGAATACTGTCCACGCCTGCTGCCTTTCCACTCTTCAGCTGTTGGATGGCTTTAGTGGTCTCCACGAGGGTGGGGGGCTCGTCCAGCTCCTTTCTCACTGGTTTCTGGGGAATGCGGTTGATCGCAACATCCTGGACCTGGCGGTTGGTGCTGAAGAGAGCCTGGAAGTGCTCTGACCAGCGGTTGAGGATGCCGGCCCTGTCGGTGAGGAGGGACTGACCGTCAGAGCTGCGCAGGGGACTTTGGACCTGGTGGCTGGGTTCGTACACCGCCTTGAGGGCCTCGTAGAAGCCTCTGTAGTCGCCAAGGTCGGCACGCATCTGGATAGATTTTGCCAAGTCGGACCACCAGTCGTTCTGCATCTCCCGGAGCTTGCGCTGTAGGCTGCTACATGCGCGGCGGAATGCTGCTTTTTTCTCTGGGCATGACGGTCGAGCTAGGTGAGCTTGGTGTAAAGACCGCTTTCTTGCGAGGAGCTCCTGGATATGGGCGTCATTTTCATCAAACCAGTCCTTGTTCTTCTTTTTTACAAAACCCAGGACCTCTTCAGATGTCTGTAGGATGGCAGACTTAAGCTGTTCCTAGAGTGCGACCGGAGAGGGTTCAGAGCTGTTGACAGGACTGTTGAGACGTGATTGAAGGCTGGACTGAAACTTTTCCCTCCTTACAGGGTCTGCCAGCCAGCCAGTCTGGAACTTCCGCCTGCTGGGTCCATCCTTCTTCCTTGCCTTGGGCTTGAAGCGTAGCTGGAGTGTGCAACGGACCAGGCGATGGTCCGTCTGACACTCGGCGCTCGGCATCACTCTCGTGTGGAGGACGTCGGCTCGGTCCCGCTGGCGCACAAGCACATAGTCAAGGAGGTGCCAGTGTTTTGATCGTGGGTGCATCCAGGTGTTTTTCCGGCTGTTTTGTTGTTGGAAGATGGTGTTAGTGATGACGAACTGCTGCTCAGTACAGAACTCTAGTAGCAAGCGCCCGTTGTCGTTGCAATTTCCGACTCCATGTCCGCCGAGGACACCTTTCCAGGCTTCAGAGTCACGGCCCACTCTGGCATTGAAGTCACCGAGGATCAGGACCTTGTCCTCGGAGGGGGTGCTCTGCAGGAGCCTGCGCAGGTCAGAGTAGAACTTGTCCTTCTCTGCAGGGTCTGCTAGGAGAGTCGGGGAGTAGACACTGAAGACCGTGAGGTGATGGTGGGAGTCGAGTGGGAGGCGCATGGACATGATGCGGTCAGAGTGTCCAGTCGGCAGTGTTTTCAGCTTGGAGGCGATGGGGGTCCTTACCATGAAACCGACACCAGACTGGCGCCTTTCCTTCGCAGCCCTTCCCGACCAGAAGAGGGTGTAGCCAGTGCCACGCTCCTGGAGACTGCCCTCCTCGGGAAACCGTACCTCACTGAGAGCTGCTATGTCGATGCTCAGGCGTGCTAGTTCACGAGCAATGAGTGCCGAACGGCGTTCTGGTCGGTTGCTGTCTGACTTGTCAAGCATTGTTCTGATGTTCCAACAAGCGACTTTCATTCCTTTGGTGTGTGGGAGTATGGTAGAGAGTTGTTTACATCTTTTCTTTGTTTCTCGACCGCATGAGAAGATGCCCGTTGACAGCGGTAAGCCAACTGGGTGTGAGTGGAGACGAGCTTTCTTTAGGCCGCCTTTTATTGGCCCCTCTCCATGTGGAGCAAGCAGTGCGTCCCTAGAAAAGGCTGCTTGGTCGCTCGGGACGATACCTTATGATGACGTCGTCTCCATCGGCAATCATACGGCCATTGTGCACCGAGCCGCCTGCATGCAGGATTGAGACTACGACTTCCAGTGACATCTTTCACCTGCCGCTTTCGCCCCGTTCCCATCGCTACAGGACTTTGAGGGTTTGTGGTCTCGGACGTGGACATGTCCTTCGGCCTGCGCTACGAGTTTTATAGTGGAGTGCAGTGCGCGCAGACTGGCCCCACTCCTTAAGCCCAAGGGTCAGTGCCATAGCCCAGCGTGCTGGGACGGTGACAGTGAAATCCAAAGGCCGTAGGTTTTGTGTCAGAGTTTCCTTCTCCTAGACGATTGCCTACCAAGGCTAACAGGCTCCATCTGCCCGGGTTTCAAATCAGAGTTGTCCTTCTCCTAGATGAACTGCTATCCATAGCTAACGAGCTCCATCTACCCGGAGCACCTGGTTATAGCGCCAGGAACACGCTGTCACCCTCTGCCATTTTGCGGAATCAGGGTTGGCACGAGAAGCCAGACAGTAGGATTTGATTAGGAGAGGCTGATGTTGAGACGCCGTGCTATCTGGTGGGGTACTTCATGGGAGATGGAGCTGCTCAAAACTCCATTCCACCCCAGCACATCCTAACCCCGTTTAACCCCTATAATAAAATATAAAATGGAAACGGAAATCACAAAATGTATTGTCATTGTCTAAACTGAGAAATGTTATGAACACATGTCATTCAGTAGAACATGTCGCAATGTTTGAATCGATCAACAGATTTCCAAAAGAAACCCCAGAGGGATCTACCGGATGATAAGTGCTACGGGGTTGAGTAAAATGGGTTAGTAGGGTATAATATAGATAGGTTGGACTGAGTGGGCAATACTGGATGGTAAGGGGGATACGCTCTTTGACCTCTTGATCAACTCTGTTGCGATGGTGAAAGTGCCTGTACACATTGCTAAATGGCGAAAACCCACCATCATCTTTCATTCTTCGCTCTCAGATCACACGATGGCGGATAGTAAGCTAAAGGGGGCTACTGGTTCAAGAGGAGATGATGAAGATGCAGTAGATGCCCTCACCGGGAAACTCTCTCAAGTAACACTGTGAGTTTGTTTTGAATTTACTCATACCACACGTATACTTAGCTCGATCGGCAATTATGATTGGCTACACACGATGTAGCTTGCATAAAGGTCGTTACTTTGGGAGCTACGCCGATGCTGTGTTTTACCATACAATGAAATGTGTTGATTGTGTAGACCTATGTGCAAATCAGAATGAAGACAACCTTTACAACTTCAATGGGGGAGTATATTTGGTTTCTTTATTGAGAGAAGATTTGTACGAGTCTGCCTACAAAAATTATAAACTGTGAGATAAATTGAGATGCTTTCCAATTCACTGTTTACTATGCAGGCCATCCAAATACCCTGCATGCTTTTGGGGGCCAGATAGTACAAAGCCTCACCAGACTGGTTCAAATAAGCCTGAGCGCTTTCATGCCCACTCCGAGAGAGCCAGTTCACAGGACGGGCTGCTCTTTGACCCTGTCGACTACCCGAAGGAAGAGGAGCGAGACCGAAAGCTGAAATTGTTTTTCGAGAAATGCCTGCCCTCTAAAGTGAACCGGTAAGCTACAACACAGACTGACACACAGAATGTTACAAAAAAAATAGATCAGACCATGAAATGCTGCTTTCACAGTTCCATTTAACAATGAATATGAGTATTTAAATCCAGATAATGATACAATAAATAATAATGCACACAGGGTTGGACACGACACTATTGGTTTGTGGTGTTGATATTGCTTCCCAACCCAGGTCTGATGGCGTCGGCTGGATCAAAGTGCGTTCCCCCAGTTTCAAGGTTGGGGAACTGTGGAACCTTGATGATCTGAAGGATGAGTGGGATTCTCTGCAGAGATCAAAGAGAGAAATGGACTTCTACGCCTTCAAAAGCCTGGCCCTTTCATACGGGTGAGTATATGCAATATTCTTGGTGACCGATTTTAAATCGATGTTAATCTTGAGTTGAAAGAGAGTGTATTTGTATTGTCTGCATGAGAAAGCTGTCAAGACAGAAGATCCACCTCATCTTCTTCCCAAGAATAGTTTGAGAATTCTCTGTAGCAAACATACTACTATTATGTATAGGCTTCATTTATCCGCCTAACGAATTGTGGGCGAGCGATTCTAGTTGAGAGAGAGAAAAATGTGAATCGTAGCAGCTTTTAAATTGAAAGAGTCATCTACGTACGAAAGGGATTTTGTTTTTTTAATTATAATCAATTCTTTTCGTGCAGTGTTTTTTGCGGGAGTTGGATGCTCTTTTCCGAAACGGGAGCCTCTGTTGACATTGCGTGGGAGAAAATCGCCAGAGCCACGGTAGAGGACAAGTTAGGTACTCACGCTAAGGTGACGCTCGTTGAAGATGAGGGAGAAGAGAAAGAGTTAAGCAGGAAGTGGCATTGTATCAGCGTTAACACCAAAAATTTCACCGACAAGGATGACGTGCTGGCAGTGGAGGCTGGCCTACGTAGTCTGGGTTTTAAAGATACCATTCGCTTTAAGCCCACCATCTACTCAAAATTGGGCATATACGCAGGGAACAAGTGGAACCTGCGTCCAAGCATCTACATCTCTGAGTGGGATGATGCTAAGCAGGCTGGTCAAATACAGGACTACACCAATAAACCTCACAGGAAAAAATAAGCTTACTGTTCTTATTCTGAAGAAACGGACAGCTTAAAGGTTACCTGTAATCAAATTTGGGAAAGGAATGGAAATGATTTCAGATTATTGCTTAATGTATAATTAATTATTAACTGTATAAATTTAAACGTTTATGTAAGTTCTTAATTTCGACCCCAAAGTTTAAAAAATCAGTTCATTGTATGCCCCCATCCCCCCCAAAAAATACCCCTCTGGACCGATCCAGGCAACATTGCGTGTGACGTCATCTCAGAACAAGTAGGCTCGCTTTGCAGTAGCTCTTGCTGCCTCGCACACATTGTATATAGGATGGTACTTTTTGATTTGAAGAAAAACGCGGGGTCGGCAGGTTTGCGACTTGTATATTGTGCGGCGTTCTGCCGGTGACGTAGCAAGGTTTTTCGTCGCGAAAAGTGGGGTGCTAAATTATGGGTCTATAATACCGCTTTTTTACGTACAATATCTTTTTAGCACAAACAATGGTAGACATGTTGAGTTTTATAACAATAATACTGTTGGCTGAATAAATAAATATATCTATATTCATGTTTCTTGATAGCCTTCAAGAAAGTGACTTATTTTTACAGTCCCACTCAGTCTTCTCATAATTCCCCCTTGACAACTCAAAACCCTGCCAACTTTCGAACCCTTACCTTGCCAACATTATTTCCCAGTCATAAGTACTGTAGCGTCGAACACTTCTGGGGTTCTTCACACGCACTCCAAGAAAGGACTCTCAACACAGGTTTACTCGTTTCTGCTGCTTCAGGCTGTTTATTTCCACAAAAACCTACACCGCAAACACTTCAGCAACGAGGCCACAACAATCTCCCTGCGCATGCGCCGCCCGGAAGAACGGGCCTCCCTGGCCGGCCACCAGGGGCTCCACTGCGCGGCTCCACCGTGGAACCGTGCTGGTGCCCTCTGGCGGCCGACCGGCACGGACGCCACACCGCCCCCCTCGAGGACCTTGTTTGTCCCCAAACAGGGCGCCGGCATCCGCAACCGGACAACCAGGAAGACCCGGCCCGGAGGCGCATGACACAACAAAATTACACAGCATTCAAAACAACAACAAAAGAAAAATGCAAGGAAAGAACAAGAAACCAAAGTTTTAGTTGGTGGGTGGCGGCCGGCGCTGGAACCTTCGTCTGCCGGAACAGCTGCTCCCAGAACTCTTGGGGGACACCATCGGGGTAGCGTGGGGGTGGAGGCGCTCCAGGGGGCAGCATTCCTCCCAGTGAAGGTTGGGCGGACACAGAGGGATCTACGAAGTGCTGGCCGTACTGCTGTCCCTGGTACGTCTGCAGGAGACGCCCAGGCACTTCACAGGTGCGGACCACCCGTGTCCGCATCAGCCGGTGGCCGGCCTCGTCCGCTCCATGGAATGTCCTTTCGAGCTGCCATTCGTCCCGCGCATGCTCGCACAGGGGTTCCAGCATGTGCGTGGCGGCCTCCCTGGTGGTGTTGTCCGGGTGGAGGGCGCCGGCCGTCTCCAGTCGCAGCGAGGTCCCGTCCGGAAGGCTCACCCGAGACCCGGCCGGCAGAACCCTCCGCTGGCCATTCCACGGTTGGACCGGAACCCCAGGGAACATCGGAGGTTCCGTCTGTGTTCCGCCCTCCGCCCGTGTCGGCTGGGGGCGACCAGGGCTTGCTTCCTCTGCCCTGCTGAAGTGAGGACGCCTGCCCTGGGCAGGGCTCCAGGGGAACCGCCGGTCGGGACTCCGCCGGGATGGTGGCTGGCAGGGTCGCTCGGCCCGGTCTAGGCTCCGCCGACCAGGCGACCTGTCCTGTTCAGGGCGGGAAGGCCGGGAGGACCGCTCCGGGTGGTCACGGCCCCCCGGCCCCCCTGACGACACTGGACTTACCCGTCTTCTTAGTGGCGGCGGCGACGGGGACCGTCCTGCCGGACCACACCGTCCGAATGGAGGTGGGTCTGGGGTCCCCTGCCGGGAGAGATGAGGCGGGGACGGGGCCTGTTCCATGTCGTCGTCACTGGCGTGCAGCTCCAGTGTATCGGCCTCCGCCATCACTACGGCCACGCTGTCTCCTTGGCAGAACCGGTGGTGTCTGGTGCGGACATCAGCCCTAAAAAAACGGACTCCGCACCCTCTCTGGCAGGGGTATGGGCGCTCCGGGTGGAGCGCCACACACGCAGTGTTGAGGTGTCTCTTTAAGTTCCTCCTCCTCCCGAACGTCTGGTCACAGTGCGGGCAATGAATCGGGGCCGGGTCCATCCTGCAGGGGTCCTCCGGTCCTCCGGGGGCGGCAGTCGCCGTCGCTTCCGGCAGTGTCCCCTTCCCCGTCTCAACTGGAAGTGGTCCCTCCTTGGCTAACTGACCACCCACCCCAGCCGGCGGATCCTCCTGGGTAGTGTCAGTCGATGGACTCGGTGGTAGCATCACCTCCTGGTCTTGGGTTGGTGGCGGTCCCCCTTTTGGCAGGTTCTGCGCTACGTGCCTCCACCAGTCCACTTCGGCGTCGCCCAGATACGGCTTAAGCCGATTGGAATGAACCACCTTGGCTTTGGCTCGTGGGGATTTTTGCACGCGGAACGTGACATCATCAATCTTCTGTGTCACCACGAATGGCCCGTCCCACCAGCACTGCAACTTGGGCGTGCGACCCACTTTCTTGGAGGGGGTATACAACCACACAGGTTGGCCAGGCTTATAGCTGGCACTTTCTGCTCGACGATCGTAATGTCGCTTTTGATATGTCTGGCTCTTCCGCAGATGATGACGGGCAAACTCGTGGGCGAACTCTATCTTTGTCCTCAACCCCTCCACATACTCGTGCTCTGCTGCGCCTGCCTTTGGTTTCTCCGGCTGGCCCACCACCAGGTCCAACGGGAGTCGCACTTCCCGGCCGAACATCAGCATGTTGGGCGTGAATTTTGTGCTGACGTGCTGGGAGGAGCGGTACGCCATCATCACGTACGGTAGGTGTTCATCCCAATCGTCCTGGTTCTCCTGAACAAACAGGCTCAGCATCGTCTTGACTGTGCGGTTAAACCGCTCCACCATCCCGTCAGACTGGGGGTGGAACGGCGTGGTACGGGTCTTTTAG
Organism: Astropecten irregularis; assembly: GCA_963971285.1. Taxonomy (NCBI): domain Eukaryota; kingdom Metazoa; phylum Echinodermata; class Asteroidea; order Paxillosida; family Astropectinidae; genus Astropecten; species Astropecten irregularis. The sequence continues at coordinate 436,330 of OZ020245.1, read as the reverse complement.
ACGCCGAGCAGCTTACAGGTGCCCTGGAAGAGCTCGGCTTCGAACTCCCTCCCTTGATCCGTGTGGATCTCGAGGGGAGCTCCAAACCGGGTGATGACCTGTTCGACAAGGACTCTGGCGACAGTCTGAGCAGTCTGGTCCGGAATCGGAAACGCCTCCACCCACTTCGTAAAGTAGTCGGCCACCACCATGATACTAGAATTCCCTGTCCTCGTCCTCGGAAATCGACCCGTGAGGTCGATCGCGAGGCGCTCCATCGGGGCCCCTACCAGGTACTGTTGAAGTGGGGCCTTGAGGGGTCGAGGAGGTGACTTCTTTGACCCGCACTTGTGGCACTTTTGACACCACTCTTCTGCCTGGCGTCGCATCTCCCTCCAAAACACCGGAGCCTGTCTCAGCCGTGCGACGGTCCGGGTAATCCCCAAATGTCCTGAAGTCCTATTGTCATGCGCCAGTCGCAAAACGTCGTCGACTTTCACCCGTGGTACCACAACCTTCCATACCGGCGGTTCGCCATTGGGCTGCTCCCACTTCACCTGCAATATGCCCTGGGACAGCCGCAGCGTCTCCCACTTAGCCCACCAGTACTTTGGGCCTTCACCCAGCGCCGAGACGTCCCGCCAGCTGGGTTTGGGGACCCCGTCTTCCAGCCACCGCACGATCTTGTCCAGCTCTGGGTCACTACGTTGTTCCTGTTTGAGTTCTTCCTGGTCCCAGGCTCCCAGGAGCCCTTCCGTGGTTGTGGCTTCTTCCTGCCCACCCCCCATAATGGCTCCCACCTGCACCTCCCCTGGTTGGAAGGAGGCAGACTGTCGTTTCTGAGGGCAGTACCGCCTGATGTGTCCAAATTCGTGGCACCCATAGCACTCCACCTGGGCGCGCGCACCTGGTGTGTACCCGGCCCATGCAGCCGATTTGGGTTCCTCGGCAGGGGTTGGAGGAGGCTGGGCTACCGACCTCATGTCCCTAGCCATTGGTTTCCCTTTTCTGTTTTGCGCTTGCGACTCGAGAAAAGCTTCCATTTCGGTCGCCAGTGTGACGGCTTCGGTCAAAGTCGTTGCTTTCCTGGAGAAGATGTGACGCTGCAGCTGTTCCTCTCGCAGGGCATTGCGGAAAGCCTCGACCGCCAAATCCTCACGGGCCTGTGTGGGCAGCTTCGGGTAGCTCCTCAACACCAACCGTCGGATGGATTGTCCTAGGCTATTGAGTGACTCGTCTCGGCCCCTCGTACGCATAGACAACTGAGCCCGATGTAGTGGAATCTGTGCTGTCACCCCGAACCGCTGCTCGAAGTTTTCCAAAATGGAGGAATATTCCTTCCGCGTTTCCGGTACCATATCCGCCAATGCCTCCTGGGCCGCGCCCTTTAGGTGAGCTGCAAGGAACATCGCCTTCTCCGCCTCGCCCCACTGATTGAATGCTGCAACGCTCTCGAAATGGATCAAGTAATCCGACCATGACGAGATCCCGTCAAACTTGTTGGGGAGCATCAGTGGTCTCCGACCCCCCGGCCCGAAGTGATCAAGCGTTGTAGTCCCCCGCTTGACTGGCACTTGGGAAGTGCGCCCCCCCCCCCCCCCCCCGCCTGTTTAGGGGCCGTCCAAACATCGGCAGAACCCGGGTCGGCCCCCCCTGGGAGCACCGGGTGGTGACATCCCAGGGGGTCTCCCAACTGCAGTGGTGTACGGCCGAGCAGCCGGGTCGGTTCCGTTCCGTTGGCTTGTGTGTGGAACAACCGTGCCGGCTCCACCCCATTGGCTTGTGTGCGGAGCAACTCTGCCCCATTGACCCCTGTGCGGAGCAACCTCGTCGGCTCCGCACCATTGACTTGTGTGCGGAGCAGCTCTGGCCCATTGACTCCCGTGCGGAGCAACCTTACCGGCTCCGCGCCATAGACGTCCGTGCGGAGCAACCTCGTCGGCTCCGCACCATTGACTTGTGTGCGGAGCAACTCTGTAGGCTCCGCCCCATTGACTTGTGTGCGGAGCAACTCTACGGACTCCCGTCCATTGACTCGTGTGTGGAGCAGCTCTGCCCCATTGACTCCCGCGCAGAGCAACCTTGCCGGCTCCGCGCCATAGAGTCGTGCAGTGCGGGCCTGCTCCGTGTGGAGGTCAGGACTCGCCGCACTGCAATAGTGGGGACGAAAGTACTGCTGGGGGAGATCCGCGCCCAGTTGTGCCGCCTGATGCGTGCTCGGACGGTTTCCCGCCCCTGCTATATGGGGCACTCCAAAAAATGACTCTCAACACAGGTTTACTCGTTTCTGCTGCTTCAGGCTGTTTATTTCCACAAAAACCTACACCGCAAACACTTCAGCAACGAGGCCACAACAATCTCCCTGCGCATGCGCCGCCCGGAAGAACGGGCCTCCCTGGCCGGCCACCAGGGGCTTTACTGCGCGGCTCCACCGTGGAACCGTGCTTGTGCCCTCTGGCGGCCGACCGGCACGGACGCCACAGTACTTTTCAAGTGATCCACGCGACTCCTTATGGAGTTTGTGCATGGCTACAAAGTGATCCACGCGACTCCTTATGGAGTTTGTGCATGGCTACAAAGTGATCCACGCGACCCCTTATGGAGTTTGTGCATGGCTACAAAGTGATCCACGCGACTCCTTATGGAGTTTGTGCATGGCTACAAAGTGATCCAGAGAGACGAATAATACACTTCACCGACACCAAAGTCACATAAAAATACCAATTCCGATGTCAGCAAGAAACATGAATATAGATAGTTTTTGGAAATTACTTGGACACCATCCTTTCTTATTGCATGGTTTGTTGACATAATTATACAAATTAAGTGTATAACAATGGCCCTTGTCATAATGGTGAAACATTACTTGTCTTGACCGTCCAAATCATTACACATATTATAACATTGTGAACCACGGTCTACTGTCATTTGATATGAGACAAACGAGTTTGTTAAGATTCTTCAGTCTTAGAAAATTAATGATAACACAAACTACCGATGTGCCTCGCCAGAGCTAAAACGGAGCACAAAATAAACTACGGCGAGAAAATCGGTAGAGTTCCATCGAGATAGCACTTGAATAATTAAAGCATTGCACAGCACACAGCCGTTCTGACTCACTGGAGCAATACCGGAGAACAATTTGTCGATTTCCGGGGATCGGTACTAATACGGTAGTACTATTGTTTCACATCGCTTAGAACGGTAGTACATAGTTAGTACATCAGCTAAACTACGGTATCACGTCGGTAATAGTACGGTACACATTTTTGCCACCGGAGAGTCACTGATCCATTAATGGGGCGGTACCGGTGCTCTAACGATCTTAACGAAGCCATGCCAGAGTAGTGCCGATTACTACTGTTGCAATACCGTTGCTCGCTCCGGCAGCGCATCGGCAGACATTTTTGAGCATATTCAAAACGAATTTTGTCGCCGATGTCATCCCGATGTACTAGCGTTCTTACCGATGTGAAACCGTAGTACTACCGTACAGGTACAGATCCCCGAAAATGGAAACATATTTCAGTATCGCTCCGATGAGTTAGATTGGCTAGGTGTAACAGGGCTTTTAGTGATTCAAAAACTGAATTTGTATGTTTTTCGGCTAAACCCAACGGCACTTTCCCTGATTTATTTGTAGCTGACAAAATTGTTTATGTTTCTGCTGATGCTAGGAACCTTGGGGTTTTGTTTGATTCTCAATTAAATATGAAGAGCCATATTCCATGTTACGGTGTCGTACATCCTATTGTTACGTTCAGTAGAATTTGTAATTTAGCATCTCAGTCTGACACAGAAAAATTATTTGAAGCATTTGTATCATCCCGGTTTATAGATCAATGTTCATGCAATTTCCTGCTAGCTGGACTGTTCTTGTACCATTAGTCCGTGTTCAAAGGTTGGCTGCTCAACTTATTATGACTTTAGGAAGTATGACCCCATTTCCAGATCATATGATGAATTTGCACTGGTTGCCGATTCCCCAAAGAATTGTGTTCAAAGTATTGTTGTTTAACTTCATCATCATCAGGTGTCCAGGCGCGGTTCTAGAGTCAAAATTTGGGGGGGGGGCTAGAAGAGCCATTATCTTTTGGGGGGGGCTAGAAGACCCAATATTTTGGGTTCTTCTAACACTCGCTTCTGCTATGCCTTATTAGGGGTCGAAAACATGCACATTATAGCCCACACAACACGTTTTTTATGTCATTGGCAATTAATAACTGAAAAAATCCACTATTTTCAAGAATTTTTTTTTCACTTGCATTTTTTTTGGGGGGCTAGACACAATTTTGGGGGGCTACAAAGCCCCCCCCCCCCCACGTAGAACCGCGCCTGCAGGTGTCATCTGCTTCCAGCAGGTTGCTGTCATGGATTTAAATCCTTCTCTTTCTTGTGATTTTCCTTTGCATTCACTGTTACCTGTAATGTGCCCATTCCTTGATGTTGTCCATCCACTGTGTTCTTGGTCTTCCACACGTCCTCTCTTTCCATCTATTCTTCCTTCCAGTAACAGTCTTTGCAGGCTGTCGTTCAGATGATTTGTCTAAATATGCTTATTTATGTTTCCTAGTATAGTTACCAGTAAGCTTTTCTTGACATAAATCCTGTTAAGAACTTTCTCATTACTCTTTTTAACCTACAAATGTTTTTTATGACCTCGTGTCTGGACACAAAACAATAAATACGTGCATTCTCTCGTTTTTGTGGGTTCAGGAGTACATATACTTTTTTATTATTGGTAAACATTTTTATTTTTCAATATTATGATAACTTTTTAAACATGTCACCAACACAGGCCGATACCCAAATCAATTCTAATTTTGGTTTTTATATTACAGTTTTTGATTAATCACAGCCTCCCAGCAATGGACGTTGACCTGGCAAAGTCAAACTAGACATCTTACTATCATCTTCACTACATCTGCTTTACTAAACGTCACCACAACTACCGAGCCTGTATTTTATAACTTTCTGCAATATCTTAAGAATGCTAGCTTCAACCGTAGAGTCTAATTACAATGTGAACTTCATCCTCTTACAATTAAGTCACACCTAGATAATCTGACTCGTAGGGGCGATACCGGAGCACGAATTTGTAGTTTTCTGGGATCGATACTAGTAGGGTAGTACTACGGTATGACATCGGTATGAGAATTTAGTTTCACATCGGTGAGAATGGTAGCACATCGGTAGCACATCGGCAAATTGGCAACGGCAATCGACGGTACACATTTTTGAACATGCTCAAAAATATCTTCCGATGCAGTAGACCGGTATTGCTTCTATAAGATCGGTAGAGCACCTGTACCGCCCCGTTAATGGATGTGAGCCGTACTGGTACCGATGTACGTATACAATGTACTAACCATTCTTAGCGATGTGAAACCGTTATACCGTTCTTGTACCGATCTCCGAAACTCGACAAGTTTGTGCTCCGGTATTTGCCCGGCGAGTCAGATCGGTAGTGTGTGACAGGGCCATTACATGGGGCCATGCACCTTTTACTATTTTACACACTTCAAGGTATATTGCGTCTGATAACGGACGACATTATTCTATTATACCTTTTTATGCAAGTACAGACCAGAAAAAGACTGTGGCTGTGTATTTGCCAAGTACGAGATGGGCGAAAACCCCGTGAAAACATTTTCATAAATCAGGTGAACCGTTTTAATCTTTATAATGGCCCTCATTTTGGAAACAGCTTTTAAATCAGCATATTGCGAAGCGGAGAAGGTCTAGTAATGCTTATGAAATCGCTGTTTCAGTTTATGTCAGGAATAAACATAATTTCTCTGATCATGCAATTATTAATATTAATCCCAAATTATGGAATGATCTTCCCTTACTAATACGATCTAAACCCCCCTTTTTTTTTAAGAATTGCGACTTTTAATCCTCAAGAATTCATTTCACGCACTTATTATCCATGTGATAAACGTTACTATAATCATTGCAATTGTAATACTATCTTTAGAATTGATTACGGCTCTTATTTTAAAATACATTTTGCGAACATATTATTTGATTTAATTACTTTTATTGTATTTTTCATACTTTTTATAATTTTTATAAAAACATCATTTTAGAATTGTTCAACTGCTCTTATCGTCATGAAAAATATTACGTAACTTCATCGATTAATCGACTTGTATTGTAATTGCAACAATATTGGTTAATATATTAGCGCTTTTTATAGTTAGTGGAATAGTTTGCACTTTATTAATAAAAGTATTGATATTATCACTATTATACCAATGTTTCCCCCAATTGTGAAATGGACGTGCCCTTCTATCTTATATCCATTTTATTCAAATAATTTAAATGTGCTTAACTTGACATGACATAGATATATAGAAAACTAGATGACGCGTCCGCATATCATCCAATGGCAGGAACATACGTCATGACGGCGGCCATGTTAAAAAGGTCAACAAAAACGCGCTTATACGATCTTCGACAATAATGCGCAAGCCTGGCCGTGGTGCGCAGTGCACGTAGACACGCATGGATCGCCGTAGCTATCTTCAGTGGCCTAGATTGTTTAATGTGGTAATGCCATCATTCAATTCGCCAACATTCAATATTTGTCATTCTGTTCAGCCAATTTCACCATTCAATTTGGCAAATTGAAAGATGGAATTTAATAAAGTCACCGGAGATAGCTAGGGCGTTCCATAAAAACGGATTTGTGACGAATTTTTGACCTTTTAAAAAATATGGCGCCACGAATAACGTATCCAAGAAAATTCATCTAGTTTTCTCTACATCTTTGTGAAATATTTCCTTCTATTTCATGCACCCAGTTTATCCCAAATGATAATATTTAATCATTGATGGATGCAAAGTAGTTCTCTTGTAGATTTTCGACTAAGTTGAATTTTACCTCTTATAGCATTCCAGCAAAATTTAAATTGTTTTTCCTCACAAAATTATCAATTTTTTTCTTTTCATAAAAGCAACACAATTCTATAACATGAGTTCAAAAAATCGTTTCCATTTTTAGAATAATAATGAGATGCCACTGTTGAATGTTGGATCCATCATTGATTAATTTTAAGCAATACCATTTAATGAAAGCGATAAACATTGATAACAATTTTATTCAAAAATCTAGCTACATGTATTATAAAGATATAAACCTTAATGGGCCTTTTAATCTTCAAAACAATTCAAAGGCTCGGGTTATATGTTAATTCGTATTCTCCAACTATTGTAGAATAAGATTTTTGTAGAAGTTAATCATTTCCATTTTAAGACAAATAACATAAACGGATTGAAAGCAACCTTAACTGTTTTTGCTGTTTCAGTGTGGCAAAATGTTCGGTAAGGGTCAATGTATATAAGTATTCTATACAATATCAATGATATATTAAAATAACAAAATGGTCCGCATACATTACATTATTTTTAATTATTTTGTTACATTATTTTAAATGGGTATTTTGTAAGTGCAAATAAGATGATAATAAGGAAATACTAAATATCACTTTTAAAATCAATATTAATTCAAATGACATAATTATTTGTAGATCATTGATGAATCCAAACGTTGTATAAATTTATTTTAAAATGCTTCCTTATTAAGCTACGTACAAAATGATTTCAAATGTTTTCGCTATCATTTTCATTGAAATGATTAGTTAAAAGATGATATCCGTACCACACGAGCCATTACAGTTATTTCAACATTGACCAACACAACACAACCTCCTACTGTAGCTTGCATTCCAATGTTTTGCTGTCTGAACTTAAGTTCAAGACGGCTGTGGTCACATGGTTTGCTCATCAAAGACACACCAAGAGATAGCATCTTGAAAACGTGGATCCATCATTGATTGAGAAGTACCAAATGGTTATAAGTATAATAATGATACATTTCAATAATTTCACAACATTATTTCAAATCTAATGTGCTACAATTAGACAATATGAGACAATAATCATTACAGATGTCATGTCTGTGCTTTTTCATGTACGGGGTACATCATTTTCCTCCCAACAAAGCTTCAGTAAATTCAAGATATTCAAAATTTCCCAAATGTGATTGGCATTAGTCTAACTTTATGATAATTATTTTGTATATACTGAAATGTAAGCATATAATTTTCACCGAAATACCATGTAAAAAGAAAAAGGCAGTAAATCCCAGAGTAGTTAAAAGAAGGCTACATCAACATCAATAATATACTTGTTTAGATTCATTGAAAAGTGAACAAAGACCAATTGACTGGAGTGAGATTCGAACCAGTGACCTCCGGAATACCCCCAACCGGCGCTCCTACCAACCCAGCCATGTACTGGTGGTGTCCCTAATAGTTTTGCGATCGTCTGGATTTAACGGTATAAGTTCTTGGTTTCATGGCTTCTGACTGCCGGCGAAACGAACAAAGATAATTCAGGAATGGTTTGCGGAGACACGATGTATCAGGAGAGTGTGTGCATACACTCTCCTGAGGACGGCCAGGGTACACTGGCAGGAACGTTGAGATCCAACTTCTCATCGGTTCTTTTCAGAACCACACATCTATAAAAAGAGTTAATTATACATGGTGTCTTCGCAAACCTTTCCTTATTACGTGACTTCCACCATGCAAAGCTTCAAATCCTACTTAAAGATAATTGACTATTAGGGTCCCCACCAACGTAGGGCTGGATGGCTCAGTTGGCAGAGCACATGTATGGTATTCAGGAAGTCGCCGGTTCGAATCCCGCTCCAGTAAATTTGTCTTTGTTCACTTTCCAATGACTTTAAATTCAGTCAATTTTTCCTTGTGGTTATAATGATTATTTGACACATTTCTGTGTAAGAGTATAACCCATGTCTTCGTTCCAAGCAATATTCTTAACAATATTCATAAGTCAATTTACATGTGAAAGTACATTCACTCATTATCTGAACTATATGTGTGACACAGGAACATGGTTTTAAGGGTAATATCATAGTTAGTTTTTTGTCAAAGAAATACAGATGGGCAAAATAAAGATACAGTAACAGCCATCTGTGATAATTTCAGTCCCATACGGTGCCCACTTTTTGAGAAAACAGCGAAAAACAGCCATAGTATTTCTTAAGGCTTTTCTCTTTTATTTTTTATCTTTAAAAGATCAAAAATAATTTTGGTCACTGGTCTAACTCTTTTCTGGATAAATACAGTATTTCAGGCAGAAAATTCTGAACAGTTTGTTTCTACCATCATCATCTTTATACCCTGTAATAGTTATAGGTAAATATGTTATACCCTGTAAGTAATAGGTAAATCTGTGAAGATTTCTGTTTCGGTATGCTACCAAAGTATGATACTACTTTTAAAAGAGCCACAAGCCATAACTGTTCAACGACGAAGGAGTAGACACACGCTGTGTTTCGTCCTTCCAGGTGATGTAATAAAACAGTGGAACTACACATCTTGAGATCTAAAGCGCTCAGCCACTGTTCTTTTATTTAAACCCGCGAACGCCATATCTGATTTGAATTACGTCATACAAAATAAAATTCAATCAAGGGCAAAACAAAATTAATGTTATCAAGTGTACTGTGATGTCTCATTTTGTTCGCCCAGAGATTAAAATGTAAGGGATTCTATAAGGACATCCCTATATTCTGTCAATAATGATCCTCGTGGATTCGTTCTGGTTGTCAAGGTGTATTCTTCGAGGTGTCAGGTGATTACTATTGCATAACGTCTTGCATCAATCTGTCATGAAGAACCATGGAGATTCCAGTAGCGTGTGGTTTATGCCTGACCATCAGGGAGGAAGGAAGGACCCTCCGTGGTCTTACGGACCATTCTCTTCTCTGCGATGAGTTCACGGAGAAAGGCAATGCAGCCCAGCTTTCCTTGCTGTTCAGAATTACACACAATGTGATAGGACATATCGGAATAATGGTCAACGGAAGACGACTTAGGCAATACAGTTTATTCCATAATATGTATCTCTAATTCTATGCAATTAGTCAATGTTAAAATGTCAATGGGCTGCCTGATAGCAAGGCCTGATATAATGTTGCATAATGATCATGCGATACTAACTATAGGCAGATAAGTTTGCCATTGGTCCATATAGTAAACTTGATGCAATCAAATGGATGATATGAAAGACAATATTATAAAAGACAATTACTGGCCATTTGAAAGGTCTTTTTAGTCTTCTCGGGTCACTACACAATTCCTGTCCAGTGAAGGCTAAAAGATCTGGCTTTGGTGTTGAAAGACTCCATATCTCTGGCAGTGTAAAGGTTCATCTGTAAGTTTCTGAGGACAAACCGGCTCTTTAAGGAACCGTGGTCCCTTGACCTATAGACAAGGTCTACAGTGGCTCTGATTTTCATTAAGTAAGAACCCTCAAAATAAATAATAAATGAGTACATTTCCTCATACCTCAATTAGGTAATGCCGGTCTGGTTTGGTCATACTGAAGTCCAAGGTGTCGATGTGGCCAGTGTTGATCCCGATCGTACGATTCAGGTCTGAGCTCTGAAAGGTAAACAATGGAGAACTGTTTATGATAACTCAGGTTCACTCAGGATTCTAGTATAGAAATATGGACCATGATGGATCGCGATGTATTTCATCAATACATTGTATAATTATAGGCCTAGGTATAAAGGTGCCCAACACACACATCCACCCACCTGCTAAATACACCATTCATATATACACATGGCTTTGTTGTTGTATGTTAATATTGAATATAATATTTCATTTCATTTGGATTTCATTCCATTATTTTGCAGGGAAAGATGTTTAAGATGATAAGATCCAATAGCAGTAATATAAATATCGGACCAAGAATTAGCATTGTACACACCCGCACGAACACTCGTCTCATGTTTAGCAATAGACTGTTCATGATGCTGCCAAAGTAAGCTGTCAGACCCCTGATATCCTGACGACAGCTACCCTTGAAGTGTCCTATGATATCGATCCCTCGCTCCTCTGCCCCGTGTGTCAACAGCTCATGAAATGTCAACTGAAGAAGAAGAGGAGGAAAAAAACATTTATGAAGGAATGATATACTTTAGTTATGAAGTGTTTTAAATAATTACTTGTTTTAAAGAAGAACTTACCCGATTGTCGCCATTGATACGATCTGTTCGAACAATGACTTGGTGTTGCTGAACTTTTTACCAAAGAGAAGTATTTTCTGTTCCTCAGTGACTCCGGGATCTGCCTATTAAGTAAAGAAAAAAAGAAACTGGCACTGTGCAAGTCAGTTCATTATAAGCACTAAATATTCCTCGCTAGGGTGTATTCCCTTTGTAACTATAAATCAGTATAATAATTGAAAAAATCAGTCTTGAATGGAATATTGACCGGTCATCATAGATAAATAACGATTTGTAGGAAAAGGGAATGGAATTTGAGCTAAGGTTAAACTTTCAGACAATTATTATTGCGTCAATAGCGCATGCGCCGCTCACATACAATGTGGCAAGGGTTAAGTAGAGAGATAGACTTCTGTATACGGCTTAATATTATATCGTCCGATCTTAGGCCGATTCCAGGGTGAAATAGATTGAAATGCTCAAATGGCAAATTCATGAGGTATGAACCTTTTTTAAGCTATTGGTGATATCTTGAATAAGATATACACTAATATATTGCCCGTGCATTACAAACAGCACAAGCCGGGCTAGCTGTTCATTGCTCAGAGTTCGTTACAACTATAAATTTGCGTATTGCTCACCAACACAAAAAGTTGGACCGACGCGCGCATAGAAAAGCATGCACATACAGCTTCAACGTGTTGCTGTTCTGCAGGCACACCACTTAGAATCGGTGTACAAAAACTGTCTGGTGTTTTATGACGTTCGATCTGCTGTACGTCAGGGTAATAACAGCATCACGTTCTGTAAAGCCAAGTTCCGATAGCTGTATGTGTATTACACATTCAAAGTGCAACCTTGCATATGCGTGCACGCACTACTCTCAAAAGGCCAGGAAGACACAGTCACAAATCATTGGATAGATTAAACGGTGTCGTACATCCTATTGTTACGTTCAGTAGAATTTGTAATTTAGCATCTCAGTCTGATACAGAAAAATTATTTGAAGCATTTGTATCATCCCGGTTTATAGATCAATGTTCATGCAATTTCCTGCTAGCTGGACTGTTCTTGTTCTTGTACCATTAGTCCGTGTTCAAAGGTTGGCTGTTCAACTCATTATGACATTACGAAGTATGACCCCATTTCCAGATCATATAATGAATTTGCACTGGTTGCCGATTCCCAAAAGAATTGTGTTCAAAGTATTTTTGTTTAACTTCATCATCATCAGGTGTCATCTGCTTCCAGCAGGTTGCTGTCATGGATTTCAATCCTTCTCTTTCTTGTGATTTTCCTATGCAGTCACTGTTACCTGTAATGTGCCCATTCCTTAATGTTGTCCATCCACTGTGTTTTTGGTCTTCCACACGTCCTCTCTTTCCATCTATTCTTCCTTCCAGTAACAGTCTTTGCAGGCTGTCGTTCAGATGATTTGTCTAAATATGCTTATTTATGTTTCCTAGTATAGTTACCAGTAAGCTTTTCTTGACATAAATCCTGTTTAGAACTTTCTCATTACTCTTTTTAACCTACAAATGTTTTTTATGACCTCGTGTCTGGACACAAAACAATAAATACGTGCATTCTCTCGTTTTTGTGGGTTCAGGAGTACATATACTTTTTTATTATTGGTAAACATTTTTATTTTTCAATATTATGATAACTTTTTAAACATGTCACCAACACAGGCCGATACCCAAATCAATTCTAATTTTGGTTTTTATATTACAGTTTTGGATTAATCACAGCCTCCCAGCAATGGACGTTGACCTGGCAAAGTCAAACTAGACATCTTACTATCATCTTCACTACATCTGCTTTACTAAATGTCACCACAACTACCGAGCCTGTATTTGATAACTTTCTGCAATATCTTAAGAATGCTAGCTTCAACCGTAGAGTCTAATTACAATGTGAACTTCATCCTCTTACAATTAAGTCACACCTAGATAATCTGACTCGTAGGGGCGATACCGGAGCACGAATTTGTAGTTTTCTGGGATCGATACTAGTAGGGTAGTACTACGGTATAACATCGGTATGAGAATTTAGTTTCACATCGGTGAGAATGGTAGCACATCGGTAGCACATCGGCAAATTGGCAACGGCAATCGACGGTACACATTTTTGAACATGCTCAAAAATATCGTCCGATGCAGTAGACCGGTATTGCTTCTATAAGATCGGTAGAGCACCTGTACCGCCCCGTTAATGGATGTGTGCCGTACTGGTACCGATGTACGTATACAATGTACTAACCATTCTTAGCGATGTGAAACCGTTATACCGTTCTTGTACCGATCTCCGAAACTCGACAAGTTTGTGCTCCGGTATTTGCCCGGCGAGTCAGATCGGTAGTGTGTGACAGGGCCATTACATGGGGCCATGCACCTTTTACTATTTTACACACTTCAAGGTATATTGCGTCTGATAACAGACGACATTATACTATTATACCTTTTTATGCAAGTACAGACCAGAAAAAGACTGTGGCTGTGTATTTGCCAAGTACGAGATGGGCGAAAACCCCGTGAAAACATTTTCATAAATCAGGTGAACCGTTTTAATCTTTATAATGGCCCTCATTTTGGAAACAGCTTTTAAATCAGCATATTGCGAAGCGGAGAAGGCCTAGTAATGCTTATGAAATCGCTGTTTCAGTTTATGTCAGGAATAAACATAATTTCTCTGATCATGCAATTATTAATATTAATCCCAAATTATGGAATGATCTTCCCTTACTAATACGATCTAAACCCCCCTTTTTTTTAAGAATTGCGACTTTTAATCCTCAAGAATTCATTTCACGCACTTATTATCCATGTGATAAACGTTACTATAATCATTGCAATTGTAATACTATTTTTAGAATTGATTACGGCTCTTATTTTAAAATACATTTTGCGAACATATTATTTGATTTAATTACTTTTATTGTATTTTTCATACTTCTTATAATTTTTATAAAAACATCATTTTAGAATTGTTCAACTGCTCTTATCGTCATGAAAAATATTACGTAACTTCATCGATTAATCGACTTGTATTGTAATTGCAACAATATTGGTTAATATATTAACGCTTTTAATAGTTAGTGGAATAGTTTGCGCTTTATTAATAAAAGTATTGATATTATCACTATTATACCAATGTTTCCCCCAATTGTGAAATGGACGTGCCCTTCTATCTTGTATCCATTTTATTCAAATAATTAAAATGTGCTTAACTTGACATGACATAGATATATAGAAAACTAGATGACGCGTCCGCATATCATCCAATGGCAGGTACATACGTCATGACGGCGGCCATGTTAAAAAGGTCAAAACGCGCTTATACGATCTTCGACAATAATGCGCAAGCCTGGCCGCGGTGCGCAGTGCACGTAGACACGCATGGATCGTCGTAGCTATCTTCAGTGGTCTAGATTGTTTAATGTGGTAATGCCATCATTTAATTCGCCAATTAAATCATTCAATATTTGTCATTCTGTTCGCCAATTTCACCATTCAATTTGGCAAATTGAATGATGGAATTTAATAAAGTCACCGGAGATAGCTAGGGCGTTCCATAAAAACGGATTTGTGACGAATTTTTGACCTTTTAAAAATGGCGCCATGAATAACGTATCCAAGAAAATTCATCTAGTTTTCTATACATATCTTTGTGAAATATTTCCTTCTATTTCATGCACCCAGATTATCCCAAATGATAATGATATTTAATCATTGATAGATGCAAAGTATGTTCTCTTGTAGATTTTCGACTAAGTTGAATTTTATCTCTTATAGCATTCCAACAAAATTTAAATTGTTTTTCCTCACAAAATTATCATATTTTTTTTCATAAAAGCAACACAATTCTATAACATTAGTTCAAAAAATCGTTTCCATTTTTAGAATAATAATGAGATGCCACTGTTGAATGTTGGATCCATCATTGATTAATTTTAAGCAATACCATTTAATGAAAGCGATAAACATTGATAACAATTTTATTCAAAAATCTAGCTACATGTATTATAAAGATATAAACCTTTAATGGGCCTTTTAATCTTCAAAACAATTCAAAGGCTCGGGTTATATGTAAATTCGTATTCTCCAACTATTATAGAATAAGATTTTTGTAGAAGTTAATCATTTCCATTTTAAGACAAATAACATAAACGGATTGAAAGCAACCTTAACTGTTTTTGCTGTTTCAGTGTGGCAAAATGTTCGGTAAGGGTCAATGTATATAAGTATTCTATAAAATATCAATGATATATTAAAATAACAAAATGGTCCACATACATTACATTATTTTTAATTATTTTGTTACATTATTTTAAATGGGTATTTTGTAAGTGCAAATAAGATGATAATAATGAAATACTAAATATCACTTTAAAAATCAATATTAATTCAAATGACATCAATTATTTGTAGATCAGTGATGGATCCAAACTTTGTATAAATTTATTTTAAAATGCTTCCTTATTAAGCTACGTACAAAATGATTTCAAAGGTTTTCGCTATAATTTTCATTGAAATGATTAGTTAAAAGATGATATCCGTACCACACGAGCCATTACAGTTATTTCAACATTGGCCAACACAACACAACCTCCTACTGTAGCTTGCATTCCAATGTTTTGCTGTCTGTAGTTAAGTTCAAGACGGCTGTGGTCACATGGTTTGCTCATCAAAGACACACCAAGAGATATCATCTTGAAAACGTGGATCCATCATTGATTGAGAAGTACCAAATGGTTATAAGTATAATAATGATACATTTCAATAATTTCACAACATTATTTCAAATCTAATGTGCTACAATTAGACAATATGAGACAATAATCATTACAGATGTCATGTCTGTGCTTTTACATGTACGGGGTACATCATTTGCCTCCCAACAAAGCTTCAGTAAATTCAAGATATTCAAAATTTCCCAAATGTGATTGGCATTAGTCTAACTTTATGATAATTATTTTGTATATACTGAAATGTAAGCATATAATTTTCACCGAAATACCATGTAAAAAGAAAAAGGCAGTAAATCCCAGAGTAGTTAAAAGAAGGCTACATCAACATCAATAATATACTTGTTTAGATTCATTGAAAAGTGAACAAAGACCAATTGACTGGAGTGAGATTCGAACCAGTGACCTCCGGAATACCCCCAACCGGCGCTCCTACCAACCCAGCCATGTACTGGTGGTGTCCCTAATAGTTTTGCGATCGTCTGGATTTAACGGTATAAGTTCTTGGTTTCATGGCTTCTGACTGCCGGCGAAACGAACAAAGATAATTCAGGAATGGTTTGCGGAGACACGATGTATCAGGAGAGTTTGTGCACACACTCTTCTGAGGACGGCCAGGGTACACTGGCAGGAACGTTGAGATCCAACTTCTCATCGGTTCTTTTCAGAACCACACATCTATAAAAAGAGTTAATTATACATGGTGTCTCCGCAAACCTTTCCTTATTACGTGACTTCCACCATGCAAAGCTTCAAATCCTACTTGAAGATAATTGACTATTAGGGTCCCCACCAACGTAGGGCTGGATGGCTCAGTTGGCAGAGCACCTGTATGGTATTCAGGAAGTCGCCGGTTCGAATCCCGCTCCAGTAAATTTGTCTTTGTTCACTTTCCAATGACTTTAAATTCAGTCAATTTTTCCTTGTGGTTATAATGATTATTTGACACATTTCTGTGCAAGAGTATAACCCATGTATTCGTTCCAAGCAATATTCTTAACAATATTCATAAGTCAATTTACATGTGAAAGTACATTCCCTCATTATCTGAACTATATGTGTGACACAGGAACATGGTTTTAAGGGTAATATCATAGTTAGTTTTTTGTCAAAGAAATACAGATTCATGGGCAAAATCAAGATACAGTAACAGCCATCTGTGATAATTTCAGTCCCATACGGTGCCCACTTTTTGAGAAAACAGCGAAAAACAGCCATAGTATTTCTTAAGGCTTTTCTCTTTTATTTTTTATCTTTAAAAGATCAAAAATAATTTTGGTCACTGGTCTAACTCTTTTCTGGATAAATACAGTATTTCAGGCAGAAAATTCTGAACAGTTTGTTTCTACCATCATCATCTTTATACCCTGTAAGTTATAGGTAAATATGTTATACCCTGTAAGTAATAGGTAAATCTGTGAAGATTTCTGTTTCGGTATGCTACCAAAGTATGATACTACTTTTAAAAGAGCCACAAGCCATAACTGTTCAACGACGAAGGAGTAGACACACGCTGTGTTTCGTCCTTCCAGGTGATGTAATAAAACAGTGGAGACTACACATCTTGAGATCTAAAGCGCTCAGCCACTGTTCTTTTATTTAAACCCGCGAACGCCATATCTGATTTGAATTACGTCATACAAAATAAAATTCAATCAAGGGCAAAACAAAATTAATGTTATCAAGTGTACTGTGATGTCTCATTTTGTTCGCCCAGAGATTAAAATGTAAGGGATTCTATAAGGACATCCCTATATTCTGTCAATAATGATCCTCGTGGATTCGTTCTGGTTGTCAAGGTGTATTCTTCGAGGTGTCAGGTGATTACTATTGCATAACGTCTTGCATCAATCTGTCATGAAGAACCATGGAGATTCCAGTAGCGTGTGGTTTATGCCTGACCATCAGGGAGGAAGGAAGGACCCTCCGTGGTCTTACGGACCATTCTCTTCTCTGCGATGAGTTCACGGAGAAAGGCAATGCAGCCCAGCTTTCCTTGCTGTTCAGAATTACACACAATGTGATAGGACATATCGGAATAATGGTCAACGGAAGACGACTTAGGCAATACAGTTTATTCCATAATATGTATCTCTAATTCTATGCAATTAGTCAATGTTAAAATGTCAATGGGCTGCCTGATAGCAAGGCCTGATATAATGTTGCATAATGATCATGCGATCAGTTTGCCATTGGTCCATATAGTAAACTTGATGCAATCAAATGGATGATATTAAAGACAATATTATAAAAGACAATTACTGGCCATTTGAAAGGTCTTTTTAGTCTTCTCGGGTCACTACACAATTCCTGTCCAGTGAAGGCTACAAGATCTGGCTTTGGTGTTGAAAGACTCCATATCTCTGGCAGTGTAAAGGTTCATCTGTAAGTTTCTGAGGACAAACCGGCTCTTTAAGGAACCGTGGTCCCTTGACCTATAGACAAGGTCTACAGTGGCTCTGATTTTCATTAAGTAAGAACCCTCAAAATAAATAATAAATGAGTACATTTCCTCATACCTCAGTTAGGTAATGCCGGTCTGGTTTGGTCATACCGAAGTCCAAGGTGTCGATGTGGCCAGTGTTGATCCCGATCGTACGATTCAGGTCTGAGCTCTGAAAGGTAAACAATAGAGAACTGTTTATGATAACTCAGGTTCACTCAGAATTCTAGTATAGAAATATGGACCATGATGGATCGCGATGTATTTCATCAATACATTGTATAATTATAGGCCTAGGTATAAAGGTGCCCAACACACACATCCACCCACCTGCTAAATACACCATTCATATATACACATGGCTTTGTTGTTGTATGTTAATATTGAATATAATATTTCATTTCATTTGGATTTCATTCCATTATTTTGCAGGGAAAGATGTTTAAGATGATATGATCCAATAGCAGTAATATAAATATCGGACCAAGAATTAGCATTGTACACACCCGCACGAACACTCGTCTCATGTTTAGCAATAGACTGTTCATGATGCTGCCAAAGTAAGCTGTCAGACCCCTGATATCCTGACGACAGCTACCCTTGAAGTGTCCTATGATATCGATCCCTCGCTCCTCTGCCCCGTGTGTCAACAGCTCATGAAATGTCAACTGAAGAAGAAGAGGAGGAAAAACATTTATGAAGGATTGATATACTTTAGTTTAATATGAAGTGTTTTAAATAATTATTTGTTTTAAAGAAGAACTTACCCGATTGTCGCCATTGATATCGATCTGTTCGAACAATGACTTGGTGTTGCTGAACTTTTTACCAAAGAGAAGTATTTTCTGTTCCTCAGTGACTCCGGGATCTCCCTGTTAAGTAAAGAAAAAATAAACTGGCACTGTGCAAGTCAGTTCATTATATTAGCACATAATATTCCTCGCTAGGGTTTACTCCCTTTGTATTAACTATACATCAGTATTATTATTGAAAAAATCAGTCTTGAATGGAATATTGACCGGTCATACAAGATAAATAACGATTTGTGGGATAAGAAAATGGAATTTGAGCTAAGGTTAAACTTTCAGACAATTATTATTGCGTCAATAGCGCATGCGCCGCTCACATACAATGTGGCAAGGATTAAGTAGAGAGATAGACTTCTGTATACGGCTTAATATTATATCGTCCGATCTTAGGCCGATTCCAGGGTGAAATAGATTGAAATGCTCAAATGGCAAATTCATGAGGTATGAACCTTTTTTAAGCTATTGGTGATATCTTGAATAAGGTATACATTAATATATTGCCCGTGCATTACAAACAACACAAGCCGGGCTAACTGTTCATTGCTCAGAGTTCATTACAACTATAAATTTGCGTATTGCTCACCAACACAAAAAGTTGGACCGACGCGCGCATAGAAAAGCATGCACATACAGCTTCAACGTGTTGCTGTTCTGCAGGCACACCACTTAGAATCGGTGTACAAAAACTGTCTGGTGTTTTATGACGTTCGATCTGCTGTACGTCAGGGTAATAACAGCATCACGTTCTGTAAAGCCAAGTTCCGATAGCTGTATGTGTATTACACATTCAAAGTGCAACCTTGCATATGCGTGCACGCACTACTCTCAAAAGGCCAGGAAGACACAGTCACAAATCATAGGATAGATTAAACATGATCTGACACAGAGTAAGCTGGTCACACTGACTTCAGTCTTCCCTATTTTGGTAAAGTCGGTTATTGGGCGAATTTGAATTAGAGCCATGGCCACCAGCCTAAATTGAGGGCGCCTTTTCGATTCGATAAAATACTATTCGAAGTCGGTTACCATAGCCTTCTGGAATTCGTCCACACCAATGACGTCATCTTTGTGAGGATCCCCACCCCAAAGAGCCTTCTTGAACGCGATCAGAGCCTCAGCAAATGCTTTGCGCTTTTTCTCCTTATCTTCTCGTTCTTTCATCTCAATCTGCTTCTGCCTGAAGAGAAGAAACAGATGAAATAAGTCCATAAATAAACACGTACGATCTGTCATAGAATAGTTCTTTCCACTGATTTAGTGTAGTATGGGTATGTTATCCATTAAACAACTAGATTATTTCTTTTAAAATAATATCGCCGCTTTTTATACTAAAATGCTAATGAAATGTGGGTAATTACTTAGCCAGTGGTGTGTCCGGTATTTCTGGTTTTTCTTCCTCTTTGATCTTGTCTTTGAATCGTTTCTTGAGATCTTTCTTCATAATCTCAGCTTCATCATAGGAATACTGTGTATGTAAAAAAAAATGTGAACAAAAGAAACTGGTAAGTGATAGACATTTGAAATTGTTAACATTGATGATTGGTTTCCATGCTCTAGTTTATTTCCCATACAATCAAGTTATATCTTTGAATAAAACTCCCAATTTCCCGAAAGCCCACAACACCACACCGTATTCTAAAAAGCGCTTCTAACTCCAAGCATTTAATAACTTTACGTCATTATTTTGGCAGATGCGCTGTTTCAAGCATTTTATTAGTTGCATTGAAATAATAATTAGATCAATGGATTAGCTCATGAATAACAACAAATGTTGAACATTCAACATACATCTTACTTACAAAAAGGACTCCAAATGTTTTATTCACATCATTCTTGTCTCTCCCGAAGCACTGTGTAGGATCCCAAAGTGTTCGTAGGTCCTCCACTTTTTCAATCTTTTCAAGAAATGAATGTTTGTCATCCATGGAGAGAAACCACCCTGTATAAATAACATCAATAAAATCAAGTAACGAGACCGATGTGAGCGTATAAGAAACATGTTTGTGTGAACATTTTGTCGAGAATTATTTCATGATATTCTTTCACTTTTCTCATCTTTATTCCATATATACTTGTAAAACTTATTTTTAATAGGGAACACTTTGACCGTGTGCTTCTTTTATAGCCAGATTACTCCTGATATTCTTATGTACGTACAATCGTGCATAGGCACTATCTCACCACAGTGCATGCATAAGACCAATCAGAAAATGTTGGCCGTCTGAGGATTTATGAATATCCATCGAGTATCACGTGATCGTGATCTCTGCAGTGGAGAAAGATGGTTGAATGTGTCTGGTATCGATTGATTTCTTGGGGTTTTTGCGCCTGCAAGGTGGACCTTTTTAGTCAGACAGTCCAAATAGAGTTAATTGTAATAAAATGAATGCCCGTCACGTCCAAGTTTGCTGCGAGTATGGGAAATAAAATAACGGTTTAGTATTTATAAAGACCGTAAATGGAGTTACCGTCGTAGCAGTGAATTGGGTAGTTGCAGAGAAGCCCGCCGTCGACATAGAAATCCTTGCAACTGCCTGACGTCACTTTCACTGGGCAACAAACGCCTGACAAAACACGTTAAATCTTCTTGAATTAGTGCTATCAAGCTGAGGCCTATGAGATATCGAACGGTAAATGTTACATATGCAATACAGTAAATTCATTTGAGTGTCATATTCATCGTATGCCTTTGCATCTTTTCTCACTGCGGTAGGACCAAATAAGTCAAGCCAGATTTTTACAGATTTGACAAGAATGGGAGGTTGTTGTTTTGATGAAGTTTGTAATTACCTGGGATACAGACAGACATCTGTACAGCCAGTCTAATGGGCATATGTGGTGTAGTCTTCACGTGGCAGTATTTGCAGTCCAGGTGATTCAAGGAAGTAACGATGATACAAAGTTCCTTTCCTGTTTCATTGTACAGCTGGATGTGTTGTATCAAGTATATGGTATACGATCATTATCGTCATCCTCATCATGATTAACATTATCACCAGTACCATCATCCCCACCAACATCTCCATTCATCTCCATTACTATCATCACCCATCATGATCCCAATCATCCGAATCATCCTAATCATCCCAATTATCCCAATCATCGTGATCATCCCAATCATCCCAATCATTCCAATCATCCCAATCATCGTGATCATCCTAATCATCGTGATCATCCCAATCATCCCAATCATCCCCATCATCCCAATCATCGTAATCATCCTAATCATCGTGATCATCGTGATCATCGTGATCATCGTGACCATCCCAATCATCCCAATCATCCCAATCATCCCAATCATCCCAATCATCCCAATCATCCCAATCATCCCAATCATCCCAATCATCCCAATCATCCCAATCATCCCAATCATCCCAATCATCCTAATCATCCCAATCATTATAATCATCCCAATCATCCTAATCACCATCATCACCATCATTGTATTACATGGAAGTATAAGCTACACACCTGGAGAAACGTCAGGTCAGCTTTGCCCATCATCTGTTCAATCTTTTCTCCAAACCACTTGTGGATTCGTTGGCCTGGGTGCAATCCGTAGCCACAAATTATGTTGGGCAGGTAGCTAAGCACCCCAAATCTAGCGTCTGCAATTATAGAAAATAGCCGTCGACTTGGGGCATTTATCGGTGATTTTTGTTTCTTTTTATTTTTAATACAAGTAATAAACTTCTGAAAACTGCTCATCAACCAAAATGACCTGAAATGTATCAAATGCTTAAAGTTAGGCGGGCCTGACACGTTTCGATCCTAACAGGATCTTTCTCAGAGATAGAGATCTTTCTCTATTTTTATTATTATAACCAAACCATTCTGTGAACAAAAACATCATGAACGAAACGAATGCATATAATTGTCTTTGTGTATCTTACACATGACCAATTGTCTAACTCTATGAATCAATACAAAACTCTCAATTAATTAACTTAATCTACAACAACTCGGACTACGCTTTCCAATTTCACTAAATAATGTGTTGTCTAATTACTGGGAACGGATGTAAACATTTCGATGTAATGAAGTTTACAAAGTGCACACAAAAGACAACGTGTCATCACTGCCAATCTTGAAAGTCGTAAAAACGCGTATAATTATGCTTACCCAAGAAAATACTCTGCATATCACATTCACAAAGGTACCTTTCGATATCATGGGAGCTGTACCCAATACACATTAAGGTAGCTATCATTGAACCAGCACTCGTCCCTGCAAAACGCTTGATTTTGTTCCAGTAACCAAGCTCTTCTAAAACCTGTGATGCCCGAAAAAAAAAGAAACAATACCCCTTAAAGGTAAAGTACAGGATCGGTAACATACCCAAACAGAAATGTTCACAGGTTTACATAGAACTGAAAGAAACATACTGTTAAAATATTTCTGCCTGAAATGGTGCATTTGTCCAGAAATAAGTAAAGGAAAGACAGAAAACAGTTTTGATCCCGAGGTAAAAATTCTTTAGTTTTTAAACAAGACAAAAATTTAGTCGGTTCTCGCTATTTTGTTTTGACTCAGATGTCCGATTGAGCTCAAATTTTTACAGGCTCATTATTTCATGTCAATGCTGAATTAGACAAAGTTT
The DNA here is from genome assembly GCA_963971285.1 of Astropecten irregularis. Lineage (NCBI taxonomy): Eukaryota > Metazoa > Echinodermata > Asteroidea > Paxillosida > Astropectinidae > Astropecten > Astropecten irregularis. Next base: position 412,699 of record OZ020245.1, on the reverse strand, counting down.
CAGTGCTATTCTGTGACTAATACAAATCATGTATTATATCTTAAAAAAAAATAATGAAATAGATTAAGGAAGAAAACCACCAGAAGAGCAGAGTTACTTGGTAATAGCTTGTTCAACCAGTGTGGCTGATCTATTGCCAAAGGATATCAGCTGGATGAACAATGTGTGGATCTACGATTATCACATTTTTTCAGAATGTGGATAATGTTTTATGATCCAATAGGCCGATGACTCATTTAAATGTACTATAATACTTTCCCAGGTTAGCTGCATTGCTCATCCTGTGCGTATCTTACACGATCCTTGCGATTATAGCGGATATGATGTGCGTGGTTTGACTGTCAAACGAACAAAGATAATTGACTATTTTATGGGGACTCGGGCCAGATAGCTCAGTTGGTGGAGCGCCTATACGGTATTCCAGAGGTCGCTGGTTCGAATCCCCCTCCAGTCAATTTGTTTTTCACTTGCAATGATTTCAAAGAGAGAGAGTAAGAATTAAACCAGTGGTTCTAGTCAGTGACCTCCTGCAGTCATCATAGACTTCTATCATAGGATATTGAATATTATTCACTTACCCTGACGGTTCCCGTTGCTGCCGTACCTTTGTTCCCACCACCTTCAATCACAATATTCTCAAATGGGAAATCATACCCACATAGGGATTTTTGCTGATCCTCCGAGAGTATCGATGGAAGGTATTCATTGCATATTTTGTACCGGTATCCAAAATGAGACAAAATCCACCCAAAATGAGACAAAATCGATCCCATTTTCAAAGCAGGTACAACTCCACGGGCCAAACGAATGATGTGATTTAGTTAGCCGGGTTTATGATGAGGGGAGAGCTGTATTGCCTTTTTATACACGGGTTTTCACTTCCAAAAAAGCGCATGCGTGATAGTGCCTTGTTTTGAAGTCGCGATCAAAACTGCCGTAAACCCGTGTATTGTCTTCGACAATGGACGGGCTTACACTTAGAAAAGTGCGCACGCGGGGAAGTGCCTTGTTTTGAAGTTGCGATCAAAATCCAAGATGGCCGCCATGGTGTAAACCCGTGTATTCACAGGAGCTCTGTTTTGTACTTTGGGAGCATGCGCGGCCGCAGCCGGGCGTTGCCGGATCTATAGTCTTGGCTTCATTTCAACGATACAAAATGATTTTGCGAAAACGAAAGTAAATCGAGAAAATGAAACCATAAAAAAAAGGAACATATATGACGGTACGAAATAATTTCAACGGTACGAAATCATTTCAAGAATATGAAATTAAATCAAGAATAATACAACATGACGTAATCATTTCAACGATACAAAAATCTTTTAAGCCGCATGTTTTGTACTTGTTTCACTTGTGGACAGCAGATGTTGCAGAAAATATACCGTTTCTACCTCTTGGGGTTGTAAATTTGTGATCATTGAAACCTCTTGGAGACTTGGACTGGTGGTATTTTTTCCTGGGATTTAGATCTAAGTGAAATGTAGTATTTGCAATAACGGGCTTTCCACAAATAACGCATAACCATTCGTCGTTGAGCTAGATGGCAAAGAAAATATGCACTGCCAATTGAATTAAGTTAAACGCCAGCTCGATTGCGTAGTACATACAGTACAGTCCTCAAAATCTTTCCCCGAAAAGTTATAAAATATACTACATGATATGCACCGTGACATAGGCCCCAACGTACCTAAATACGCCTACGGTCAACAATGTTACTCTGACATGAATAATTCATGATGTGAGCTGAAATTCGCTAGGTGATTGGCTCCCTTGGAAATCCAAGGGAGATTTGACGAAAAGTAAAAAAAAAAGTTAAACATCGCTTTACAAAATATCCAAGACCTTCGTGACAATACACGGGTTTACACCTTGGCGGCCATCTTAGATTTTGATAATAATAATAATAATAATAATAAGCATTTATATAGCGCCATCTATCTAGAAAACTATTCCGAGCAACTTCAAAACGAGGCACTATCACGCATGCGCACTTTTCGAAGTGTAAAGTTTATACTTCGAAAAGTGCGCATGCGTGGAAGTGCCTCGTTTTGAAGTTGCGATCAAAATCTAAGATGGCCGCCATGGTGTAAACCCGTGTATTATCCAAAAGTCTGACTGCGTTCTCCCATATCTGCCGCGCGGGGGCGCCCTATGGGCCACGGGAAAGCAACAACGAAGGTCTTGGGACCAAGACTACCGGATCTACCGTCAAGCGGTACACCTTTGGTATTCTGGTTGCCATCCCCCATGCAGGCAGCCACACGACCCATCCCCATCTCGGCAAAATAACGGTCAAAATGTCAGTACATAAAAGAGTGATTTTTTTTCTTTTTCAATTTCATCAAACAAGACTTAATTCAATACCCTTGCACTTCATGGGTTGAGGATGACAATGTGTACGTTTATCGGGCTTGAATTAGAAATTTATATTAACAGAAACCATTATTGAAACTACTTTTTGTGTTTGGACCTACTGGTAATTAAAATGGTCGTTGGAATAAAGAAGAATATGGTTTAATCTCCACTGAAGGGCGAAGCATCTTTAGACTTCTGATATGATAGTACAAAAAAATTAAAAATATAACTGCCCATGTCTATCTCCATGAAACCATTTCACTTTCCAAACATTGAAGACTGCCTGCGTATCCGTACACATCATTGGCCTTTCATCGACCATCAGATTGCCCACTAACATAAACAGTCTAACACCACCCAAAACTCCAGCATTCTGCCTGAGGGTTTGGTTTTTAAAAATTTCATCAAATTTGTGTTCATTCACAATACTCTGTTTGATTTACTCTTTGGATCATATAGCTGTTAGCATTTCTAACAAAAACACACTTCTTGTTACATCAATAAAAGCCATTTTGGTATCTTTGTTTTTATTCGACAAATAAACTGTATACATGAACTGTACAGGTTTGTGCATAAAACTGTTCTCACAAACAGTACCAGACCACTCTTACGTTAAAACTTTACAAACTATGTATTAATATTCAAATATACACCACTGAACACCAACTCACCACATTGCACATGTTTTCCGTGTCTTTTCTTTTTCCTTTTTTCTTAAAAAAATATGTTTAAGAAATATTGTGGATGTTTGTCGTTCATAAACTCTTTCGATCAGCATTGAATTAACACAGCGTCAACTGACGGAAAATGTTAGACACCTGATCTTTGTTGGGGCCAAGCCATGTCAAAATGTTTGTGATACAATCTGATATTCACGCATAGTATTGTTGTGCATATGGGCAGTGGAAACAGCAAAATGATTTTGATTTTCTAGCTCATCGTGCTCCGTTCACTACTATAGAAAGCCATATCAGCGGTCCAAAATGTTCCAAAGCCCGTGTTTTGTTTTATGTTTTTGACTCTAAATGGCCAAATTAATAAATAAAAAAATATATAAAAAAAATCAGCCGATGACGTCATCATAACGTCACTTCATATTTAGGATATTAGTACCATTTCCCACCTATCCACCAAGTTTCATCACGATCGGATATTCGCTTATATGTGTTTCTGTGAAAAAAATGGCAACATTAATTATTGAAAAATCAATAAAAAATCAGCCGGTGACGTCATCGTGACGTCACTTCGTCACTTCACATTTCGGATACTAGTACCATTCCCTACCTACCCACCAAGTTTCATCACCATCGGATATTCCCTTATATGTGAATCCGAAAATCGGCTAGTTTATGACGTCATCATGACGTCACACCTTTTTGGTATTTTGTGGCATGTGGCTATAGCCTAACAAACATTTTGCCGAAAGAATTTCGAAAATACGATTTTTCGTTCATGAGATATAAAGAAAAGGTACAAAAATTGAATAATTCGTATAAAATCACATGATGACGTCATCAAAACGTGACTGCATTTTTTGTCTATAACACGTCCCCATATACTTACATACCAAGTTTGAGCCCTAAAATTTGCACTTTTATGAAGACGTAATTGTGCACGTGATGACGTCACGATGACGTACATACGCGGGACACTATTCGGGGTGTTGGTCTAACTATGTGCCAAGTATGAAGTTGATTGGAATAAGCAAAATGGTAGAAAAAAAAAATAAAAATAAGAAAAACAACAGCTGTTCCGCTGCATGCGAAACAGCTAATAATTCAATAGTCAGATTACCCCTCTTGACTTCAGATGATTTTGACTGAAGTGGGATTAGAACCGGCGACATTACAATAACCTAGCTGCAGGGTATAATGGGCAAATCTCAACACAGAATGTACAACACAAAAACGATATCATTATTTTTTAAAGTGAACAGAGGTATCCATTTTAAATACTCATGATTAATACTTTAACAACCTTTCGTGTTTATAAGAAAACTGTGCACACAAAGTTTGTTAGTTGATGGATGTTTCAGCAAAATACTGCAGTGAAGTGTGTGTTTGTATAATATTCTCATTACAACTCCAACAAGTAGCACAAATGAGTCACAACAATACACCATTAACGAGGGGGAAAAGGTGTTTGTTCAAAACATTCGATTCATTCAGGGGATTGGCAATTAAACCACCATATCGCTTGCAATAAAACAATAAAACAATTTCAAATTAGGTCATGGTTTAAAACGAAGATCAAAAAGCAAAAAAAACAAATGAACATGACAAGCCTGCCTATCAAACTCGACAATCCCCTTCTGCAATATATCGAAGAATGTTAGTGTTCCAAAGCGATACATGAAAATACTTCCAGCTTGTTTAATTTAATAAGAATAACACAATCGACAGTTGAATGTTGAAACAATTCTTTAGAATCAATTAAATTGTGCGTTTTCCGACAATATTAACTTCAAACGTACCACTTAGAATATCAAACAGGCAAACGTTAGTCCTGATGTGCGTTTACACACTGATAAAGTCAAATAGTGCGACGAGGTGACAGAATCTCTGTACAAAGATCAAGAACACTATTCTTTAACATTCAAATTAACGTGGTGCTACACCGTACTCAGACTTTAATCAGTTTTCACCAAATTGAGGAGTAAAACCATTCTGATTTAAAATCATTCCCTGGTAATTTTGGAGAACTGAAACATATTCCGTTTGAATATTTTGCCACATACTCAGTGCCCATATACTCTTACATAGAAAGAGACAACAAAATCACCACAAAATCACAGCTATGTGTTAACATAATACGTTTCTCAGAACAAGGTAGACATTAAGTGAGGTAAGAAGTTGAAATGACTGGAAAAAGGAATAGATGGCGTAGCATTAGCCTGCATAGGTTTACGCTACAACCACAAACATTTCAAGGCAGCCATAGTTGGGACTACTTTAGACAACCTAGTTCTCACACAAAGTGACTGAATCGGTGTCTTTATAAGCTCCATGGTGCAATAAGTAATTACCACCATCATGGTAGCTTGCCCAGTCCGGACGGAATGTAGAGCATTGTTTCAGGCACGCGATCCGTGATCCTGCTGATCCGGATCTATTTGAGTGTATCCTGCCTGCGACTTGGAGCAGTTTGTGCACAGGATTACTCATCCCAACCAGTGTCTGAAACAAACATGCCCCTATGATGAAGGAACACACTGGGTCAGTTCAAAATAATCTTGGATGAGCAATGGTCATTGCAGATGGCGTCGTGATATTCTTTAATCAGGTCAACTTCCACTTTGTGAAATTGAATTAATACAAATTAAATTAAGTCTTAATTTATTAAAACCGACCAATGGGGTGCATCAAATATAGCGGCAAAATTGTGACATCACACTGCGTACTGTAATCTCAATGATAATAACGAACCATAATTGACAACTTTTAAGCTGTCTGAAAATGAGTAAAAAGGGCCATAAAATCTGCCGTTAATTGTGAAGTGTGTTGATGTATTTGCTTTTGCAGTTTTTGTCCGGATGACGACTGAGGGCGCTAAAAGCTCGCTGTTGCAGTGCTAGTCCCAGCGGGTTCTCCCTCTTCAATATGATGATTGTTAGACACTGGAGCGATAGAGTCAGCGGTGTATGCCTTCCCCCTGGAAGGGGAAAAGCCACATACGAGACCGCAAGACCAGCAGCCACAACCCCCACTGGTTTTGGGGATTTCACCGGACATCTCGACACGGCTCTCCATTTTCTTGATCTCTTTCTCCAGCTAAAATTATATTTGAAAAAGAGAGTACAATTAATTCATGCTAGTTCGAGGTCTTCATGGTGAAATCGGATACCGAGAATTGAAGGAAAATAAAGAAAAATGTTGTTTTCACCAACAATTAGTCTGCAGTTGAGTAAAATGTTTGCTAGGAAAAAGTGTCACAATTACCTGTGGCGGAGAGGTTAATACTAACACCAAGTTAGGCCTGCTTCAAACTTCGAACTTATGCCGTGTCTAATTCAAATATTGGCCCAAGTTTGAATTAGACACGGCAGAAATTCAACGTTTGAAGCAACTGCCGGCGTCGATTTTTTGCCGTGTCTAATTCAATTGAAACGTCCCAAATTGGAGTTCCGCCCCGTACCATTTTAAAATGAAGAGCGCCGCCTTCTCACACAAGAATACAGCAATATCATAACTCTCTCTTGGTCCGCCATGTTCGAATTTGGATTAAGGTTAACAGAAAACCGGCGTTTGAAGCAACTGCCGAACTTCCGCCGCTTTTATGTCGATTGCAATGTATTGTATTAGACACGGCAGAAGTTCGACGTTTGAAGTGGGCCTAAGGCGGAACGTTCTGAAGCCTGGGTCAAAAAGATTGGAAAACATTACTTGGAATCGGATGAAATTTTGAGAAGCTAACATGATTTGAAACCTAATGTTTTAAAAAATCGAATGTATTTTTTAAGACTCGGATGCATTTTCAAAAACCTAATTAAATTTAACGACCGAACATATTCAAGTTTCGGATGTTTTTGCGAATCCGATCATTTTTCAAACATCGAACATGTTTCCGAATCGGATGCAATTCCAAAAACCTAACATGTTTTTTTATTCGAATGCATTTTCAAGTTCCGAATGCCCACAAAACAGCCGTAGGCATAAAACAGCCGTAGAGTGTGTGTTAGGTTTACGTAATTTCATCCGAGTTTTCATTTCATCCGATTCTGAAAAGCATCCGAAACTTTTGACCCTGTTCGGGCCGGGTTTTGCCGAGTGCCCGAGCCCAGAACTGATAGTCTTGCAACAAGACGTCGGGCATGTCTTGCTTACAGTGCATACTAAGCAGTCATATTCCTGCATTCTATAAGCGTATTGAGGACTGTCAAAAGCCAGTGAGCTTAGTAGGCATAAGTGTTACGTTAGGCTGCCAAAAAGGATTCAGAATGGACTCGCCAGGGGTTCACTAGTAGCCAGTGTCGCCATGTTTGTCTCAACTTTTGTACCAAAATTATTAGCGAAGCTAATCAACCCGCGTACGCCAATCAACTCGTACGCTGTTTGGTCAACTCGTACGCCGACCAACTCGTACGGTTTGGTCAACTCGTACGCCAACCAATTCGTAGAGATGGGGCGTACGAGTTGGTCGCGTCGGCACCGAACGAGTTGGTCGGCGTACGAGTTAACCAGCATTCAGTTCCGGCGTCGAACTGCTTTCTGATTTCTGCTTCGTAGGTTTTAGTCTTCAGACAATACTTAATTTCTTGAACCCAGAATATTTACAGTACACTCTTCTGATTAAATGAGTTATTGAATTTATAAATTCGCCAGATATATGAATATATAACACAAATTATTGAAGGCATGATATATTCAAATAACAATGCCAGCTGCAGACAAAGCAATTCATTGTAAAATGAGATTGACTTAGAGGTTCAGACTGCAGGAACATTAAACCCAAGTTTCCATCTTGGATCAGGTAGGATTCCAACTTAGGCTGTAAGGATTTACCTCTTCAATTGTCTCTTTAAGTTGCTTGTTCTCAGATGCCATGTTAGTTGTGTTGCTAACGGATGCCTCACTGCCGATATTGGTACGAGTTCTTGTTCCAGATTGGGTTGGATCACCATCTGGGTACTTCACCACAGCAATGATCTGGACCAAGTACGAATAATATAATAAAACTGAAAGAGGTAAGGGCCCAATTTCATAGAGTTGCATAAGCACAAAATTTGCTTAAGCATGAAAAGTCTTCCTTCATCAAACAGGATTACCAAAAAGAAATTCGTGTGATGTCTTCTGCTTTGGACTTGTTTGCTGAGCATAACGTTCACAAGGAGTTTTGATTGGCATACTAATTCTATTTAACAAGGTTTTTGGTGCTTAAGCATCCCTATGGTAGAGTGTCAGTTGGCTATAGTTTTGAGCAACCTGGATTCAAGTACAACGTGTAAATTTTCATTCCTTCAAAATGCTTTCTGCACTTGTGAGTATTTCAGAACCAATAAGGTCGGTGCAGTTCTAGTAAGGGCTAAAGAAGATGAAAGTTGAAAAGAATGTGGTCTTAGGGCAAAATATACTTGCCTTGGGAACGAAGACAACTATCAAGGTGATGCTGGTACAGAAGAGAATGATGCAAGATACAAAGAGGAAGAGCGCCTCTGGATTACTGCTGATGACCACACTTATAGCAACACCAATTAAGCATAGGATGACCACATTGTAAACAGATATACCAATCAGCTTACTGTCGTTCAGTCCAGGAATGGACACCTATGTAGAAAAAGTTGATATAGAAAAACAAATACACAAAATGAGAAGATAATAGCTAATTATCTTTCATTTTGCCGTAGCGCTTAATTGCAGTACCAATGAAGGTTTTTTTTTTCGTTTCTTTGAAATATGAAAATAAAATGACACACTCGTCTCCATTCTAGCTCTAAGGTTAAAGGTTACATCTGGTCCTTTCATAGCCAATGCCGGATCTGAATAAACGAATTCTGCTGGGGAATGTTTTGTTAAAATCAACAGAGCGTATGTCTGCAATGAAGCGCAAACCTCGCGTAGAAACTATGGCCTATTATAATCAAAGCAACAGCAAACAGCCGTCGCCCTTCATTCTAGTTCGTCTAATCTCTAGCTCTGTCATTCGGCGCTCATTGTAACCACACGGTGTATATCAATCAGTCTATAAGACTGCACAAAAAGAAACTTCCGTTGATTTTGACGCCTTGCCCCTTTAAATCTAATCAGTTTAGGGTGATACGAATAGCCTGGGTGTTTAGAGCACATCTTAAGCTGCAGTTTGATACCCTACTTGATGCCAAGGACCCAACACTGTTCAATACACACGCCATTATGGAATATTGATGATTTTGGTCGGGGAATAGATAATTTCTAATCTCTAGCTCTGTCATTCGGCGCTCATTGTAACCACACGGTGTATATCAATCAGTCTATAAGACTGCACAAAAAGAAACTTCCGTTGATTTTGACGCCTTGCCCCTTTAAATCTAATCAGTTTAGGGTGATACGAATAGCCTGGGTGTTTAGAGCACATCTTAAGCTGCAGTTTGATACCCTACTTGATGCCAAGGACCCAACACTGTTCAATACACACGCCATTATGGAATATTGATGATTTTGGTCGGGGAATAGATAATATGCACATTAGGCTTGCCCTTCACCGACGTTGATGAGGCATCTGCACTAGTAAGCAGGAGGTCGTTGGTTCGAATCCCACCTGAGCAAGCATGTGATTTTTTTCTCACGTGCTCTCACAAGCACTGAGTATACAGTGCTCACCCACGTCGGTGAAGGGCAAGCCTAATGTGCATGTTATCTATTTCCCGACCAAAATCATCAATATTCATGATTTACTGCGGTACCCGCCGCGATATTGAATCCGATTCACCCTGCAGACCCCAGCTAGCTCGGTGGACTAGCAGGTAAGGCATCTGCACTAGTAAGCAGGAGGTCGTGGGTTCGAATCCCACCTGAGCAAGCATGTGATTTTTTCTCACGTGCTCTCACAAGCACTGAGTATACAGTGCTCATCCACGTCGGTGAAGGGCAAGCCTAATGTGCACACACACCACTATTTGTCAAAAGGTACACACCAGAAGTTGCACTTTTAGGTATACAGTGTGTAGCTAGCCCATTGTAGACCCAAACAATATCGCCCTATGCAATGTAGGGCATGGTAAGTTCAACCTGTATGGCCAAAAGTGCAACTTTTGGTTTTGTACCTTTCAGTCTATCATTGCAATGTCTCTGAGTGTGTGGTTTGTTATTACCTTTCTCGTTTCCCAGGCAAGGAAAGTCCCAAAGATGAGAAGTAGTCCCTTATATCCATACAATGCACCCAGCCAGTATGTCAGAGTGTCACACGTACAGTATCGTAGGTATGGTTGTATAATCCTATGTGCAATCTCAGGATCATCCTGTGCATGGTATAAGGTTATATAAGTCAATTGGCAACGCATACAATTTAATCAGAAGAATTTATAGAATTGAAGAAATGTAAAATTTGAAATGAAATGTATTTAACTGCAATCTTCGAAATCCAATCGAATCATGTATCAAACTGGACCTTAAAGGTAGTATCATACTTTGGTTTTTGTCAAAGAAATACAGATTCATGGACAACAATATAAAAAAACATACAATAAAAGTAATCTGTGAAAATTTCAGTCCCATGCGGTGCCCACTTTATGAGTTTTAACAGTGAAAAACGGCCACAGTATTTCCTAAGCTTTTTCTCTTTTATTTTTGATCTTTTAAAAGATCAAAAAGATTTTCGGTCGTTGTTTGACTAATTTCTGGATAAATACCTCATTTCAGGCGGAAAATGATAAAGGTATGTTTCTACCAGCACTATCTTCATACCCTGAAAGTAATACGTGAATCTGTGCACATTTATGATAACAGTACAAGTATGATACTACCTTTAATGAATCCAAAATTTCACTTTTTCACAACTCGACTTTCCAAAGTTATATTGTTTTGGCTTAAAGGTAGTATCATAAGTTGGTAAGAAACCAAAACAGAAATGTTCACAATGGGGGATTTACGTATAACTTTTAGGGTATGAAGATGGTGATGGTAGAAACATATCCATTAAAAAAAATTCCGCCTGAGAAGGTGTATTTATCCAGAAATTATAGTATAAATATAGCAGTGAACAATGCCGAACAAAATGGAGGGAGGGGGGGGGGTTCGGAGATCCGGGTTCACGATATAGTTGATGCAGTTTTTCTATGGAAACGTACCTATAAATAACTATAACCAGTCAAGTTTGTAAGGCTTCAGGTTCTACGTTCGAGTTGCCACAAAGTAACGAATAGAATTGACACAGTGGCATTATATCCTTACAGGCTACATCCGGGTTTCATGAATGAGGATAGCTATAGTACACGAAAGACGTACGGCATGGCTTAGGCTATAGGCATTTTCACAGTTCACACGATGCTCAAAATAACTCGTAAAGCTTGTAAGTTTTTCTCCTTGTTGAGAAATTTCTCAGGGATTCACCCGGGACGTCAGCCACTCTTAAAGGTAGTATCATACTTTGGTAAGACACCAAAACAAAACTAGACATTTAAGTGTTCGTGGACGAACACGGAGCTGTTCCGACTTCTTTAATCAGCTTTGTAAGCTCTGATGACGTCATGATGATGCCAGGGTCAATTTCATGGCAGCATACTCATGTACATGATGCAGCAATTCATTACCATAGCATTTTTCATTCTTCAGATATGCTGCAAACAAAAAATCTGGCTTTTTTGATGACGTCATGATGTCATGATGTTCATTTTTCGAAGCAATGCACAACTACATGATATAACAAAGCTTTTGCAAAAAAAATCATTACTGTAGCGCTTACCGTTCTCGAGATATACTGCTAATCAAAAATCAGCTTTTTTGATTACGTCATGATGACGTCACACTAAATTTCGTGGCAGCATTTGCGGTTCTCGAGAAATGGCTGCGAACAAAATTGACTAATTAAATATTCAAATGACTGTCACATGACTAATTAATTAAGAATTTTAACAAACTCAGTCTTAGGACTGAGTCGCGCTGAGGTTTTGTAAAGTGCTATGCCCCAGGGTCACTGACCGGACCTCCGTCATCGTTTCAACGAAATAGTCTGGCACTGCTTTCATGTTTTGGGAGGCGTGTTTTATTTGTATGATGAATTAGATACTATCAATGTATTATTATGGGATACCATCATTGATCTCCACCATGCAGTAGGTGCAAATAACTCATGTGTACGTTGTGTATGCATACGGATATGATATGATTGTGTATACGAAACACATAGCCACGCTGTGCTATTTGGACGGGTTCCGTAACAAAACTTCTATAGTTTAATAGTTGGGAAGAGGTGTGTGGACAAATTGCGATGATGTCCTTTCCCCAGACTTACACCATGAAATCCATTAAAATGACCATCAATTAACAATGAATCGATTAAAACCCCAACCATAGTTCCACTAACCCTAACCCTTACATGATTGAAATTTTCTTACACAAAGTGCACGTAGGACTGAAAATATATACATAAAATGCCTTAACAAAGTTCCATGTAGCCATCCATCAAAATGATCAACTGCAAACATTCGTGATAATATTATGATGTTTACTGCAACGTACAGTGCAAGTACATTGTACATAAACTCAATCTGTTGGCATATTGATTGATTTCAAGGTATACGTCAACAATGAAATGAACTGAACCTTTGCGAACCTAGCCGCTGCTATTGTCTGTAATTTCAATACACTGTATACAGTACCCATTTTAATAACCCGCTGGAGAGTTATTATAGGTTTTCCCGCACATTTTAAAACGTTTTTCATTCAATTTCCTAAGCATACACCTCACTTCAATTTCGTTCCAAGAAGACTGGAATATGCAAATGCTACAATTAATTTAGTCATTGGTCATTCGAGTTGTTCAATGGTCAATGGGTTTCGTCAGTTTTCATTCGTTTTCGTCATATGTCACTGTAATTCGTCTCACTTGACCATCATCTACATTATTGAAACATCAAATTCGTCTTTTGTCGAGCGATTTCAAGAATAATGTCATTCAAATGAAACTGATAATCTGAATGTAAACAGCTTTGCGAAAAGGCTTATTTGCCTACACTGCATAAGTCCTTTTCAGGTTACATGTGGCTTCTTTCTACTTGCTCTCATGATTCCGAACCGACTTACACCACTTTATACTCCAAACATCAGAAATCTTCGTAACGTAGGCAAATGGATCCAGATGGAAACCGGGCCAGAGGGTCATATAACCAAGTGATGTGTGGACTATTCCAGAAGAGTTGTGAAATTACGAATACATCTTCTTTTACTTGATGAAGTATAGGACTGCTTATTTCTGGTATGAACATTAAAAAAACATCTTTCCTCTAGGTTCAATTTTCGGGCAAAACAAAAATTGAAAAGCACATCATACATAGTAAACAAGAAATGAAGGATGGCATATAATCATGGGACGAATTTGAATGACATTCATACGAATTTGATTGTAAAATGACGAAACTGATTCGTCTATCGTTCGCTTGGCGACTGCGGTCGACGAAATTGATTTGTCATCGATCAAAATGTATGGCAAATATATCAAATTGGTTTGTCAAATTGTCTAAATGGGCGACCAAAGACGAAATTGAACATGGGATATGCAAGGTAATGAATCTTCAAGACGAAATTGAAGTTAACCGCTTCGGAAATTGAATGAAAACAGTTTATAAATGTGCGGGAACACCTATATATAAACTCTCCAGGTGGTTATTCAAATGAGGTGCTGTATTGAAATTACTGACAATGGCAGTGGCTAGGTTCGCAAAGGTTCAGTTGATTTAATTGTTGAAGTTTACCTTGAAATCAGTCACATTCCAACATATTGAGTTTATGTACAATGTACTTGCACTTGCAGCGAATGTTGACATTTACGTTGCAGTAAATATCATAATATTATCATGGATGTCGTTAATTCGCATAATAGTTTTCAAAGTAGGTAATTTGTTGTCTTCATAATTTTAGTCTTTGAGAAATCGGGACCTCAGTTGAAATGACATCTATGAGACATAATATATTGACATGGTATTATTTTGTAGTGTACATTGCAGTTGATCATTTTGATCATGGAGAGGTTGGCTACATGGTACTTTGTTAAGGCACTTGATGTATATATTCAAATATTCCATTTGAAACCATTTGCCTACGTTACGAAGATTTCTGATGTTCGGAGTATAAAATGGTGTAAGACGGTTCGGAATCATCAGAGCAAGTGAAAACTATACAAGTTGAGTGTTCGTGGACGAACACGGAGCTGTTCCGACTTATTTAATCAGCTTTATAAACTCTGGTGACGTCATGATGACGTCATCGACATTGTCAATGCAGCATGCATATCTAGAGGATATACAAAAGCTTTTGCACGTCACGGTCAATTTTATGGAACGGAGACCTCCTCAACAGATTCGGCCGGATGCAGCCTCTGTCTCTTGTCACAATTTAAGTTAAAATGCTTGGTGGCGTTATTGCTGTGTCTCTATCGACCCCGATCTACGTGTATCTTCGTATCTCAAGCCAGACGTCACATAATGTATGTGATGTATCGCCTTCCTGGAATTCTCATACGGCAGCTGCAACAAAGTCACAGCTACCAGTACATCTAAAACCATATTGGTGTGCGACAACCTAACACTTGCTGAGGCTGGAAAGGCTTATACGTACCTGACCTAATTTACCCTTATAGTGTTTTTGAGTTATAACCTTAATTACACGACATATTTCTGATTTTTTTTCACAAAAAAACCTTCATTAAATATCATAGAAATATTGTGCTATACTCTGCATTGTTCATTTTTGGATCTTTGAAGCAGGCGTGTTCCCTTAAGAAAAACCAGTCCCAGTTCACTCGGGGATTAACTGTAAAGAGCTTGCACCACATGCAGTGGATGTACACACATATACCATGGCGCCATGCACATACATTATGGGCCCTCGATCTCGGGCTTTAAAACAGCCAGTTTTATGACGTCATGATGACGTCGCGGCCATTTTCATTGCAGCATGCACAACTAAAGGATGTAAAAAAGCTTTTGAAAAAGAGTTATTTTCGTAGCATATGCCGTTACCGAGTAAATAGTATTTTAATAATGACGTCATTTTTCCTTTAAAAGCACATAGCTTCCGGTTGAATGACGTTATCACATTCAAACGTATGACGTCATCACCTATATTTTCTAAAAAAAGCCCTAGCCTGTCTCTATCTTTTAGACTGTAAGGTTTTAAATGCCCAAATCCATCCGTTTTGGAGTTATTTCGAGTCAAAATTCAACTTCCGGTTGTGACGTCATGATGACGTAACGTCACAAATGTTATGGCAGCATGCACATCTACAGGGTGTTACTAAGCTTTTGCAAAAAGAATTATTTTCGTACCTCCTGCCGTTCTCGAGATACGCTGCGAACAAAAATTACTAATTAAATATTAAAATGACTTTTACGTGACTAATTAATTGAGAATTTTAACACTTCCGTTCCGAAATGATCCTTAGCTTATAAGCTTTCATAATTATGATACCTCAATTCAGCTGATCAGAAGAAGCTAAGAAGAGATAAACAATAAACAAACTTTGTGCACAAAGCTATGGGAGCAAAAAGAGCGAAGGAATAATGAAAAATCCGTACGAAAACAATACCTGTTCCGACATCGGAAATGTCGGAACAGCTTAAAAAACTGTTGTCTTACGCCCTAGAGTGCCATGGTGGACCGATGGTCTATTGGAAGATAAAAGAAAAAAGCGAAAAGCAGAGAAACGTTGGTTAAAATCGAGAACAGACAAAGACTGGGAAGATTTTAAGTCAGCTCGAAACTCATACTCTTTCTCATTGCATAACGCACGAACAATTCACCTGAAAGGTCTAGTCTCTGAACATAAAGATGATGCTAAAGCAGTGTTCAATATTGTGAAGGGGCTGCTTAGTATGTCAAATAAACAGCCCACTATACCTTGTAATGTCAGTACACAAGAGTTTGTCAACAACTTAGGGAAATTTTTCATTGATAAAGTGCAGAAAATTCACAGTGACATTGATTCAAAACTCAGTAACATAGACACACCGATCAGTGATGAAGCTCCAGAAAAATCACAAAATGAAATGCTAACTAATTTTAAATTGCTATCACAACGAAATGTTGTTGAATTGATATCCAACCTTAGTAAAAAGTCTTGTCCTCTGGACCCATTACCCACCAAGTTGTTGTTACAATGCCTTGATGTATTGACACCTATTATCACCTCTTTAATAAACCTATCCATGTCAACGGGGCAGTTCCCTGCACTGTGGAAGGTTGCTTTAGTAAAACCATTACTGAAAAAACCTGGTCTTGAATCAGAATTCACTAATCTTAGACCCGTCAGCAATCTGAGATATATTTCTAAGTTAGTAGAAGGCGCTGCTACCCAACAAATCATAGAGCACCTTGAATCAAACTCATTGTTACCATTCAATCAATCTGCATACCGAAAATTTCATAGTACAGAAACAACATTGCTCAGAATCAAAAATGATCTTCTTATGTCAATGGACAATCAGAAGATTACCCTGCTCCTTTTACTTGATATGAGCAGTGCTTTCGATACGATAGATCATTTGAATTTGTTAAAAACCTTGAAAAGCCATTTCTGGATTAGTGGCAATATTCTAGATTGGATTGAATCCTACTTGTCTGACAGAAAGCAGATAATTGAAATCGATGACATTGTCTCGGAGGAATTCAGGGTGCCCTTCGGTGTTCCTCAAGGGTCACGTCTCGGCCCTTTGTTGTTTACATTATACACGAGTCGTCTCCTGACAAATATCCAAAATAAGTTTCCGGGTATCAACTGTCACTGCTATGCAGACGACACACAATTGTATCTTTCGTTCTGTCCTGGTTCACCAAATGAAAATGATTGTATTTCACTTCTGGAAACATGTATTAGTTATATTAGGACCTGGATGTTACAAAACAAACTGAAGTTAAATGATAGGAAAACTGAACTCTTGGCCATTGGTACTCCACGTCAGGTTTCAAAATTCAGGGCACGGGATATTTCAGTAGGCGACTGTGTTATAACTCCATCTGATACTGTTAGGAACCTAGGTGTTTTATTTGATACCAACCTAAATATGGAAGCCCATATAACTAGTACTTGCAAATCAGCCTATTTCATGATATATAACTTGAGACGTATTCGTAAATACTTTGATAAAGATACAATGAAAACAGTCATTCATGCGTGTGTCACTAGCAAATTAGACTACTGTAACAGCCTACTGTATGGGCTGCCAGATGCACAAATTTCCAAGCTTCAAAGGGTCCAAAATACATGTGCACGACTTATCTATAATCTCCCCAAGTTCTCTTCAGTCACCCCTCTCCTTAAGGAACTACATTGGTTACCCGTTCGACAAAGAATCACTTTCAAAATACTAATGATAATTTACAAAGCACTGAATGGTCAAGCCCCAAATTACATAATTGAACTACTGAATCTAAAATCTGAATCACATGGTCATAACTTACGTAGCAGACATGACAAATTTACACTACAAATTCCCTCATATAGAACAAAAGTTACTCTTGGAGATAGGTCATTTTTGTGTGCAGCCCCCAGGTTATGGAATGTATTACCACTTGATATAAGGAAAGCCCCTTCTCTCGCAAGTTTCAAATCTAAACTGAAATCTCATTTGTTCAATAGCATTAACTAGCTTCTATGAGCTCTTAAAGCGCAATAGAATATATTTAAATAATTGTTGCGCTTTATAAATCTTTATTATTATTTATTATTATTATTAAATATTCACAGAATAAATTATGACAGGGTGTGAAGATAATGGTGGTAGAAAAATATCGTTAAAATTTGTCCCCCTGAAATGGCGTATTTATCCAGGAATTATAGTAAAACAACGACCGAAAATCTTTCTGATCTTTTAAAAATCAAAAATGAAAGAGAAAAGCCTTAAGAAATACTGTGGCTGTTTTCTCAAAACGTGGGCACCGTATGGGACTGAGATATTCACAGATGACTGTGACTGTAACTTTCTTGATATTTTTGCCCATGAATCTGTACTTCTTTGATAAAATGGCTGCAGTGGTTAGAGTTCTGTAATAATACAGTATATTTGTGGCCGTCTTACCTGTGGATAAAGATCCTTGGTTTGAAGCTTCACTGGGTCAATTATTTGCCACAATGTAAGAATGATCACATCAATGAGTAAGAGAACGAAGACCATCAAGAAAAGCTGTTTGTCAGTCACGATCTGAAACGTAAACATGTTGACCATTACAACAGGCTTGTCACGTGAGTGTCTCATACAATTCCACTTAATCATATCCTAAAATGACAGATAATGTGGTTCAGCACTTCTTCGTCTTCTTCTTTTGGGGTGCATGCTTTAAAAAATCATCATTTGAAATAATAAGTCAAAACCCAAATGGACGAATAGACAAATAATAAGAGCTTTGTTCAAGATTTAAATCAAGATTTAGTGTCTTTTAAAAAGATCGTTCGTCTGAAGGATTTAGGAGCATTTGTAAAGCGCGGTGTAACCGTGCAGGATTCGGAGGGGGCAAGATTATTTCGACCGTATTTCTGCTATCCAGAAAGCCGTAACAAGGTACATGAAACAACGTCTGTAAGGAAGTGAAGACCTTCACTTCTGTTGAAGTACGAAATTCAGCCAAAACGCACACTTTGGGAAATCCTATATGCTGCCTTTAATAATGACACACACCCTTATAAGCTAACCCTAACAGTTCATGTATATACATTGTTTCATTGGATCAATACAGTGATGATAGTGTGCATCTTACCCGACGTTTGGGAGTTTTGAAGGCTGCAACACGATGTACTCGCCAGGTCTTGCTAAACATGGCACCGAATGCCAGCACAAAGCCCACCGACAAAGCCCACGTCTTCACCTACAAACAGCACGTGAACACAGGGAAAACAATCTTATAACATCTATCTGTTCAAAGTTTAATATGTTTGTACAAACTAACTCATACAAAACTCCAATAAAATAAACACGCATGGTTCTCTTAACCCCCTGACACTGGCCTTGTAATAATTGAATAGATGACATCATTAAAGGTAGAAAATACCCTCCATCTCAACGAAAAGTACATTTCCAGGACAATGCTGCACAATTTGATAAAGCACTTAAAGATATAATACATGATTGGTACACGTAACAGAACGGCAATCATACTTTGTTTGATCCAGCATATACATAAAATAATAAACCTGTGTAAATTTGAGCTCAAATGGACATATAAGTCATGAGAATTAAAATAGCGAAAATCTGACAAATTTTTTTTTATAAAACACAAAGAATGGTTTTGATCTTACTCAGAGATCAAAACGGTTTTCGGTCATTGTGTTTGCCAATTATCTGGATTGATACATCATTTCAGGCGGACATATTTTAACAGTATGTTTCTTCCAGCATCCGAAAGTTATACGTAAATCTGTGAACATTTCTGTTTAGGTATGTTACCAATCAAGTATTGTGCCTTTGAATAAATAATTATGTAATGGAACAGTAGGCAGCCTGACAAAACCCAGGATGAAAATAATGTGTACAAAATAATAAATAAAGAAGTGAAATGACTGAAATCCTGTTGACAGAATGGCATTCTATGCATGTATTGTGATCTACTGCTGCGATACATGCTAAGCATGAACAATCAAGTTCAAGTGTCAAGTTGAATTCTGCGTATAAAGTACAGCGTCCTATATGATAGGATCCTGGTGACGGTTCCAATTACAACTGAAAACTTTTGGCATGAAGTAAGCTGACCTATTTATATTTTTCCGCGTAAAGCACATTTATTAATTATCCAACAGGATTCAAATTAACTTTCAATATATCAATCATTTTTTTTGATAAGTGGAATTTGCGCAGTCTGTAAAAAAACTGTTTTCTTTGCATTGCATTTTTGTACTTTCGTTTTGTTTTTTATTTGTTATAAGTTTATTGGAAATCCCATATTGCGTATTGGCAATGAACAATACCGAACAAAATCGGGGGCTGGTGGGGGGGGGGGGCCTTAGGGGATCCGGGTTCTCGGTATTGTTGATTTAGTTTTTTCTATGGAAACGTACCTATTAATAACTATAACCAATCAAGTTTTCAAGGCTTCAGGTTTTACGTTCGAGTTCTCACGAAGTAATGAATGGAATTAATACAGTGGCATTATATCGTTACAGGCTACATCCGGGTTTCATGAATGCGGATAAGTATAATACACAAAAGACGCGTGGCATGGCTTAGGCTATTTTATGCATTTCCACACGATGCTAAAAAAAACTCGCAAGACTTGGGAGCTCTGGGTGACTCGGGCTCAGTAACTTAATGTCTGTAGTCTTGAACGGAACCGATCATCCCGGCGAGTCAGCCCAAACCGATAGCAAAGTGTTTAAGTAGATAAAGCTGAATTAACTATCAATTCCGGACAGAAAAGCCAAAAGGGGGACCGAATCACGATTGCAAGCTTTTCACGGGATATGCAAAACGTGATTATGGCATGTAACATGCTCTGTGGTTAAATATGGAGTTAAATGTGCAGGTTATGTCCGCTATGATCAATATAAGAGACATCAATTCTACCATGCTTGTCATTGGTAACGACCTATAATATGATGTAGAAATGACACGTTTATACTTGACTTGGTATTCAACCTCATACCGATATTAATGATCAACCACAATCAATGAGAGTTTCTCTCCAACACTGGACTTTATATACTTATAGAAAGAATAAAAGTGCATTCAGTTACATATCAACTTGACTTGAACACACTCAATACTTACACGGTCAATATTTACTGATGAAAGAATACTGGGATGGTCACATGACACTAAAGAATGTTATGCTAAATAATGGAATTTTGAGGTACTGCATTGGAAAAATTAAACTTTCCATGGCAACCTTAACTTGGGAGTTTTGGCTGTCAGTCACTGAGTCAATGAAAGTGCGGATTGCATAGCAGACGACCGATCGTTAAACAGCACTGACCAACAGAGGGCGGAATACATACGGACTGACTGCATGTTGCTGTTTTCAAAACGAAACCTGAATATTTCTCAACTTTATATAGAAAAGACGTTATGACGTTAAAATGGTAGCAATGCATCTTTCAATCAAGAAAATATTTTATAATATAATAGGTATGTGGGGTTTGCCAGGGGTATTAATGATTCTGATTATTCATTATGTAACATGGTCTTTTCAGTTTGTCATTTAGCCTTCGATAAAGATCCTGCTAGGATAGAAACGCGTCAGGCCCTCCTTACTCCATACATTATAGGCCTATTTCAAAAAAATAATTGATGATGTTATGATTCATGGAAACATGGTGGAGTTCGGGCTTTCTATTTGACTGATGAAGTTTCGAGGCCGTCTTTGAGATTCTCGTTAACCTTTGTTGGTCCTAGAGAATGGTTCGCAAACATTACGTGATCTAGGAATGAAATTTGAAATAAAAAGTGAAATTATCCAATGAATGGAAATGAAATGTATTTGAGTGGATTGGATGTGTTACTTACATAGCACATGATCTCAAAGACTGGTTCAGATACGAGGTTTGTGTCTAAGCCCGAGACAATGACAAATATGTAGACCAGGACAGCTCCGAGTATGATGAGATTATTCAGGTTAGGGCTGGACATCTTCACAAATCTACCAAGGAAAAAGAAAGGTCAAACATCAGCTAAAACAGCTCCCTATACTGATGGTTACGGGTAAGGGAAGGGGTGAAGTTAGGTGGAGTGGAGTCATCCAGGTTAACGTGTATACTCAATGTCATTTAACTATATATTACATTAATTTATTCTAGAATATCAATTTATATACACCTTCATAGGACAACTTCATAAGACCTCATCAGACAAATGTAATATGCTGGTAGAACATCATCAGTCGATTGGCCGTGTATAATCTAGGCTTCATGCAACGATACCTCATACCAGATCAGTCGATTGGCCGTGTATAATCTAGGCTTCATGCAACGATACCTCATACCAGATCAGTCGATTGGCCGTGTATAATCAAGGCTTCATGCAACGATACCTCATACCAGATCAGTCGATTGGCCGTGTATAATCAAGGCTTCATGCAACGATACCTCATACCAGATCAGTCGATTGGCCGTGTATAATCAAGGCTTCATGCAACGATACCTCATACCAGATCAGTCGATTGGCCGTGTATAATCTAGGCTTCATGCAACGATACCTCATACCAGATCAGTCGATTGGCCGTGTATAATCTAGGCTTCATGCAACGATACCTCATACCAGATCATTATTTAAGTGTCTATTCAGACAATGCAATTCATTTGTATCACACGTACATCGATGTTTAGTTTACATGTTGTTATAAAATAAAAAGTGGTAATACTGAAATAAGCTAAAATCTGTTACCTCTGCTGTCGATATTTAATATTGAATCCCAGGAAAAAGAAGGAAGCTAAAATGCAGACGCCAGACACAGCACAGACGCAGAAATACAGAGTAGGCGTTAGTCCTTGGTACTGTCTGACTATAGTCACTATAATCTTTGGAGTTCTGTCTGGTGGTGGCCCATCACCTGCAAATTATTCAAACAATTTGGTTTTGGTTGATACCAAGATTGAAATGTCAAGACCATTGGCATTATAGTGTGATTAACATCAGCATCAAGTGAGATTTAAGTTTATGTTTGTGAAATAAAATGAAAACATTCTGACAAGCACAAATAAAAAGGACTTGAGCCGTGTCCCATATCTCCGGCTGCAATCGCAAATACCATACAAGTAAATAGAAATGGCTGCAGTCGGCTAGACCGTGTTACTTGCCTGCCCAAATGATATCCTTCCGCCACTCCAGCGAGTTGTCCAATTCATTAAATAAGGCGACTTGTACTTCTTTGTAATCTGCAACACAAAGGCCAAGATAACTCATTATCCTGCTCTGACAAATGACACAGTATTGCTGATATCATGCCTATATCAATTCAGTATACAACAGACTGACAGAAAATAAAATATGGTTATTTTAAAGCAAGAAAAAATAATATCCAGTTATATATACCTGCATGAACGCGGCATATGAAAGGCAACTTCTCTGCACAGTTGATCGTCTGCAATTTCCCGCCATTTTCAAAGTCCACAAACACGCATGCGCCATCGTCGGTGACATCTGGGGAACTCCCTTCCGGAATCCATGACATATTCTTTGCACTTCCCTCCCGAAACACGGCTATAAACCTGATTTCACAAAATGATATTGAATGTGAATTTAAATAAATTGATTTTTTATTAATGATCAATAGGCCTATGCCCACATATTAATAGGATACTGTAACGTGTTGTGGGGAGCTGAGGCCTAGTGGTGTGACGTGTTGAACTCAAAGTCTTGTGGTCAATCTACAGATTGTGAGTTCGAATGGGCTAGTGGTGCTTGCGTCCTTGGGCAAGATGCTTTGTCACATATTGCTCCTCTTCACCCTTGTGTAAATGGGTACGTACCTGTGAGTGTAGAGATGGCTTTGTGGTTTGATTAGCCTCTATGCGCTTTAAAGTAGCCGGGGCTGTATACTCCTTAGGGATTTGAGATGGTTTCAGTATTAAACGTAAATTATGGCCTAATAACCAGGGATAATAATTAAGTTGCAATGCGCAGTAGAGTATGCATATACATGTAATAGATGCGTATAAAATAATGTACATGTCCAATATTATTATTATTATTATCGCTTTTCAATTGTGTTTGATATTTAAAGGCTATAATTATGATGAAACTAAACATTTTGGGGATAAAACTCTTTTGGAATAGACAGCAATGATACATACATCTGAAGTAAGGAATGATACCATAATTAGTATTCTTTATTTAAATGTAGCCATACCAGCGTGCAGGAAGCTGTTCTGAGCTGGATTGCCACATGTCCATGATGAACTCATATTCCTGTCTGTTATTAATGTATGCCAGGTTAGCACCATGCTGTATCTCAGCACAGTAGTCACCCGTTGCAGCTGTAGTGAGTACTGGCTGAGAGACCAAGTGATAACACGTAGACTTGTACAAATGCCAGCCTTCCGCACAAACAGCTTCCGTAGAGAAAGCAAAAGTAAGAAATCAAGACAAACATCAGTTAAGAAACAAAACAGGCCTGATTCTAAAATAGAACAATATCAAACAAACAATAGCTCTTTGTTTCAGGCAGTAAAAAATGACAGCCCAAAGTTATTATCTTAAAGAAACGCAGGCAACTCTTGAGCGTAACAGATCTTACAATTAACTAAACCGACACAGAAAATATCTGATGCATTTTATATAAAAATATATCTCCACTGTCTTTACTTTAATCAAATTTAATATCGTTATACATTCATGTTAGCAGCTTGAAATAAACCACTGAATGTAGTAGCTGGTGCACGTTACACATCGCCCAAGCTCCCCGTAGATACTTCTATAGTGTATATCTTTCCACATACGATTACTTCAAAAGTCTACGTTATAATTGATAATTAAATGAAAATAAAGTGACGGGTAATGTACTTCATATATACCTTGCAACTGCTCAATCTGTGTGATACCAACACGATCACCGCCAGTAAAACCCACTGGTCCCTGTATTAAATATAATTTAATGCTAATCAATCATATTCAATTCAATTCAATAACAACATTAAACGAGTTATATACAAATATGTAGAAACTCTTTAGCAATCTTTAACATTATCACAATGTTAAGTACGAGTTTGTAATATTACTTTTAACGCCTTTCTCAATGGACACAAATCTGTTATATTGTAAATGATTCAAGATCCGTTCATAACACTGGTGCAGTATCAGTAATCTATCTCCTGGGAGCGATGGCAATATGACAGATTTATGTTAATTGAAAAGGGCGTTAAAAGTAATTAAAAACCACTTGCACAGCAATTCGTATCACACACTAATAGTCAAGGAGCATGGACCATGAACAAATTTGACTTCTCAACTCCGACCACATTAGGTCTGACTTTAGAAATTGATGGAGCAGACCTCAGGGAACATTTCTAGGTACTATGTGGCCTTAAATTGTGATAGCACTTGTGTGTAATATCCCAAAAATTATTATAATATTTCCCCCAAAAAAATAAGAAAAACAAAAGAAAATTCAACAAAATGGGTTAAAGCTCTTGCTTCTGACTTATTTTTAAAAATGGTATTTCTCTGTGAATTGATTATGAATGATATAATCACATAATCATTCACCAAAGTACATATCAAGGACTTGGGGGCAGAAAATACGACCACGCCCCTTTTTTTCAGTTGCATTGTGGGAAAGTTATTCTTGTTGTTTGTTGTTCCTCAAATGATACCACATTTTCTCAAACGTGATACCACAATTTGAAGCCACATACTACCTAGCAAAGCTGTTAATTGTATAAACTTCCATTTTATGAAGTCAAACCATAGATGTAGTGGGTGTTGAGCTAACTCCTTAATAAGAGGGTTTTCAGAACTTTGCTCCTTGACTATAAGGTCATCATCCACCAATTACAAAATGAGCTTTTAATTAAACCACTGGGAGCATGCGCCGCGACAGCACGTTGCCGCATAATCTTCGAGCGGGACTCCTTCAGTCTCCTGATGGCCATCCCCCAGGCAGCCACGCAACCCATCCCCATCTCAGCAAAATAACATCTACCTGACGCAACCATTACATGTGAACGCTAGCTCATGTATCATGCAGGTAATAGGTCTCATCTGACTCCCTATAATATAGGTATATTATGGTTCGACCAGCAGTACCCAAGGAGACCCAGTACAGAAGACATTGAATCGCCTCCCCAGGCCCCAAGTCAAAGTCCATGTCTCACAACCACAGAGTATTATAAGACATGCAAATTACCAGGGACACGAAGACCCGAATCTTTGTCGTCATTCAGTAACTTCCTTGTGCATACAATATATCGCATTGTATCGCATTTTAAATCTTACCTAAGCAAAACAACGATTTATTATTAAAATCGATCTTTTTGCAGCAAATTTAATTTTCCCTGTTGTGTATCTACTGCTCATTCAAATCGCACATTTATACTCGTCAGCAAACCATTCAGTTTCTCCCATTGAAAATTGAATTTTCTTGTTCGTGTTTATGTCCAACAGTCAGCGTCCTAGCATATTTCCTTTCATTGGTTTGAATTATACTCAGGAAAATCGCTGCTAACGAAGTTTGTGCAAGTGGGCATTTTCTGCATTATTGTTGTCGCGTGTTGATGGCTAAAGGCGCCCAATAGCATGGAGAATATGGCCTCCGTGAAGCCTTTTTGCTTTTTGACTTTACCAGACATCAGGCCAGGGGGAAATTGAAAGCCTTGCAGTTGCCAGTTAAATATGATTCGATGTTGTCAGTCTCAAGCAATGACGCTGGACTTACAGCGACTTCCTGATTGAATTAAACCATGGTTTATAAAAAGCTTGATGTCGTTATTTGTCAATGGAAGGCATACCTGCACATATGCCATATGAAGTGGAAAAAGAAACAGTAAATTGAATTAGCAAACCTAACCGTTGCCCCATTTTTATGAAAGACGTAAAGTGCAGTATTCAAAAATGAAAGGAGTAATGATTTCCAATGTAAACTTACAGAAACACCCATAAATGACGTAGCATTTAGCAGACTAACAAACAACTCTGCCATCTCACGGTCGTCATATGTGAAGTTTTCCAGTCTCCTTGTATTTCCATCATCAAAGCTTGTCACAGAAAGAAAGCACACCAAAGAAAGTTCAGCCAATAATTGAATAATAAACAAAACGAAGGACAGGATTTTCACTCTTGTAGTTAAAAAAACAAAAACAAAATGTGGTAAATTGGTTGTTTATTACAACAGCCATTGGAAGCCTTTCTTTGAAACGGCTCCCGCCCATTGCTATAGGTATTATAATTATACAGTCCACCCTCACGATATCAAATGCTATATACCTGATAAGTTAAAACATAAACCTAATAACATTATTAAGTGAAGAATGTACTACGCAGGGTATGTGTCTGAGAAAATTGGATTAATCTATACACAGGGTGTCCCCCCAAAAAGCAACGCCTAATGTCGAAATTAAACTGTTTATCAATTCAAGATTCACATAATTATATGATGCAGCCATGTCTTGGCTATCGCCATGTAGAATTTGAGCAAAATTTGACTGAAATTGAGGAAGAAACTAGGACTGAATTACCCAACCTCAAAACCCGATTTTCATCCCTCTTTCATATACACATTATGCGTGTATTGACCACTTATTCAGGAATACTGCAAATTTGTTTTTAAAGAGTACTCTTTCAATAAGTCTAGTTACGCCAACTGCAGCCCGATTTTCCTTTAATTCTACATGGTGATAGCCAAGACATGGTTGTATCGTAGGCCTATACCTGAAACTTGAAGTGATAAACACTGTTTAATGTTAACTTAGTGGTTTTTGTTCAATGGTTTTGACTCTTTTCTGGATAAATACAGCATTTAGGCCAAAAGAAGTTAATGGTATGTTTCTACCATCACCATCTTTATACCCTGTAAGTTATAGGTAAATCTGTGAAGATTTCTATTTAGGTATGGTACCTTAAAGTATGATAGTGCCTTTAATGTATTTTAATGACAGCAAACTTAAAAGCTTACATTTTAGTCTTGAGCACCTCTACGGACGTATTGAGAGCCAGTGCTATGGCCCATGCAGCATCGTAGCCGTAAGGAGCAAGGGTGTTCCACACGTATCCCTGATTCTCAGGCCAAGTCATACGTTCACGTAGCATATTTTCATATTCCTTAGGGGTCTGCATAGAAACAAGGAGACATTGCAAGGATGAACAAAGCATGCAATTAGGGTCCACGTGGCGCCCTCTAGGGGGCAAATGTCAATTTAATGATGTTTGTCAGATCGGCCATTACGCTAACGAGCTGACAAAATTGGGAAACTTTTCAATTTCAAAGCCTTATAACTATCTATACCTTATAACTGAAAACAAAACAGATTCCAATAACAAATTAAAACAAGTGCAAGAAAACAATCCACAAAACAGTTTTTGAACTTGCGTGCAGAAGTTTTTTTGCAAACTAAAAAGCCGTGAATCGAAACGACTGGTTTTTTTTAGGATTGGACAGCACGAGGTACCAGACCGACTATTGTATGCTACTGTCCCTAGTGGACATCTTGTATGAATCATATTTGGATGTAATAGTTCTTACAATGCCAGCAATGGTGTATTCCGGTGATGTACTAAGCTGCAGACTCTCCGTTGCTATGTACTGCACGCCCTCTACGGCGAGACTCATTTCTTGGAGTGTGCAATGGACATCCGGGTCATCTATTTTCCACCAATTGACCTTATACCAGCCAATGATCATCCATACATAGTCAGAGCCGGTCATGTTGCGTTTATAAGCCTGACGAATAAGAAGAAATATGGCAAGGAAGTAATTAATGAATGGTTTAAAGCCTGTTTCACGCATGCTGAACATGCATCATGCAAAGCGAAATAATGTAACATCAAACCAGATCAACTTCTTCAGGAGATTCGCCATCTTCAGAAGATGCTGATCGGATTTCAAATTGTTTGACTGTTTGCTGCGAAGTTATGGCGAAATTGTTTCGTAATTTACAAGATGTATGAACCATTTCTGTCAGTAACTTTTTTCAAAACACCTCGGTTGATCCCATCTGGTTTTGTTAATGTACTTTTCCAAATAATCATATAGCCGTAGGCCTACTAATTTGCCGTAATTTATTAACTGTCGTCTTTCTTTATTTTGTCTGTCAAAAGCACTTGCTTCCCCCTATCCGGAATATTGCTACTCAATTATTTCTTTGTGTACACAAGTTCAAATTTCAATGACAACGTTGAAATAAATGTTCACCCGAATGAATGCAATGTGCTCAGTGCTTACACGAAACTCGTCAATATAGTTTGAGGTAACTCAACGAAAAATCCACAAGGTAAAGTGACAATCTAATTTGAACCATTCGAAATCATAGAACAATATACACATGAATATACTATTCAAAATCAATATTATTAAATTCAATATGGCATTCATTGCAGGGAGTGCTATAAACACACGGTGATGCGAGTATTGAATAGGCCTCACTGCTTCGATTGTTCATTCACTGCAGAGGTTGGATACTAGAAAGTGTAAATCAATCTTCTTTTCATCTCGTTTCAAATCCAATTACTTATAGATTTCTCCAAGCTTCCGATTGGTTTTGTTGCTGCTGAAGTGTACACACAAGTTTGTAAAAAAGATTACCAAACATTTAAAAGTGTTGGCCTCTTGCCTTTTGTTATACCAGGCAGACTGCATTTTTGTCAAATTATTGATATTTCTTATTGTTCGCGCTAATATTTACTTTACTGTTTTTCCTGTTTGCTGTTTCTTTTCTTCTTGTTTTTTCCTCCTTTTTTTCAGAAATGAAAATACAGGTATAGAAAGACTGATTTTGGTTAGACTTACCTCACAAAACATCCGTCTGGCTTTGTTCTCGTACATGTTGCTAATAATAATCTTAGCATCTTGACTCTGTAAAGAAACATATAAATTGATAATCATATAGCCATGTGATCATTGCATGTTTCATCCGTAACCTCCAAGTTGCTCTCTTATATCCAATGATGTTAAACATTGATAATACCGCACTGAAAACCAGTGGCAGATCTACAGGGGGTTTAAACCCCTCCCGGTCAGCCGTAGCCCAATGTTATTATTTATATCTGTCAGTAAAACGGAGAAAAGAACAAAATTAAGCACGCTTTAACCGAATCATTTATTCCGATCATTTTTCAAACCCCTTTTCACGCCTGTGATTCGGTTGTTTTGTAAACGAAAATTGGAGGCCGTGCCAATATTCATCTATGTGGATAATGATGGCAAGTGTCTGTCACACTCATTGACTGGGTTTTCCAATCTACATGTTCGACAGAGCGTGTAATGAACCGTGTTCTCATGTATAGTGTATGTTGCCTTCTTTGTTACATCCGGGACATCAGTCCTCGGGTAGGCCTACGATGCATGTTTCAGTTTGAATTAACAAAAAAATTTAAATGAGACTTTGTTCTTATTAAAAAAGCGGTTGTATATTATACATCTGTTTTCCATATATCCCATTTTCAGTAAAAAGACATGAAAATAACAAATATTCGATATTCGACGGTAATCGTATATTGTGTGTAGAAATGGACAATTGACATACTTGATTCATATTACATATATGTCAAAATCAATGTGTTACTGACTGCAATGCACTTCAACAAATCAAATCACTTGAATCCCTTCACAGTCAAAACCTATGATGTGTACTGCCTTATAAACATGATGTGAGACGAACTTTGGATATTAATCATGAAACACATGGCTTGAATAAGGAAAAGCCTGGAATATACTCATAATTAAAACCATCAATATTATTACCAACAAGAACTATAATCGTAAATAATATCACTGTCTTTAGTCTGTGTACCATCCCATTGCCATGTGCGATGTTGGCCCATCATGCTATCCGCAAAGACAGTATAATATAGGGCACTGTGGCGCGCACATGACTAGAAACATTAAAATTAATGTTTATCTACTAGGCATATATAATGCACCGTTATATGATATTTCATCATGTTTCCATGTGTCTGATGCGTGGTATAAGAACTTGTCTAGTTTCAGGACGTTATTCCCTTTTTGATATTTACAACAAGACATCAGCAACGATACCTTAGTTGCACAGAGTCCATGCACCAACCTTGTTTCCATATATATATAATTAATGAGTCAGTTTTTTTTAGTTTTTTGCCTCGTTAAGAAGGAAAAAGGAAACCTCTCAAACAGAGAGAAGCAAGCACACAGCGCAATCTGACAGCAGAATATTCGACATTTCAATAATAAACAACAACCCCCTGGAGAGATATGGAAACCCTGAATTCGCACTCCCACACGACACTTATACCCAAGTTCTCTGAAGGACCTTCTACTTCAATACCAGAATGTCCGTTAGAATAATTATAATAGTATAGCTTACCTTGAGATTCTCGATTTGATTTTTTGGATTTTCAGAGAAGCTTTCAGAGGAGATGATGGTGATGTTTGCTTCTCTTAGCAAGGTCAATAGGTCGTTGATTGCCTGTCAAAAGAATTCAAGGTACCAAATTACAAAATTGTAACAATTATTTTCGTCAGTAACCGATAGGTTTGGTACCGAAATGTGACAATGAGTACAAAGCTGACGAAGCATGCAAATTTAAAAAAAAAAATGGACAGTGCACTGATGGACATGCTCCTATCTCAATTGAAGAAAATCACCACACGCAAAACCCAACCCCAACCAAAAAGATTGATTTAAAATTAACCAATTGGGCAGATATCTCGGTTTAAAAGTCAATTTGCCAAGCTTCAATCAATCGGGAAACAAGCATGGATAATAGCAGCACTATCAATGTGTTGAAATAATCATGTTTGTGGCTCTAATGAAAATAGAGACAATTTTGAGATAGAGTGCGTTGCAGCTCCGTGCGCTAAATCATCAGGAATCAAAGACATGGATGAATATACCCAAACAGTCAATACAAGCACAATCAGGGAAGGAAGAAGTTTCTTTGTAACTAGTTAAAAATAGTAACATCTCATACCACCAGCTTCATACTTGCTGGAAAACCTGGAGAGATTTTAATAAGATTTCAAAATTGAAAACAAATAAAAATGGATAAAAATAGGCTGCTCATGTGTCAATGATAAGGAAAGGAGTGGGAAATTGAACATAACTTTGCTCATAAAAAATTTTCATAATTTTTTCTGTTACCAGGGAAAACAGCTCGTGGTTCTCGTGAATCGTCGCCACCCGTTTCCAGCCGAACTCTCGCATGAGTCGTATTCTCGCGGGATTATACGAGGCATCCGGCATATACGTACGGTAGAAGAAAGGATACTTCTTACGATTGGACAAAGCAGAAGAAGCGGCAGCATAGGATAACTGGAAAATGAGAAAGGAAAGCAAAGATGAATCAAATGAAGCATCGATGTATTTAGCTTGTATACTGGTCTGTTGGTTGTGAAATATAACTATACAATTTATTACGGCAATTCATCTGGTTGGGAGCCTTTCAAAATAGTAATACAACTTACAAGAGCAACCAATAGTGTGGGCACTCATGTCGTAACCAGAGTCAACTTCCTGTTAATATTAAAATCTCATTTTTTGTTGTCTCACCTACTTGAACTGAGCATTTCGATTAGTCATATAGACTATTGTGTATATATGCAAAGGCTTGCCCTTCACCGACGTAGATGAGCACTGCATATAATACCCAGTGCCTGTGGATACACTTAATATGTCCTCTTGCCTTATACACGTGCTTCACATGTTTTATAGGCCGCCTACTCGATGAGGTTTATGAGTGAAAATATAGACACTTGCATGAGGTGATACTAAATGTTGACAGCGACACAACTCAGATTCCTGAAGGTCACTACAGCATAGTACCTGAGATGTGTTCGCTTCCACATCACGTACCTGTATGTAAACACTTGTATGTACTTACTGCACCTTAAAGGTAGTATCATACTTTGGTTTTTGTCAAAGAAATGCAGATTCATGGGCACAGATTATTAAGGGCGATACAGTAACAGTAATCTGTGAAATTCTCCGTCCCATACGGTGCCCACTTTTTGAGAAAAAAAAACAGTGAACAAAACCCACGGAATTTGCTTAATCTTGTCACAAGTTACTTTTGATCTTTTAAAGATGAAAAACAAATACATTTTCGGTCGTTGCTTATACGCCATTTCAGGCGGAACAAAAACTGCACTTTCCCGGATTGAGTGACTGGGGAAATCTGATTCATATCCAACAGGATATATCCCGAATATCTAATAATCGTTGGCATTGTAAGAGCAAGGTCCAAATCGATTGTTACCGTATGAATATGCCTCTAGGCAGGAGCCTGAAAATGCTCTTATTAATAATATTAATACATAACCTATTTATCATTCATGATATGCATAGCAAGCTAGCTGAACAGTGGAAGCATAATAGTAAATGCTGATATTTTCTTGACAAGGTTGTAGTACTTTATTATTGAATAACCATCGATGACGTTTTCGAGTCCAGAAAAATCGGGCCGGTATAATCATAGATATATATTTGTTTATATATATCTATGGGTATAATGACCACATTCAAATGTAAACAAGCAAATGTGGAGGATACATCAGTAATTCCAATCAGTTGTAATTATAATACTCACCATAGGATTAATTACTATAATTATTTGTATTAATGATTTTAACAATCTTCATTGTTAATCCCAGTTTCCCAGCCCTTTCTATTTGTCCACCTTTGATCTGACCAATGTTCTTGTCCTCTTGTCATTAAGCGTTTGAGAAAGATCCTGCTAGGATCGAAATGCCTCAGACCCTCCTGACTCCAAGTATATCTTTATAAATTATGAAAAACAGGCTTCCAAAAAGCCAAATATTTAGTTGTTTAAAGGTTCACTGTAATCAAAACACATTAAGTTAAATACATCTGTATTGTTATAAACTCAACCTGTCTATCTTTGTTTACGCAAAACAATATTGTATATAGAAAAAGGAGGTATTTTAGACGTCACGCAGTGTACTGTGGTGCGAGCCTATACTAGTTCTGTATGTGACGTGTGTGGACCGGTTCCCAGGAGGGCCTTTTGGGGGTGGGGGGGCATACATGTACTGATTTAATTTGTACTGATAACTTTTTAGTAAAAATTTGGCACTTACATGAAAATATAAATTTATATAGTAATTAGTTATGCATTAAGCAATAAGTTTAAAGCACTTTCACCCCTATACTAATTTGGATTACAGTAAACCTTTAAGAATCGGATATACAACATTCCAAACAGGGGACGAGTGAATGTTTGGCATAAATGTCGAAATGGTGGTTGACTATACGAGTTTACGAGATCGAGTTATACAGACCCCAAATTGTCCGTGTTCGGAATTAAATTCAATCCTTCGATCCAATAAAGGTGAAATATCGTGTGTTTGAATGCGAGAAATAGATTACCAAGGCTTGAGAATGCACACGTCGTGCAAAGCATGGTTGTAACAATGTCATTACAAGATATAGGAGTCGGCCTTCCACAATGTGTTCAGATTTAAGGCTATGCATGACGGAAGTACATAAAGTAATAGGATTTGCGGTAACGCCATGTGATGTTTATAAACTCTTTTGTGAGTATGGGTGGCTCTGAAAAGCATTCTCATGAAGATGTCCAGAAAATACTTGCTGAAACGTCGAGTTAACCGGCTCTTTTCAGAGCCACCCCATACTCACAAAAGAGTTATATATGTCACTTGGTGTTATCGCAAATCCTATTACTTTAAATGTAATATCATACTTTGGTTTTTATCACAGAAATACAGATTTATGTGCAAAAATATCAAGTAAGATACAGTAACAGTAATCTGTGAAAATTTCGTTCACATACGCTGCCCGCTTTGGGGGGGGGGGGACAGTGAAAAACGGCCACAGTATTTTTTAAATCTTTGTTCTTATATTTTTGATCTTTAAAAGCTCGAAAATAATTTTGGTCAATGGTTTTACTCTTTTCTGGATAAATAAAGCATTTCAGGCTGAACAATTTTAACGGCATGCATGTTTCTACCATCACCATCGTTATACCCTGTACCGGTAAGTTATAGGTAAATCTGTGAAGATTTTCAGTTTCGGTAAGCTACCAAAGTATGTTACTTCGTACCTTTAATATGTTCAACATGAACGTATAAAATATACAAAATAATGACGTATAATTATGTAACATTCAGTGTAACATGACTAAGACTGGAATGACCAATCAAGTTGTTTGATTTTACATTATCTTAAATTATGTGTGTTATAGTGCATGTTTGAGACATTGCTCGTTACTTCAACGATAAATGAATGTTATAAATACAAATTGCTTGTATTATTATGTTTACTTGTAAATGACATTGATGGATGGGTTTTATCGTTCAGTCACTTTAGCTTTCTCCTTTCAGAGCGGCACAAATATCTGGAATATAGACGACCATGTGCTACACTGGGCAAGTGGGCAATTTGGTCTGACCTAAGAATATAGACATGTTTTCAATCATACCAAATGTAATATTTACCAACTGTTAATGGATGCTTTTCGAACTTTGATCTTTGAATAAACATTATGCTGGGTTAAAGGTTACATCATCATACTTTGTTTAAGGTAATATCATACTTTGTTTTTTTGTCAAAAAATGAAGATTGATGCGCAAAGATTATCAAGGAAGATACAGTAACAGTCATCTGTGAAAATTTCAGTCCCATACAGTGCCCACTTTTTGAGAAAACAGTGGAAAACGCCCTTAGTATTTCGTAAGTCTTTTCACCATGATCTTTAAAAGATCAAAATTGTTTTTTGTCTTTGGTTTTACTTTTTTCTCGATAAATACTGCATTTCAGGCAGAAAACCTTTAATGTATATGTTTCTACCATCACCATATTTATACAGTGTAGTTATAGGTAGGAGGCCTATAATCTGTGAAGACTTCTGTTTCGGTATGCTAGCATATGATAGTACATTTAACATTTTATTATACCAACTCGTCATGCATTCCAACGTAAATAGAAGAAATAGTGGATCACGTCACAACAATATTCAACCATATCAATTTGTGCAATATTCAACCGTAATGCTTCAACGAAATGCGCCTATATATATACCTACTGCACCATTGGCTCCAAAATCGCTGTAAAGAATTTCCTTAAAATCACACTTCAAAATGTATATCTGTACTGCCAGGTATAATTATTATGAAGCCTATGCTTAATTAAGGAATACATATCGCATTGGATGGAAAGATACTGGTTTAAAAATGTGAATACGGTCAGAGATAACCAATCTTAAGTGGACACTAGCATCCAAACCGAGGTGTATATAATATAATGTGATCTTGTTAACATGTAGAGCTAGCAAGCATGTTAAGGCCTCCGTCGGTGCGGTCATGTAGAGGTGACAGCTTCTTTATGTTTTTCTTTGTTCATGTAACACGACGCACGGAAATCTTTCAATTTTGAATCGTGAAACTGTAAAGATATACGTGATTGATTTTAGGACGCAATAACCTTCAAAAACACAACCTACTGGAAGTTGCAGTTAATTGAATCTACTGGATTGAATGTATTGAATGTATTTGATTGTGAAAGGTCTCATCGTTATAGTCTCGTGCAGTAGCTCCGTGGATGAAATCTGTCTCCATAGCTGCGACACATGTCACTCTTTACCAGCAAGCCCTTACCTTTATCTGTTATTGACGTTGAAATCATGGAACTGTTGTGAATTCAATTCGATATTTCAAATCAGACAACAAACAAATAAATGGAAAATATCTTGACATTAAATAAACAGTCAAATCTGAAATCAATAACAACCTAACCTTCAAGTGTTGGATTGTTTGCTAAGATATAAACTTCCTTCGAAAGACCATATTATTGTGAAGATAGAACTAACTGCATCGTGCTTTTACTTACAACCCGCGCGCAAAGTGCCACACGTACATATCTTGTATAGCCTAGCCATACAGGCTTTGCTGGCAAGAAGTATAGCACGTCACAAGTTGAAAATCCATGATAGGGCCTACTACAAAGTTCTCTTTACGTTTTAACTTGAGATCACTACATTTACAGTAATAACACCACACAGAGTAGATTTGAAAGTTGGTGGAAGAGGTGATAAAATGGTCAATTTCTTGTCAGGATTTGTACAATATGTCTACAGTGTCCTCACGGCGAGTGATATTTTCTATGCTAGAAGTATAATTATAGGAATACTGACCGTGACGAGGTTCCAGAAGTAAGCTGTCTCAGCCACAGCTTGAGTAGCCGTAGAACACGCAGGTCCAAGGATCATAATCTTCTGTGGCTTGCGGAATAGTTGATCAAAGAACACACGGGTACCAAGACCAGCCTCACACTGTAAGAGAAATCAAAGACAATACATGTATCGTCACAAAAGAATAAAATACATCAAGATTTTAAAGAACTGTATGCTGACAGTAATTTGAAACTGATCACACTTCATTTCGCGTTTCAATGCCGCGCTCCTAAATAAATAAGACATCCATACAACTTGTATTTGACACACAACTGAACATGTGTTAAATGCAACAAAGCATTCTAACAGGAGGGTCTACATTAATTTTGATCAGTCTCGCAGTGAAAGAAACCTGCATTTAAAGACGTGGTGCTCACTTATGAAATAATAATTGTCTGATTTCCAGTGCAAAGTTGGGAAGAGTCAGTTGGCAAGCACTCTCTGTGCTCGGGTCATGGAATTTACCTAACATAGCAGTATTACCATATCCTATTGTGGTGTGATGCTATACCAGACACATCTGTGTAATTTATAACATACTGGACACAACGATAACATGATTTTAAAAGAATTGAAATCGTTGGAGTTGATCTTTAAGGGAGATGAAATTGAGACGGTACCAATATATTGGTAAAAATGAATTTGCCAAACAATGAATAATATGAATTGAAGTGAGGTATATGAATTAAGGCCCATTACTATGATTGATATTATCGTTATTTTATTGTTGTTTAACCAGACAGCATTCTGAACACAGCACAAGCTGACTCCCGTTTCGCCCATTCACTTCAGCACTGAATGACTGATGACCACATTTACAAACATTGCCTACAATACATGTCATATCCTTGGATATTTGGTATCCACAATAAACGCTATTATTGATTGATGAGGCAATGACGTTTCTAAAGAAGGCAATTATTATTTCTGATGATAATTACTCAACCGCATAACGGTAGAGGAATGCCGGTCCATAAAACCCAATGGTAATAGGCCTATTTACATATAGGTCTTAAGAATATGCAATGCCATTGAAAAATATATATATAATAGTATATAACCCATGAGCACAATAGCAAACTGATAATTGTCATACAGTTCAATTCTACACAATACGATGTACACAACTCCAAGCATGCAGATAAATGCATAGTACATTGACACATGGCAGCTCCGGCCATCGTTAGTTTTGTGTTCTAAGCTTTACAATTCCAGGGGTCAATCTCACGGCCCTGCTTAGCACACACATTTGGTAACCATAAAATTCCCGTCTTAATAAAAACATGATTAATAACCAAATTTCCGTTTGTTGTGTATCACTTGTGATTGTTCTTTAGCTGCAGTTCGCAGACCATGAATATC
Source organism: Astropecten irregularis (assembly GCA_963971285.1). NCBI lineage: Eukaryota > Metazoa > Echinodermata > Asteroidea > Paxillosida > Astropectinidae > Astropecten > Astropecten irregularis. Next base: position 374,541 of record OZ020245.1, on the reverse strand, counting down.
AAATGGAATTTTTAATGGTGTTTTTTTTGTGTTCAGCAATTATTTGTGCTTAGCAGCTTAATGAAATTGGCCCCAGGTCTATCTGGAGCTCACATGACAATTTCGTTAAGAATATTTGTCATGGCATTTCTTCACGAAACTCTTGTCAATGTGCAATGAAGAAAAAGACTATTATGGTGGTGAAGACGAATGCCTTCATTCTATGGTAATACCACCATTTCATCAACCAATGGGGTTCACAGACTTTAACATACAAGAAAAAACAAAACCCATAAATTAGCGTTGCTATAGCCGACCGCCTATGCACCATTATGTGTCCTTGCGAAGGTACTTTCAGCAATCTGATTATTTGTTATCTTTGCGTAAAAAATATCAATAGACGGAAATGGAATTCACGAGGCAAATAATAGTAACCTTGACCAGGAGAATTCGGCTTAAAGGTACAGTACAAGATTGGTAACATATACCCAAACAGAAATGTTCACAGATTTACGTATAACGTTCAGGATATGAAGATGGCGCTGATAGAAGACAGAAAACAGTTTTGATCTCGGGGTAAAATTGTAAAAGATCAAAAAGATTTTCGGTCGTTGTTTTACTCTTTTCTGGATAAATACAGCATTCCAGGCGGAAATATTTATATGAGTATTTTAAAAGTATGTTTCTACCAGCACCGTCTTTATACCCTGTAAGATATATGTAAATCTTTAAACATTTCTGTTTTGGCTTCTTACCAACTTCTTTGATTTCACAGTCAGGACTTGCCCATATTCCCCTGTATGTAAAAATACATGTGGCTCAACCTTTAGAAAATAGTGCATATCTCGCTAGCTTCAAAGGAAAGGTGATTGTGTAACCATAGAGCTATGGTGTAACTATACAGTGTGATATGTACAGTATATGGCCTCGATGCTATATGTTTAATTAATGGTGCCGATATTATACACCAAATAGGTCAATGGAGAACGCATGATATTTGGGAGGTTAAATTAAGCTTGTCTCATTATGCGCGTGGTTGGTCAATCCCTAAGAGAAGTCATTATTTATTTTGTACCCTGGCCCTTAATTACGTGGGAACTCTTCAGAATTAACGAGTGCGTTTTCATGCAGAAAATACCTCGTTCAAAGGTTTACTAGCTATTTCCATTTCATTCAGTTTTCAGAAGACCTAGATATTGATTAGTACGAATAAAACTATAATACGGTGAACTGTTGACAGACTCATGATGTCAAACAGATGAAAAGGCAAATATTCTGAATATGCTCGTATTTTGCAGTGTTGTCGTGTCTTCATTTCGTCTTCTCTTTTTATGTAGGGATGGAACAATGTTCTTAATATTCTCGGTGGTGGGATATCGATGGTAACTAAATGCCGAGTACTTTGAAGCATCTAATATGCCAATCCCTGCCATCATCTCATGGTCATTGTGTTCATGTTCATTTCTACAGTATCATGATGTCATATAATAAAAAAAGTTATAAAACATCAGCTATATCCTTCAAGTATCCCACTGCGTACAGACAACAGTAGCATGGGATGAGATAAACAAGTCGTGAAAGTGTACAGGGACTCATTAAGAAGCCTAGCTTGTTGTCGCTTGTCTCTTGGTAATATCAGTATTCCTATTAACACACACAACACAAGGACACCAAGATAATACAAGAAACAGGAACCAAACACGTAGTCAACATGGCCCATGAATTGTTTTTACATCTTATGATATTTCAATTCCCGTAAGGATCTTTCTTTGAAAAGTTACACTTTATAATGAAATGTTTGTATATACATTATATCGTTACAATTCGTATATGTGAAGTAGTGTTCTTCCTGTGGTGCTTTATATAGTCTCTAGTAATGTGTTTGAATGAGTCTTCTAGGCTGCGTTCGAGCGAGCTACTCGTGTTAACACGAGTACACTCCTGAGCGCTCGAACGGCCGGAGTACGACACTCGGGTCAGCGAGAGTATACTCTCCATCGTTGGGGAGTATACTCCTGCACCGGAGAGTATTGCGCGCGCATCACACTCGTGTTACCGGGAGTAACCGCTCGAACGCAGCCATTATGTTCTGACAGACAGTAACCCGTGTTCTAATCTTTGTTTAATGAGGGTTTGGTGTGTTTTGCAATGCGTTACGGAGTTTCACAGTAATTCTAAAAAAAAAACTTATAACGGTGTTGGAAAGTTTTGTTTTGAGTTTTTCAAATTCTCAGGAAATAAGTTTCACAGTTTGAGTCCCTCTTATGTAATACTTCAAGTCAGAGGTTGAACCCTATTGTTATAAAAAAAAGGCGTCAAACCTCGAACGGAAATTGAATATATATCAAAAATAGAAATGTACCAGAAATATACTGAAATTGGAGAGATGCAAGCCTGTACATATTAATATCTTTGGCTGAATCTTTGACTGAGATCATTACGGGAGGTAAAGATAGAAAGTTGATTAATAAGAAGCTTGTTAGGCCTTTAATGAGTAAACAGAATCCAAAAGTTCCACGGAGTCAATGAATGATTAAGAAACCATAAAATGTGGTTGGAACAAACAAGATTCTACTTATAGCACCCATGTTTGTGGCCATTATTTTTTATAAATATAGTCTACACATAATATGGCATGACCAGGTTCAATTACTATGAATGTTTAATGGTCAGTTTCTCATTTCCTGCTCATTAATTTTCACAATAGTTAAATCGGAGGGTTATCTTTGGTTTCAATTGGGACGAGTCATAGTCGACATCCGGGATCTTAAATTGTCCTCATCATGCAGTGTCCACATCTCAAGCCACTGCTATATGACCCTACACAGTCCTCGCTTCGGACATAGAGGTCCTCTTTAAAGCCCCCATGAGGTTTATCATGCCTTTTCCAATGCAATATCCCATAACCTCCACGAGGCCACACAGTTACAACTCATCAAAAAGACGCGGCAATTTATGTCCAAATTGCAGCATGACGTCCGTAAAATTGGCAAACTGGTTACCCACGTTGTGCAACATGACCTGGGTGTGTCTGTACATTACCGTTATATCAACGGCGTCCATCGCTACTTCATTTTCCTATAAGAGGCTTGCCACGGCTTGACAAAGGCTAGCTGCAGTCTGCATCCGAAATGTCACTATCTTTTAGCTGACATTGCGATCCACGGAACAATCTTTCTTCTTGTCATTTTCAACGATAAACGAGTAATATTTTTCCAGAAAATTCATTCGGGTAAAGTGGACAACTCTTAACGCACTCTGGGGATATGTATTTGATACCACTGATTGTATTTTAATATGACTGTGTAACTGTATGATGGCTACATGACTAGCCTGGAAGGAGTTGCTCAGACGTTACCCATCATCAAACATACAGACCATCAGTAAGCGCGGTTTTCAGTTTCTGGTCGAATGGTTATAGAAAATGCTGTTCCACATGGGACCATTTCGGGCCAACTGTTTCTTCTTCTTTTCCTTCTCCCATTTTACATAAATGACTTTATCAAATCATATGATGTAAATCCATTATTGTGTTCACTGATGACTACAGCTTATTTCTTTCCAATACTGATCAACTATATATGCCTATACACTGAATCGTCACAGCTTACTGCGATACCTGCAATCCATTTGAATTTGTTTCCAGCCAACAAACTTTGTCTTGATATGACAACAAAAAAATTAATGTGACAGTAATAATCTGATTCGGTGGTTGACTTCTGATTCGGTGGTAAATTTCTTGTCTTAAATGTCAAAGGTGAGTGTGAACTGACAGTACCAATACATAACACGTCCAATCACTATAAATTCCTCTATACTGAATAACTACCAACAAGATAATTCGACGAATTTTATGACAACTGGAAGACCACGGCCTTCCTTGAAAATATCACATAGCGAACTCAAACTCTATCACGCGCCGAATTCATTCTTTACTCATTTGCAAACAAGAATTTCCAAAACATTCTGTCTTTGTCGGTATATAGTCAGTTACCATATTCGTAGAATACAGAGATCTGAATTCATTCGGGGGGAAACGTGACTGCAAATGATCAATATATCAAAAAAAGTATTGGGGTCTGAACAAAGAAATATTTGGATTGAGATGAAGAAGGACATCTTCAGAGATTGTAATATTTTGGGAAGTTTTTCGGATGACAAGGACTGTGCTTTTATGTTTCTGTTTGCCGCAAAAGTACGTGATGATGATCAACTGAAAGGAATACGAGCAATGCCATTTAATAGCCGACTGCCTGACGATTGTTGCTGGAACCGGAACTCTGTTTAATAAAAAAAAATTCTTTGGCATCTTTTAAGTGGGAGAAATTTTGATTTAAAAGGAAGAACTTAAAGGTTCTTCGTGTCGAAGGTTTCACTGGTAATTGCATTGATGCTTTGTGCTGTGCCGTGGCGGATACGTTTTACGTATGTCCTTTTAGCAGCGCTTTAAACGGAACTTGAACACAATGGCGTCGTGCTGTGAAGAATCAAATGAAATTTAGTTGCATTGAATGACCACATCTCGACTTGATACAAATTATCATCGCTCAAATGCTCGCACAGATGTGTTGATTACTCGATTCCCTGCAAGGAATTCGGGTACAGCATAACAGTATAGGAATACTGGTCAAGTATCAGCCATACACACTGATCTAAGCACCTCCAGCACTACAGCAACTGTCTCAATACAATAACACAGAAGTATTCCATTTACAAATTAGTATTGAAGCCAGGTGTTATGTTCAAAGTAAACAAATTCACCAGGCTTGGAATTGCGCATTTTTCTTAATTAAAGAGACACTGAGTGAACGGAATTGTACCAAGATTTACCGAGAAAAATCAATTGCACACACGAGAGCGAATGTCAATGCCCCACACGGGTTAGACGATAAGTATAGGCCTAGACATCGCGTTCAGTTCAACATCTCCCGAGGTAAATGAGCCAACAAACGAATGCTTGATAATCACACTCACATGGAGTGCTCAAGAAACAAAGAATCAAGAAGGAAGATTTTTACTGATGCACGAGGTTATATTAGCAGGATTATTAGTGTATCGTTGAAGTATAAATACTTATCCTGCTGTTATGTAATGTAAAACGTTCTTCACTGCTCTGTACACTCTAAAAAATGAAGTGCTAAAATTCGGGTGCTGATTAGAAATTTGCGCCTCACGTGCTGATTATAGCTCTTAGCGTGCATCAAGGTTTGGGAAACGACGAGGTGCAGAAAAATAGGTGCTGAAAATAGGTGCTATGCCTGTAATTACACCATAAGTGTAAACCTGCCTGCTCCAGCACTTCGGAGTAGTAACTAGATGGTAGAGCAGTGCTGCTTCACGTGCATTAGCACCTAACAACAGTGTACAAGTTATAGGACTGCACCAACATGTGCTACATTAGCACCAACATGTGCTACATTAGCACCCACGGTGTGGTGTGGCACATGCATCCCACACACGTGTTCTGGATAGACGGTTTACTACAAGGATCGCCAGAATTTCGCCAAAATGTGACCACTAGACGCGTCCTATTGATGTTTTTTTCCAGAAAGGTTCTGCTGAATTGGTGAGTAGGGAATGAAGTTCAGATATATATAAGGATACAAATTAGTGCTCTGTAAACAGTGATAAAAATTACATTATCAATGTATAAAACAGGACACACACACAAAATTAGACCAATTGATTTGAAATTATTTTTGATATTGTTTTTTTCAAGTTTGCCCTGTGCATTGGGAACAACTGTCAAGAGCCTGTGAATCTTTAGTGACTTTATCAAGTATAATTCCTAGTGTACTTACAGCTCAAATAACCCTGAAATAATTGAGTGACAGACATTCATTTTCTATCATTTGTAATTGTAAATTGAAGCATCTATATCAGAGACATATTGATGACTTGCATTGTGCAATTTTGTTTTGCATTCATTATGCACAGGTAAACAAGCCCTCGGCAGTTTGTGTGCAAGAGGCTGTGACGAAGCAGCTTTCCCTGCTGGTGATGGGAACAAGGAGTGATATTCAGCAGCTACTCTTCCTGCAAGTTGAAGATTCCACATCACCTCTTCAAGCTTCAAGCATTGTCAATGCATTTGATGAACTGTTTAAGGCATATTATGTGTTCAACTTAAAATCAACGTTCAACGTATCCTGCCCCCAGTGCACAACAGGTACTTATACATTCAGACACATATCTTTGGATTAAATCTGCAGGATATGGAAATGCCACATATAATCAGAGAACTTGCTGCAGTAGTGTAAACTACTTCTGAGAATCTGGAGCAATTGTTAATAGAAATCATGTGTGCTTTCATTTATCATCAACTAACGTTATTAAAGTTTAAACAGTTGTTGATGTTTTTGCTTGTTGACAGAAATATGACATAGATTTAATGATACTTGTGTTTGAACATGCTTATACTGTAATACAAAAAAAGCACTTTGTATATCATAGTGAAGATTAAAGAGCCGGTTTATGCCGGTACTTTGTTTCATAACTGCTGATTGTCCTATTTAGTGTTTATTACAAGAGTGTTATAATGACAGGCTGTCTTGAGAGGGGGATTTTAGGTGCTTATGGATGTAGGCTGAAGTTACACTATAAGGGTTGTTTTCCAGCCTTTTTATGGAGCTGTTTTAAGCACTTATAGTGCGAATTTTGGGTGCTGGAGCGTATTCCGTAGCACGATAAGAGCACAGGTGCTTACACTATAAGTGTTTTTTAGAGCACCCGGACCTGTGCTTACCAACAACACTTGAACAAGTGCTAATTTAGCACAAGTTGTGCAGTCCCTATGCGAGCACTAACAGGTGCTATCTCCAAATCTTAAGGTGCCGAATTTAGCACTTCATTTTTTAGAGTGTACACGATTATTATTCATAAGAGTTAAAGTACAGTTATGAATTGGTAACATACCAACAAAAATGACTATACACCGATTCACGTGTTAAGATCAAAACCATTGTTTGATAAGAAAAATTGAGTCGGGTTTTCGCATTTTCCATATATTTTCAACATATGGATGACTGAGCTGGAACCCCCTAGTGAGTGCTAGTGGTGATGAGTGGAGATATAGTAGCCGTGAGTATATGGTGACCAGTAGCTACTCATGATCACTAATTTTGGGATATGCATGGACCTTTAATATTAAGCAATAATATCTGTATGAAATTACAACATTTAACATTACAACATGGTGTACGATAGGGCATACACGAGAGTGCGGGTTGGTGTCCATCTCTCTTTTATGAAAAGTGTAGTTCTCAAAAGAATGAAATGTTTCAGTTGGTCGACATTTTATTCATTATTTCGCATGGTGCAACCATCTATGCACTATACAATCTCTGATTACAACTTTTACCTGGCAAGAAGTTCATAGACGTTCCTACCTGACTTATAGAGTGTCTTCATTAAGATCGAACCTCCCATGCATATGGTCCATACGTATCTAAATTTCCACCCTTATATACTTGAGGTATTTTGATATGATCAATTTGAGTTTAAACGAAATGTACGGACCGATACTGAAAGGAATGCATTAGCGCCTTGACAGCTAAGGATGCAATAATTGTGGCCCACTCGTAATAGTGGGCCATGCAGGACACTATAGACGTATTGTGTAGGGAGAGAGGTCACAATATATTATAGGTAAGTAGTTTGTACGTGTTTCATGGATGGACATCACTGCATAATAGCTTGATATGATGGAGACAACATAGATTGAATGACGTGTTCATGACTTAAAGTATGTCATGATATAGGAACACTAGACAGTCCTGACCGACACCGCTAGGTTCCACACAACATCCGCCAGTTAGATATAGCATGGAAGTTATTATTATACAAACCTGAAAAGATGTAACACATTGAAGTATTGAAGTACGACCGAAGTAAACTACATGTAGTTCAATATAACTTGAAACTGGATCCGGGGTCTATTTCACGAAGTCCTAGGATGGATAATAAATCGAGATAACCCATCGTATCCTCCGTAGGCTGCAATGCAACACAGGTGTATACGATTGAAAGTTAGCTACGATGAGTTTGGTGAAACCGACTTGACTTGACTTGACTTGACTTGACTTGACTTGACTTGACTTGACTTGACTTGACTTGACTTGACTTGACTTGACTTGACTTGACTTGACTTGACTTGACTTGACTTGACTAATAGAGATATGTGACTGACTGACAGAATTAAAGGTAAAGCAATACGGCCTTATCATCGCTCTAACAATCTGAATGAAACATTAATTAACGGTGGGCATATTGTTGGCACGTGTCCTATTCAGATTAGATTCGTACATCTTAATATATTTTGATTCTCAGATTATTTGTGATTTCGAACGCATCGCGTGACTTTCAGATTTGCTTTTTCGTTTGTAATGGACTGCGGCAAAACTAAACTATAGTCAAATGGTTCTTTAAAAAAGCAAAAAAAAAAAAAAAACTCTTCTTCCGATTGGCGATAAGGACATGATTGTCAAGAGGTTCAATTATCAAACCTACTTCCTCTTGTTTTACTCCTCGGACCTCTTATCAAGGTCGTTTCTTTAAGAGGAAAGCGCGGCATGTGATCAAATGCACTAGAAGGCGACTTGAAAGGCCGGGGCAATTAAGTTTCTCTACGTGATTGTGTAAGGCGCTCATTGCCAATCCATCCTTTAAACCCAATGGAAAGTACTGCTGACCGATGTGAAGGGATGTAAAACAATTCACAATTCAACAAGGTAATGGTTTTTGCCAGTGCTTAAGGAATGTACACATTCGTATTGAGTTGTATGAATATTGATTGCTATAATAAAAAAAACCTGTTGATTATTTTATATGAGATTGGTTTTATCATTGAGATTTTAGAATCTCTAAGCCTAGAACTGAACAATCGTGGTTTTAGTCAAGGAACAAAGTTCTGAAAACCCTCTTATTAAGAATTTAGCTCAACAGCCATGCACTACATCTATGGTTTGACTTCATAAAATGGAAGTTTATACCACTAACAGCTTTGCTAGGTAGTATGTGACTTCAAATTGTGGTATCATGTTTGAGAAAGTGTGGTATCGTTTGAGGAACAACAAAAATCAAGAATAACTTTGCCACAATGCAACTGAAGAAAGGGCGTGATATTATTTTCTGCCCCCCCCCCCCAAGTCCTTGATATGTATTCTTTTTTGTTTTTGAATGATTATGTGATTATATCATTCATAAACCAATCTACAAGGCATGGCCATACTGGAACCAATCTACAAGGCATGGCCGTAATGGAACCAATCTACGAGGCATGGCCGTACTGGAACCAATCTACATGGCATGGCCGTACTGGAACCAATCTACAAGCCATGGCCATACTGGAACCAATCTACATGGCATGGCCGTACTGGAACCAATCTACAAGTCATGGCCGTACTGGAACCAATCTACAAGGCATGGCCATACTGGAACCAATCTACAAGCCATGGCTGTACTGGAACCAATCTACAAGGCATGGCCGTACTGGAACCAATCTACAAGGCATGGCCATACTGGAACCAATCTACAAGGCATGGCCGTAATGGAACCAATCTACGAGGCATGGCCGTACTGGAACCAATCTACAAGGCATTGCCGTACTGGAACCAATCTACAAGCCATGGCCATACTGGAACCAATCTACATGGCATGGCCGTACTGGAACCAATCTACATGGCATGGCCGTACTGGAACCAATCTACATGGCATGGCCGTACTGGAACCAATCTACAAGCCATGGCTGTACTGGAACCAATCTACAAGGCATGGCCGTACTGGAACCAATCTACAAGCCATGGCCATACTGGAACCAATCTACAAGCCATGGCCGTAATGGAACCAATCTACAAGGCATGGCCGTACTGGAACCAATCTACAAGGCATTGCCGTACTGGAACCAATCTACAAGCCATGGCTGTACTGGAACCAATCTACAAGCCATGGCCGTACTGGAACCAATCTACAAGTCATGGCCGTACTGGAACCAATCTACAAGGCATGGCTGAACTGGAACCAATCTTCAAGCCATGGCTGTACTGGAACCAATCTACAAGGCATGACCGTACAGGAACCAATCTACAAGCCATGGCCGTACTGGAACCAATCTACAAGCCATGGCCGTACTGGAACCAATCTACAAGCCATGGCTGTACTGGAACCAATCTTCAAGCCATGGCCGTACTGGAACCAATCTACAAGGCATGGCCGTACTGGAACCAATCTACAAGGCATGGCCGTACTGGAACCAATCTACAAGGCATGGCTGAACTGGAACCAATCTACAAGCCATGGCCGTACTGGAACCAATCTACAAGTCATGGCCGTACTGGAACCAATCTACAAGCCATGGCTGTACTGGAAACAATCTACAAGGCATGACCGTACAGGAACCAATCTACAAGGCATGGCCGTACTGGAACCAATCTACAAGCCATGGCCGTACTGGAACCAATCTACAAGCCATGGCCGTACTGGAACCAATCTACAAGCCATGGCCGTACTGGAACCAATCTACAAGCCATGGCCGTACTGGAACCAATCTACAAGCCATGGCCGTACTGGAACCAATCTACAAGCCATGGCTGTACTGGAACCAATCTACAAGCCATGGCCGTACTGGAACCAATCTACAAGGCATGGCCATACTGGAACCAATCTACAAGCCATGGCCGTACTGGAACCAATCTACAAGGCATGGCCGTACTGGAACCAATCTACAAGGCATGGCCGTACTGGAACCAATCTACAAGGCATGGCTGAACTGGAACCAATCTACAAGCCATGGCCGTACTGGAACCAATCTACAAGGCATGGCCGTACTGGAACCAATCTACAAGCCATGGCCGTACTGGAACCAATCTACAAGGCATGGCCGTACTGGAACCAATCTACAAGGCATGGCTGAACTGGAACCAATCTACAAGCCATGGCCGTACTGGAACCAATCTACAAGGCATGGCCATACTGGAACCAATCTACAAGCCATGGCCGTACTGGAACCAATCTACAAGGCATGGCCGTACTGGAACCAATCTACAAGCCATGGCTGTACTGGAACCAATCTACAGGGCATGGCCGTACTGGAACCAATCTACAAGCCATGGCCGTACTGGAACCAATCTTCAAGCCATGGCCGTACTGGAACCAATCTACAAGGCATGGCCGAACTGGAACCAATCTACAAGCCATGGCTGTACTGGAACCAATCTACAGGGCATAGCCGTACTGGAACCAATCTACAAGCCATGGCCGCGCAGCCTTGTAGGCATTGCCGTCCTGAATGATTGATTGGACGTAATACGCTTATACGTAAATGCCACCTGCTCTCATCCGTATTCATTTGTAACAATCACCTCAATCAATTTCCTTTCCCTTCGCTTGCGAATTTTACGTCATTATACTTAACATTTTATTACAGCAACAAACTGCAGATTCTCAACCCAGGTTCGCTCGGAACCCAATCTCTCCACTATGAGAAGATCCACATAGCACGGCGTAAAACCTCACTATCGGAAAGAATGAGCAGGAACCAATTAGATGCTGCTTAAGCATCAAAATTGAGTATGCACCGAAAACCTTGGTAAATAAAATCAGTGTGCCAGCCAAAACTCCTTGTTACTAAAAGCAGTATAAACATCACATGCAAATTTAGTTAGTAATCCTGTTTCATCAAGGAAGACTTTTCATGATTAAGCAAATTTTGTGCTTAAGCAGCTCTGTGAAATTGGGCCATGAAAATTCGGAATGAAAAATACTGAAAATATCAACATTAAATAAAATGATTTTTTTGACCGAGGAGGCCTTAAGAACAAAATTCAGTTATGCACATTCCCTCACCAGTCAATATCACCTGACAATGAAAACAGGTGAAATTCGCTTCAATTTCACACTAACTTATGGTTCAATTGAATATCATAAATAGCGAATATTTGCTGTAAACGCGAACTGAACGCTTGAACGCATGATACACATCATTAGCAATGGTTTATTTTCTCATAGTCCTGGTAATAATTGCTGCCTGAACTGATGGGTGGTGACCATACACCGTTATTAAAAGCAGTATAAACATCACATGCAAATTTGGTTGGTAATCCTGTTTCATCAAGGAAGAATTTTCATGATTAAGCCAATTTTGTGCTTAAGCAGCTCTGTGAAATTGGGCCCAGGATCTAGGAGCCAATTAATGTTACAGAGATGTTCAGTCATCATCTTCATTCATCTCTTTGAGCAAAACCATGCATATTACCACTATACCGTGAAAGACTTTCAGCAACATTAAAATGCAAGGTAAGCACGTTCTGCCTCATAATAAAATGTTGAGTATTAATAACATGCGATGGAGCACTAATGCATATACAGTAGCACACAACGGGTATGCATTCCTGGATCAGAATGAAAAATATTGAAAATACCAACATTAAATAAAAAAAAATTTTACCGAGAAGGCTTTAAGAACAAAATTCAGTTATGCACATTCCCTCACCAGTCAATATCACCTGACAATGAAAACAGGTGAAATTCGCTTCAATTTCACACTAAAAAGGGCTTGTCGGTATCCTTCACCTTTGAAGACAACACGAACTTAAGTGATTTTATTTGGTTTACATCATCATACTACATCACTTAACCATTGTCCATTTCAACCATGCAACGGGTACCTTATCTAAATACCTTGCCGTTTCTTATCTCCTTGATATTGACTTCCAAGTGAGCATTATACAAGAGCAACCGCTGTGCGTCACTGGTGGGAAGCAGGAAGATTGAGTGATTTTTTTAAGCAAGGGAACTGGTAAAAATTTTTTGTATATATTTCAAAAGAGTGAATCTGGGGAATCACTGCACTGCATTAATGATTGAGTGGACCAGGCAACAATTTACATACAAATGGTTTTTCGGGGAAATTACTGTTGAAAGTCAATAAAATATTATTATTGTGTGTATCTTGCGTAAGGTATTAAGCACGGAAATCCAGGCCTTTCTTTTTATAAACAGCTTCTTTGCCTAGATTTTAATTTTTAAACGCTACAGGCAAACTGGACACTATTATCTGACTTTCAACTCCCTGCGATTGGTTCATATGTTATGTACACAATGTACCAATAATTGACTATAGATTTCACTTCAGGCACTGTCTTACATAAACCTGAAGATTTTATATTCAGTCAAATCATACTGTAAATATATCGTATATTGTATGCAAACAGGGAAACTTAAATAGAAACCACCCGTATAGCTTAACCAATTCACACACACACTCACTATTGCTTTAGGGTGCATTTCAAACGGTTTCTAAATTAGTTTCACAAGACAGAAAATCTGTTTGAAAAGAGTTATGGAAAAGCAATATTGTTGACATGAAGATTGCAACAATTTGTACTAAACCTTGCCGATAGGCCTGTCCTTAAGAAAGGATTTCACACAATACAAACGGAATGATGAACACTTGAAGTTAACAAATTACAGGTGACATTTTTCTTCCGTAATGAACGCGACAATACAAATTCCCCTTTGGCAGAGTTCACACCATAGAACAAGGACTGTGGATTGCTTTATGTGTTTAATATTCTACAGCAGGCTGTTATATTTATTGCAGATTAGTCGCAGAGCAATGACATCTGCCGTCATTTTGATTGTATTTCGCTATTGGCTATTCTTATACCTAGAGAAACTAATTGGCAATAAACAGGCAAACGCACAATAGAAGCTTGAGGTGTTGGTTGGAGTATTGCAGTATCAAATAAAGAAATCAGGCTGCGTCTGATATTGATCTTCAGAAAGTCGCTAAACATTATTATATAGGTTCGTAGCCAACTCAGTAGCCACTCATATAGACCACAATCAAAATATATTGCCTCCCTTCTATTTAACTTATGGTTCAATTCAATATTATAAATAGCGAATATTTGCTGTAGACTCGAATTGAACGCTTGAACGCATGATACACACCATTAGACAATGGTTTATTTTCTCATTTATAGTCTTGGTAATAATTGCTGCCTGAACTGATGGGTGGTAACCATACACCGTGAATTATTTTGTTTGCTCTTTTCATTCGTGAGTGACCTTGCCGCCAAATGGCATGAATACAGACTAGGTTAATTATTACACTTCATTGGCTTTGCCCTTGGCCTTCGATATGACACGTTGGAAGAGACAAATTATTATTAGAAAATGACAATGATCAGGAGTTCCTTTACAATAATATTTGCGCTGAATATCTATAGTACGATCTATAAGTAATCGTCAAATAACCACAAGGGAAACTGACAAATACTTGGAGTTAGGATGGCCTGACGCGTTTCGAACGGGATCTTTCTCAAAATATCCCTTTGAGAAAGATCCTGCTAGGATCGAAACGCGTCAGGCCCTCCTAACTCCAGGTATTTAATATATTCAGGTCATTCTGGCTGATGAGCAGTTTGCAGCAGTTTATTACTCAAATAAGTGAAAAAGCTTTGACCCCCTTTCAAAGCTCATTATTTTTGTCACATTTCATATCAGTTTGTTGTAAAATAACAGCCACGTACGACGCTAAATTCTTAAGTTAGTGTGTCGCTAAGTTTTTAAATTATGTGTCAACGTTTATCCAGTTTATCCAGGGACTAAGCAGCAAATTAAGTTAAACGTTTATTATGTATTACAAGACCTAATAAATTATTATCCATGCCCCGTAAGCTGTCCTGTATGTCGACTGATATTTCTCTAACTATTGTGATTCTAAGCTCGTATGTCACTTGATAGGAATTCCAGCGTCTCATGTAAGCGGGAATTCTAACATGTCTATCGAGAACTCGTATACCATGATGACCACTGAATAATACCCATCACTGCATATCGTACGTGTCATATGGAATCCTACTATCATTATGTCAATAATTATAGTTATGTCCCTGCCACACAAAGTCACTGAGAATTATGGAACAGTGCACAATGTCCATACTGAAAATTCCCCGTTACATTATTACTGAGAACTACAGGCTCTTACATACGCGTCACTATATGTGACTTCAAATATCACATGCAATATCTTGTATACAGTATAGATTACCATGGTGTCAATGTTCAAGATGATATTTCTATAATAATAGATAAAATGACACATTGTTGCAAAATGTGTCAATCAATTAATAGACAAAGGCCTTATTGCCCGTGGTCTCCTCCTAGCCTCAAATTATACACTTTCCAGTGCTGCTGCTTTCAGTTCGGTGATATCACACCCTGACCATACTCTGATGTTGTCCACCCAGCGCACCTTTGGTCGGCCTACAGAGCGATGACATCCCTCTGGCATCCCATCTGGCATCCCAAAATGTGTACCACGTAACATAAGATCTTGAATTTTGAATAAGGAACAATTATGTGCAGATAGAATCCACCAGTTCCATATTTATATATTGCTTTATGGTGACACATAACACCGCCAGAGTATCTCTGATGAATGATTGATTTAAACGTCCAAAAATAAAATCTGTCCCTCTAAAGCATTTTAGAACATCTAGGAAACATAATATGCTGCAGTCACTTCATTCTCGCGCGATTCCTTGCCCTACTTTCCTCGCCTTTTATGTTTGAATACAGAAATATATCTATAACATTTTCTCCAAGATATAGTCACATCAAAGAGTGCATAAATTAAAGGGTTCCCAATATCATAAATTACATATTCAATGATGGCCAAGCTTGTCCAATAATTATGCTTTTACAATTATTTTTCTTCCCATTGAAATAATTGTTGGATAAACGGGTGCTTCAAGGTACAGTTCAGGATTGGTAACATACCCAAACAAAAATATTCACAGATTTACGTATAACTTTCATATGAAGGATATGAAGATGGTACTGGTGGAAACATACTGTTAAAATATTTCTGTCTGAATTGGTGTATTTATCCAGTAATTAGTCAATCAAAGACAGAAAACAGTTTCGATCTCGGGGTAAGATTAAAACCATTCTTTATGTTTTATGACAAAAATTTAGTTGGGGTTTTGCTATTTTCCCGTGACTCAGATGTCCGATTGAGCTCAAATGTTCACAGGTTTATTATTTCATTTACCTCTTTGATCAGACAAAGTGTGAGTGCTGTTCTATGACCATTACCATCTATCATGTTTTATACCTTTGACATTGTCCCTTTCTGTATGCTGTACATTTCACTCACATAATGTTCAGACAGAGCTACAAAGAGTAGAGTCGACACAAATGTACAAATATCCATAGTTTGATGTCTAGTAAGTATATATAACAGCTGATATGATATGCCCATTGGCCGGTCCAATCTTTACATTTAAGGGAAGATACCAAGCAACATTCAATCCCTGTGGATAACACTATCTCGTACACTCCGTTAACCCTCTTGCAAAGATGCTTCAAATTTGTAAACAAAGTCCTTGAAAGGTGAACAAACATTAGAAAATGTTAGAAGTTAGATGATTGATGGAAGAGGGCATGCGTAGAGCCCTGTTTCACTGGAGCACGGTTTATGCTGACGAAACCGACTGTAACTTATAAAGGTATAATATGCATAAACGGTTGAGGTCACAGAGTAGTACTCAGACTTTGTCTGATCAAACAGGTACATTAAATATCACACCTGTGGAAATTTGAGCTCAATCGGACATCTGAGTCACGAGAAAATAGTGAGCAACCAACTCAATTTTTCTTATAAAACATAAAGAATGGCTTTTACCCCGAGATCAAAGACCGGTTTTCGGTATTTGTTTCACTTATGTAGGCCCTATGGATAAATACACAAGTCTTTTCTGGCATAACTATTTTAACGGTTTGTCTCTACCAGCATCATCCTGAATGATATGTAAATCTGTGAATATTTATGCTCGTGCTGGTTACCAATCATGTACTGTATACCTTTAACTGACGCTGTCATTGCCCGGTGTCAGAGGGGAGTATTACCTATCATTAAGCCACAACAACATTCCAATCCAAATACATACCGGGTATCAACAATCATGGACATTTATACTGCGCTGGATCAATGTTAGGAACTATTTCATATGCGTTATCGAATCACACTTTACCGTGTTGAATTTTAAACTTTATGAAAAAAAAGGAATTGTCGTTATTAACCGCCTTCAAGTTCACAGACTCACAACTACTGTAAAACTACTAAATAGACAATATAATGTGTGTGATAAATAGATGATATAGAATTCATTGGATTCTGGCTTACACCACGTGACATGTGTTTTTTATATGATTGTTCCTAAAAAGGAATCGAATGAAAGAGATAAAACTATCTATATGAAGAGTTGGGCGGGACTGTGGAAGTGATTTGCTGAGTGGAGAAAACGGGCAGAAACATCAAGATAAAAGATAGATTAAAGCTAGACACGATTGGAGGAAAAATCGAAATATCTGCCACCTTCAAAAAGGCTACGTCCATGAGCAAGAAGGCCATATCACCTTAGAAAATCAACCACCGTCCTCCAACACATCGGACACTGCATCATTCGTATTCGTTTTTACTCATTTCTGTCCACATATTCGCACATTGTATAACCAGAATGACGGGTTCGTTTCAGGTAGAGTTATGTTGTTCTGGGATTGCTTTTTCAGTTTTCATTTTATGCATTGCTATCTCAACAATAAAAACAATGGTTGGGTATAAAGCTCTTTAATTTACTAAATTACTAATTGTTTTACTCGGTTTTACTCTTGAATATGACAATCAAAGTTGTATTCGTATTGTGCAATCTGAAACAAATTGGTGAATATACCCTGAAGCTGCACTGACTATGGATGAAAACCGAACATAAAACAGGTGTTATTTGCACAGATTGTAATGACCTGTGATTGATTGGCTAGTATGTAGACAGATCCTCAGTTTCTTCATAGGTACTATATTAATCTACTTTGATCCGGCAAGTTGATTGATTGAGAAGCTATACGGTATAAGGCCTACCTATACCGACGAACTGGTCAAACCATTAGGTCCTCCATTGATATTATTTGCAGTTATTTTGATTGATATTCTTGTATATTATTTGCATTAGTCATGTTTGTATTTGAATTTGTTACCATCAACGGTTAATAGTTTGTTAAATCCCCTCTGTTTGTCTTGTCTTCCTGTCTGTCCTCATCTGTGTTCTTGTCTCTGTCTATTGTTCTTGTTTATTGTTTTAGGCTGTCTCCTACAAGCTCTGCTTATTACGACGGCCTCATACTTCCATTTTCTCAATGTTCACATAGGTCATTGTATTTATACGTTGTCTTTTTGTTTCTGCTTTCTTGGCTATAGGAACGGTATTTCTAATATTTATTTTCCAATAACTATGTGACCTACTGTACTATATTTTATTCCATTGAGAAGTATGAAATAAATGTTTATCTGAATACTGAATACTGAATTAGAATATACTGTATAATACTTCCTTACTGGCTGAGCTGAGTCTTGGAGTTCAATGGATCGGACATTTCAAGGAATGCGAGGAAATTACAATGACAAAAATAAATCGTTTGGGCAATAAAAGCTAGAATTTCCTTGGGAAGATATTGTTTGTAACAGGTTAAGCTGGTACGTCCCTGTAACAAAACAACAATTGTTTGGAAAATCAGAAGGTTGTGTAAAGCGAATGATCATGTTATGGACGTTTTGCCATAGATGTAAGGGTACCCTTTGAAATAGGCCCTACCTGCTAGAATTGGTAATTTATTGTTCAAATGAAACGAGCTCTCTGCCATTTCTCTAAATGTAAACCTCAGCGGTCTTCTTAATGTAGATTGGTATAATGACCGGCGTGAAATTCAGAAGAGAAATATATGTGAATGTCTGCTTGTATAATCATGTTAAGAATAATGTACGTACCTGTGTGTCATTCCACACCATTCTCAAGTCATACTCAGGCAAGATGTCAGGACGCTGATTGACATGCTCAAGGGCCATCTGACAAGCTGGTAGAATCCCACTCCCATCCCATCCACCACCCAAGGTGAAGTAAGCACTCAGGTAGATTGGGATCTTAGTGGATGGTTCCGATGTGACATTCCCACTACTCTCATCATCAATGACAGCTGAGATGTTATCATCTGGTGGTGGAGTTGAGCTTACTGTGAGTAAAGGGATGTCACTACTCTCTGAAGTTACCGAGTCTATGTCCATGTCCATAGTAGACAGAGTATCAGTAACGGACGATCCCTGTGTATTTTCAGGACTGGTTGTCAGACCAGATTCAGTATTTACTGCTTGGTTCACACTGGACCCTGTGCTAATCGGAGTTACATCTAGTGCTGCTACTGTAGCTAGTTGATTACCAGTATCATCGCTGTTTGCATCTAAACCGACGGTAACTGGACCTGGTGTCAATGACCCTGATGTCACTGTGGTGGTAGATGGTACATTTGTTGGAGTTTCTGCCAGAGTTGATACTGTGCATACCAGGACGCTAAGGAAGATACACATTCGTGTTACTTCCATCTTGCAGACGGCAGAGTCAGAATTCATCACCATCACCCAACATGACGTTACCTAGAAACCGAAATGGTCTGTTGTCATCCAAAGACCTCTATGCAACCACAGCCACGTGTGGTCGGCTTGATGGATAACTCGTGAAATGTGCAGTACGCATTGTATGCACAGATAATAGCTCTGTACCAGCATCTATACCACAGTATGAAATATTGACATGGTAAGCCTACCTCATTGGCCAAGTGAGCTGTTGACGCTCATAGACATCACTGCCACGCATCAAACTATACCTGCATCCATGAGATTACGTTATATCTGCATCCCTGAGATGAACGTAATCACCATGCTTGTATGAAGACAATGACTAATGACCACATGAGAGCAATTATTTATCTAATTCCTCGACTGCCAATTCTTAATAGGGCAACATGGGAATCACTTCAAGATCTGGTTTTCCTTTTATCCTTCCTTTTGCAATTAATTTCATTTGATGAGTTTATTAAAGGAGGATTGTCCACTGATGCTAACCACAGAGATTAGCAAGGTGTTCAGAAAAATCACTTACAGTAGACGTCAGACCACTGACTGTGTTGATAATGTGGGACGTTTTATAACTTGCTCATTGTTGCCATGGTAAGTACGCCTATAAAAGCTGCAGGAATACTGATCAACGCAATCCACAAACGGTGCTCTTAAAATAAAAGGGCAAAGTCGAACTGTATACAAAAAATGGTGCATCAATATTTCAAAACTAACGTTTGCATTTTGCATCATAATAGGCCTACCATTTGCAGACTAGGCTATATAATTATATAGTATGGGCCAATCACAGCCTATATAGTTAACTATCTTCTTACATTGTACACGGTATGTATGCGTGATATTTTGCAGATACAAAATGGCTGGAAAATAATTAATTAAAATAATATTTTACAGAGTACATTATTTCAATTAGTTATTGACAATTCGCATGCATGATGTATTGAGATCCAATTGTACGAAATGATACGAGAGGCTTTTAGATCTAGTTTATGGCAAATACATTTTACCCTTATGTCACCAGGCGGCCATGGCGTTAGGATGTGGAGGATTTCAACTTGTGCATGCTGAATTTGTGATGTTAAGAAATTCGACTTTATACAAGGACGTGAGTTTTCTCAAGATATTCTATGAAATCTCGCGAAGAGTTTAAAAGGTTTGTATAGATATTCATGTAATTAGGACTAGGCCTATTCATATACTTATTCATATAACGTGCATGTTATCTCGCATTAAATATGGAGCAAGTGTCATGTTTCATTTTATTTTTGTCGCGTTATCTAAGAAAGGCGTTAGAATATTGTATTTTATGCCGTTCTGGCCGGTGAAACTGTGAGAGTTTGTTGTTACAGCAGGTACTAGGACAAGCTCTTTGTATTGAAACAAGCAGTGTCGGTTTATGTTCAATCCATGTTCATATCCTTCAATAACGTATCTTAGTTGAAATTGAAGGCTCCAATAGATGATGACATTAAACAATTCCTCACCCAAGTTGTGGTCATTATAAACCTGCCTTTAGATACTGGTGTATAGGTGGTTCGTGTTAGAATAACATGCACGGTTTCAAGTTCCTTATATTGTATAATATTACCCGTGGACTACACTGGCATGCTATTTATAACAACATCTGTTCCCCTACTTGGGGTCCGCCTGACCTAATAACAACGTCCGATTCAGTTCACTTCGGAACTCTCAACAAAAGAGAACACAAAATGTGTTGTTTGTGAAATAAAAAATGAAAACTGCATGTGTTTTCAATCATTTTCTTCGGCCAATAAGCCTTAGATTTGCCCGTTCATCCTACGGTCTATAGTCACGTTCTCCTATAGGTAGACGAACCTAGCCTTGATATCCAGTGATGCTGAGTACGATGTGAATGCTGCCATCCAATGTTACAGCGTGATTGTGGAGCAACATCCTGCATCTATTACGTTGAGTCTGTTACAGTTTGCCTCAAGAGCAATCTTGATCCGAAAGATTTCTACAATTCTGACAGAGTCCATCGTCTGCCGAAAAAATAGTTATATTCGGTACTTGTTTATGAGGAGGTTATTTATAAAGCACCATACCCCCATAGAAAGACGTGGCCTGGGTCTATCACTAGTCCATCGACGAAATGTACTGACATGTGGCCAATTTCATAAACCTGTTAAGCACAAAAATGTGCTAAGCATGAGATTTCTGTCTTAATAAAAACAGGGTTAACAACCAAACTTCCACGTGTTGTGTATCACTTGTGATGTTCTTTGGCTGTTGTTCACTGACCATGAATATCAAATGGAATTTTCAATGGTGGTTTGTTTTATTGGGCGAGACATTTTTGTGCTAAGCAAATTGTTGTGCTTAAAAGTTTTATGAAATTGGCCCAAGAACTGTAAGTAATGAATGTTGGTGAAATAAAATCTCTCTCTACCATGACGCCGAAGAGTCTGTTCCTATCTATTTGCTTTCATGGGTTTTTCAAAAGTATTTTCAATTAGAAATCAGAAATGTTTAGAGCTACATGTAAGGAGGGCCTGGCGTTTCGATGGTAGCAGTATCTTTCAGAAACACTAAATGGTAATTTGCTGCCCTTGATGAAGATCCTGCTTGGATTCGAAACGTCAGGCCCTCCCAAAACAAAGCATTGTTCAGATCATTATTTTGGTTGATGAACAGCTATAGCAGCAGTTACATAAATGAGAATACTAAATAATTAGAAATGTAATATGATGGGCTTTGCACCATCAATGATGGGGCCATGTCTTTACCAGAGAGGTGTGTGCCTATACATTCCCGGGCTTACAGTGTGTAGTCCATCCTTGCAATCAACGTCATTTTACCCAACCACTCAACAAACAGGCCTTAACACATCACAGTAATGTAGTAGCTGCTACGCCAATTGCAGATTTGTGTATACTAGGTCGTGATGGAGCTGTGTTAAAACACATGATGATCAATATATATATATAACTATATACTTTGCAGCACCATTGCCAAAACAAACTTATGCAACCTGCTTCAGACGGTTAAAACAACTGACCTCCATCTACTGTGCATGGGGCACGTGGGAGGGGGGGGACTCCACGAGTTCCTCTGCTCTTCAGCCAATGTGAGCAATTATCATCCAATGAGGAATTGATCTCAGGAACGGTTATGTACAAACGGCCAGCAGGTGTCGCTATATGAAAACTAATTTCCGGAGCAATCACGCTTGTGCCTTAGATCTATATATATAATAATTGGCAACATTTACGGATGACTGTTAGCTTATAATATCACAGGCACATTCATGTGTTGTAAATATGAGACCAAACTACCACATAGGCCTTAATGCATGCTCCTGCAACTGCATTATTCAGTTATTTTATTTTTTTTAAATATATGTCGGTGATCCACACATATTTCCTTTAAAGTCCACACTCAACTGCAGTTGCTGATCTAAAGGGAGTTTTTTCAGAAAACCGCTATTAAAATCTTCTTGTTTTGTAAACGAGGAATTTGGAGGCCGTGCCCAAATTCATACTAGCAATTACACGTGTGCTTCATGCTTCAAGGTTGCCGGCGATTCGTGCAGTCAGGGTGGGATTTCATCGAAATTGCGCTTGTTGAGTTTCAATCGGCCCATGTTTCCTGAAAGCTAGATCCGCCCCTGAACTAATTGGAATAAATAAATGAATAATTAAAAATTCATATTTTATGACAATCAGACATGGGAACAATTGTTCATTTTAGAGCATTTTTTGCACTACTTTTATCAATTTGGTTATATTATCCGTACTAATTGGTTGATAATGATCATTTTCAATTTGGAAAATACCGTTAACTTGGTTGATTCCGACAGAGAACATGTCG
Source organism: Astropecten irregularis (assembly GCA_963971285.1). Taxonomy (NCBI): domain Eukaryota; kingdom Metazoa; phylum Echinodermata; class Asteroidea; order Paxillosida; family Astropectinidae; genus Astropecten; species Astropecten irregularis. Next base: position 351,263 of record OZ020245.1, on the reverse strand, counting down.
TACCCACGCGTTGAATCCTTCCGGTTCTTTTGGAACCATAAACATACATTATTGATTATTGTCAAGATGATACGATGGCAAACCTGTCTGGATCGTTGTATATGTCTACTTGCACACGTACGCTGAGTCCAAGAAAATACAGTCAATTTATAGAGGGCTCACTGTAGTTTAATTGCGCCATCCTACAAGGGACCATATCTTGTGTTCATTTCATATGAGAGATGAGGGAATTGCCAAGGAATGGTGCGGGGAGAGGCTTCCCCACCATAATACCCTTCTGGCGACGGGGACTACTATGGGGCGGGGCGGGTGTGGCCCAGGGTGTATGAGTGTGGTTAAATCGCGTGGAATATGGCCTGGGGTGGGTGGGGTGTGGCCAGGGGGTGGATGGGTGTGGCTGTATCGAGTTGAGTGTGGCCTGGGATGGGTGAAGTGTGGCCGGGCAGGGTGGTTTCCCTTGTATCTCATATACGAAGGCTCTTATATAGTAAATGTCATGCGTGAAAATGTGTACATTGAATTAGAGCGTTACTGTTGCGGTTCGGGTATAGTGGCGGGCGCAGCTGTATATTTATTTTGAAGGACAGTAAAGAGAAGACACAATGAACAGAATCCTACAATAATGTCCTTCGTTTTACTAGCAAGTGCCTACAAAGACGTTTAATGTCTC